>VZSC01014433.1:0-22445 GCA_013398225.1 Steatornis caripensis
AGGCAGGAGCGCATATTTAACTCCCTTCAGTTATGCGAGCAGGTGAAAATACAGAATAACTCTCTCACCACAGGTGCAGCAGGCAGGCCTGGGCCTTCTGAATTTGGCACCAAGATCCCCTGGCAGCCGATGCGTTAGGAGGGTCACTGCCGGCGAGCTGAAATGGCAGACCCTGCCGTCTACAAAGCAAATTAAAGAAGCCAGCTGTCTTTCAATTTGGGGGCCGCTTTTGGCTCCGCGAAAGGTTGGTTGTATGTATTTGATACGCACGTACGCCGCTGCCTTTATAAGGGGCTGTTTCGTTCATTTATTTTACTGCGATAATTGCAGCGCGTGGACTTTGCACCGGCAATTGTTTACGGCTGAACGTGAGCCGCTACAGCTCGCGCAAAGGGTGCCGATTGAAGCCTTCCCAGCAGATCCGCTGTGCTTGTGGCTGCGGATGCCGTTAGCACAGCGCACTCATCAGCTTTTCATTAGCAAAACCCACTAAACCCGCGTCTCGGGAAGGAAACCGGCCGTTGTACGCGTGCGTGGAGCCGAAGGGCTGGTATCGACAAAACCACTCGTCAAATGCGCGTTTCCTTCAGCAGAAAACGTTACCGCTTCTTATCCGCGTCTGAATGTGGCCCCAAAAATGAAGTTTAAAGGGCGAGCCCAGCCCTGGCCCGGCGGTTGCCCCGGGGGCCCGGCGGAGCCCGGAACCAAAGAGCGCGGCCCAGGTGCCGGCCGGCCCCGCGCACGGCGGCCGGAAGCGGCAGGGGAAGAGGCCAACGCGGCTCCGGCGGCGGCTGCCCCGCTCGGTGCCGGCGGTGCCGTGCGGGGCCCGGCCGCGGTGAGTCCGTCCCTCCCCCCGCTCCCTCCCCCGTTACCTGCGGCGGGGCCGGCCCGGAGCGGCCGTCCCGGCTGAGGACGCCGCGGCGGGGGGTGGGGGCGCGAAACGCATGCGCGCGGTGGTGGGGGAGGGGGGCCTGTTAAAGAGCCGGACACGCGGGGGCCGTGCCCTGCGCCGGGCGCTTAAAGGGGCAGTGCACCTCGTGCTGAGCTCTTAAAGGGCCAGTGCACCTCTTGCTCGGCTCTTAAAGGGCCAGCATGCCGCAGGCTCCCTGTGTTGGGGCGAGAGGGAAGGGGCTGACCCCGGCTCTGGAGGGTTCCCACGGCAGCAGCCGGGCTCCCAGCTCCCCGTCGAGCCTGGGTGACCCTGGGTGGGCAGGAGGAGCTGCCCCGCTGTGGCCACGAACCTGGTGGCAGGGTGGAGGCGAGACCCCAGCTTTGGGGCACGACCAGCCCGGGGTGCTGCCATGATGGATTTGGGGCTCGTCCCCTTCCCGTGGCGTCGCCCTGCACTCGCCGGGACGCTCCTGTCTGCGCCCAGCTCCGCGTCCGTTGACCCCGCCACGTACACGGATGGAGTGGACCCGAGACCCAAACGCCATCCCACCAGCAAGGCCCTGGTGCGAGGGACGGCTGCAGGGCGCGTGTCGATGAAGGACGCTCGTCCTCAGGAACTTCCCTGCGTGTCTGTAATTGGGGTTTTTTTGTTTGTTGGTTTTTTTTTCCCCGATTGAAATTTCTGTTTGGAAATCAACCCAAGGTCTGATTCACTTGGGGGCGAATTGCCGCTTGGAAAGGTTGAGGTGGTAAGCATGCAGTTAATTAAATGCGGTAGTTGGAAGGTGGCTGTGAGAAAGTGTTTCCCAGATACTGCCCTGCCAACAGCGCTGGTTTGTTTTTTAAATTAATGAATGCGTATATCACGCTGNTGATGAAGGACGCTCGTCCTCAGCAACTTCCCTGCGTGTCCGTAATTGGGGTTTTTTTGTTTGTTGTTTTTTTTTTTCCCCGATTGAAATTTCTGTTTGGAAATCAACCCAAGGTCTGATTCACTTGGGGGCGAATTGCCGCTTGGAAAGGTTGAGGTGGTAAGCATGCAGTTAATTAAATGCGGTAGTTGGAAGGTGGCTGTGAGAAAGTGTTTCCCAGATACTGCCCTGCCGACAGCGCTGGTTTGTTTTTTAAATTAATGAGTGCGTATATCACGCTGTCTCTGGCCTGTGGCTGCTGGCGGTCGGTCGGGCTGATGGACGGGGATGCCAGCTCAATGCATAATCTGTTTTCTAAAAGCAAATTGGAATATTAAAAATTCATTCCTCCCCTTGGCTCGCGCCTGCTCTCAGCATTTTAAATAATGGGGTGAATGACTCCGCGTTCAGCTTGGGGAGGACATTTTGTTCTGCTGACTGTCGCCACAGCATCAATCATACCTTGCTGGAGTCCGTCTGCGGGTGCGGTGTCCTCCTGACAGCACCCAGCCCCATGAGGCAGCCCATGGCTGCCAGGGGTCGGCTGTGGGGCACAGCGTTGCCTGCAAATGCCAGTCTTGGGCACCTCGGCACCTGCCCGCGGTGGGGATCGGCCCATTTCTCTGTCACTCGTCACATCTAGGGACAAACGTGAGAACAGCGGGCACTCTGTGGCACTGATGTAACCCATTCCCTCCAGGGGCTGGCACACGATGGCCCGCAGCCAGTCTCGGAAGCGATCCCGCAGCAAGAGCAAAAGCAATTCTCGAAGCAGACAGGAGAGGAAGGAGAAGAAAAGGAGGAAAAGCAGCAAGGACTCACACCGGGGCAGCAGCTCTCCTCCGAGGAAGCAGACCTCTGGGTCTCACAGGCACAAGTCAAGCTCAGCGGCAGCTAGGGAAGGTAGGGGAAAGGCCCACGACCCCCCGCTTTCAGCACACTGTGCTGGGGCAGGTGCACAGAGGGGGCCCGGGCACGAGAAGAGGGTCTCTGCTTTTAGCTAAATCGGCGTCTGTCGCCTTGCTGTGCACTTCGTGCCCCTTTTAGTCTCATTCTGACAGGCGCGGAGCCCTGCAGCCCCTCCGTGTGCTGGTCTGGCAGCGTGGCACTGCACGCTGTGATGTGTTAAAGGTGCCGGCACAGAGGGGTCTTTGCGCCGGAGTCTGGGGGCTTTGCTGTTCGGGCAAGAAAGAAACCAGGCTGGGAGGGAGATAACCAGCATCCCTGCTGCCGCGGGGCAGGCCTGCTCCACTCAACCTCTTCTTATGTGTTGCAGAAAAGAAGAAGGAAGGAAAGGACAAAAAGAAGAGGAAGGCAAGTACCTCTTCCTCTGAAACAGCATCTTCATCCACCAGCTCTTCCTCATCTTCCTCTTCCTCCAGCTCCTCTTCTGATGACTCCAGTGACAGCGACTCCAAAACGAAGAAGAGTCGACACAGCAAAAAAAAGCGAGTGAAACAGAAAGACAAAAAGAAAAAGAAGAAGAGAATAAAGAAGAAATCAAAAAAGAAGTCAAAGGAAAGGGCAAAGGAGGAGAAAGCCAAGGAAGAAGCAATGCCCGGCCCCTCGCTGGAGCAGTGGCACAAGGAATCACTGGTGGACTCCGGACCAGGTAACGACAGTGTTTCCCTCTGCAGCAGTGAGGGCACGCAAGCGTTGTGCTGGGGAAAGATGCTCGGATGTTGCTCTCCCCACGTGAGGTGTCTGAAGGAAGCAGGGCTGTGTACAGGGAGGAGCTCTGGACTTTCCTCGCTCCTACATAGTGTGGGCACCTTTGAGCCGCACCAAGTAAACGTAAGGAAACCACTTTCAGAGATTCATTTGTGAAGCATTTAGATGTAGTTTGTAGATGTGAGCAGGGAACAAAGATGCCAAACGGAAGGACACAGCCAGCGGTTACACACTCGCAAAGCTGGTACTGGCTTTGGGATACGAAATGTCCCTTCCTTTGCGTGGTTCATCACTGAACCCCAAGTACGGCCGGCAAACCAGGGCAGCATGCATGTGCGTTCACTGCAGGCGTGGTGCTGTGCCCCTTGGCCAGGAGCCGGCCCCGCGAGCATGGCTCTGACTAACTGATGCATTCCAGTTTTGACAGACGAACAAAAATCCCGAATCCAGGCGATGAAGCCAATGACAAAGGAAGAATGGGACGCGAGGCAGAGTGTCATAAGGAGAGTTGTGGATCCCGAAACGGGGAGAACCAGGTATGATCCCTGGGGAAAAGGGAGGCGGGATGTCCATCCTCATCTTTGTTCTGTGGTTGGGGTACTGGAGGATGACCGGTCCGCAGCACTGCAGTACCGTGCGTGGACCCAGGTACCCTTGAGCAGCAAAGGCAGGCCTGAGCTGATCCCTCGCAGATCCCCTCCCGTCAGACCTGGTGTGACTTACCCAGAAAGTGACACGTTTGGTGCCAAACTGTCCAGTTGTGCTGGGGCTCCATGCAAGGGGCACTGGGCTGCGTCCCAGCCAGGAGCTCTGGGATGCAGACACCAGAGCACCCTGCTGCCGGAGGGAGGTTTGCTCCTTGCGCTGTGCAGGGTTCAGCTTCTTCCCCTTAAATGGGGCTCTGCAACCGGGGGGCAGAGCAGGAACCAGGGAGGTGACGGACACCTCCTCACCCCGCAGCTTCACACGCTTGCCTTCCAGCTCTGAAGGACTCAGCCGCGGTTAGCGCTCGGGTGCGAGGGAGGAGGGAGGGTGTGTGCCCCTTGGGTTTACAGACAGCAATGGAACTGAAGTTCATTTAGCTGCCAAGTAGAAATGACCCAGTTTTTAATAAACTACTGCATCTCCTCAGCAAGCAGAAAACATCATGCTGAAAAGAATTGGGTATGACAAGTCCAGTCTTAAAATAGAAGGCAGCCTGCAGGGCTCAGGGAGGTGTGGAACAAAGGTCGGTTCCCCGTAAGGCATGTAATGAAGACAATTAAATTTCTGTTCACGTCTGGAGGTGTGAGCCGCCTCCGACGCTGCTTGGAATTTGCTCGGCAAGGTGCTCCCCGGACTGGCTGCCTTTTAGGCCCAAACTGGCTCCTGCTTCTGAATCGCTCTGCAGTTTTCTGGGGCAGCCAGGACCAGACCTGGACTCGGTGTGAGAAAAGGGAGGAGTTTTGCAGGGGTGGGGGCCAGCGCTGTTGACAGCAAAGCCTCTGCAGGTGGGAGGGTGGCAGGAGACGCTTTTATTGCGAGTGTTTTTCTCCTGCTGTGTGCAGGCGTGACTGGCTCTGCACGCAGCGGACAGTGCCCATGGCTGGGGGCCGGGATGGTTGGCCCATGCAGGGAGATGCTGGTTCCTCAGGGGGGACCACACCTGTCCTTGCGGCAGCCTGGTGATATTAATCCCACAAGAGCAGTGGAAAAGCCTGCCATGCTACTTAAGCTTGATACAGCCAAAAAAAAGGTCACCTAATGCAACTTCAGGGGTAGGGCAGTACTTCAGCTTTAGCCCAGCACCTGGTCCCGGGCACATACCGCTGCGAGGGAGCTCGTGGCTGTGCGCCTGAGCTGGGGCACAACGGCAGCCCTCGGGGTAGGGGGCTCAGCACCTTCTGCAGCTGGGAACTTGCTGGTAGCCCTCACAGCTTGTGGCCGTGCTTGTCTTCCAGGCTTATTAAGGGAGATGGAGAAGTGCTAGAAGAGATCGTCAGCAAGGAGAGACACAAGGAGATTAACAAGGTAGCGTGGACTCGCCCCCAGCATGAGCTGCTGGTGGGGGGTGGGCGCAGCCAGGGAGCTGCTGCACCCAGAGGCGTTGTCTTGCCTCCCTGGGGACCCCGGCTCTACCAGGGCAAACCGAGCCCTGGCGGCTCCACGGGGACCCTCGTGGGTGGGTGCTGGTGGTGCTTCATCCTCAGGCAGGCGGTGCTATGAGCGCGTGTGTCTCTCCCTTTGCAGCAAGCCACCCGGGGGGACGGGCTGGCCTTCCAGGTGAGGACGGGGACGCTGCAGTGAGCGCGCAGGTGCCAGCCATGCCAGGAGCTTGTCCTGCTGCTGGCGTCGGCCTCTGTCTCTGGACCATGCAGACAGCACCGCGTCAGGATACTTCCCCGGGGCAGTTTCCAGCCGCTCTGTAAGTTACTGACTGGGAAGGAGAGCAACTTTAATGGTTCACCTCCCAGCAAACAGCTTCTCCTCTTCCTTCTCCCAACTGGGGCCCGCGTGGCTGTAACACACTGGGCCCTGCTTGCCCCGATGCCCCTTTCAAGGCCAGAGGAGCTCAGCAGCACCCAGGGGACAGGCGCGCTGGTGCTGGGCACCTAGAGGTGCTGCTGCCCCTCAACTCTGGGCTTCAGTGGGCAGGAGCCAGTGCTGTAGCCAGGGCAGGGCATGTGCTGGGGCTGGAAAATACGCAGCTGGCTGCCACTTCTTCCCTTCGGGGGCTGCACATGGCCCCTTCCTTGCTGGATCTATGTGCCCCATGCTTACCTGCTGGTGCAGGCTCACGGCCCCTTTGCACTCGCCCACCCTGCTCAGGCTGCAGCTTTCGTCTGCGCCTTCAAGTGCTGCCCTCCACTGTGCCCCAGGGGCTTTACTCAGCCCTCCTGCAGCTTCAGCGCCTCAGGTGGTGCTGGGGGAGCACTGACCGGGCGCACCGCACTGGGGTGCGGGCAGGCATGCCTTGCAGAGGGGTGGCTTTGCTTTGTTGTCTGTTCCTGCATGCAACTCGTGTCCCTTCCCCGCAGTGCAGGCCCCAGGTAGCGTTACAGTTCTGGGCTTCTTGGGGCCCCTGGCCACTGTGCAGCAAACGGCCGGCCTTTCCCCCACTGCGAAGTCCATAAATCTACAAACTATTAAAAAAAAAAAAGGAACAAATGGGTTAAAGGACAAATGGGTCCTGCAGGACTGATCTGCGCGGAGGGTTCCCACGTTCTGTTCATCGCTGTAACCCCATTAAAGTGGCGCCTGCTCACGTCTCGGGTTTTGTGACTTTGTTTCTAGAGCGTCCCCAAAAAAGCAGACAGAGAAGAGCCTTCCCATTTCTTTAATCTGTGTAACTCACAATGATACTGTACACAAAGCACACCCAGGCATTGGAACGATGCACTAACAGCAAGGAGGAGAAGGAAGTTGTACAGAAGGTTTGTCACACACAAGCGAGTCATCGGCACGGTACTGTACACACAGGGGCGTACCCGGCGTGGCTGCCGGCGCCCTCGGGCATGCCCTCCAGTGGTTCCCCACACACATGCCTGTTACCCCTAAAGCAATTTTTTATAAATAAAATATAACTAACATCGTTGGAATATAAAATTGACAGTCGAGGGTATCAACAGGCAGAGGGTGCTGAGGACAGGGAGGGGACCGTAAGGCTTCTAGAACTAACAGGAAATGCAGCAAACGGTGGCGATACCTGAAGAAGGGGCTGCTACAGCAAGCACGGCGGCTGCTGGGCGGAGCGGGAGTTTGTTAGTAACCCTTTGGCTAGTTACTGCTCTCGGCTCACGGATCGGACGCTGTAAACGTTTTTGGTATTAGGATTTCGCCTCATCTGAGGGAGTGATCTAGCAAACCCAGGAAAACAAGTTGGAGGGAATGCATGGGCTCCTCTTTTTATTTTTAAAAGACTTTAAAGGGACAGCATCAGGTAGAAAGTCTGGCCCAATAGCGCAGTAATACAAAAAGCTGCTTTTTGTAAAAAATCTGAGCTCCACAGCAGAATTTGATTCCCATGGAAACAATTAAAATTAAAAAAAAAAAAAAAATCCAAAAAAAAAAAAAGACTAAGGCAGCCTGCGCAGCACGGGCTGTATTGTGCTAGTGTGTGAGAACGGGACGTGGGCGGCAGCAGAAGCAGCGTGACTGTCGCCGGTTGCGCCGATGGCCGCCCAGACAATGGTGATAGGGAGGAGTACGAGAAACTTCATACTCTTTTGTTTCGAAGCAAACAAGTTGGTTGTAACAAAGATAAAGCAGATCCGTAACCTGACAGTGCCCCTTTAGTAAGGATGGAATATACATTCATCTTTCCCTCACTGCATCCAAACAGATCCTCTTCCATACACGTGGAAAGGCATCGGGGTCGCACGCATTGCTCTCCAAAACAGCTCGGAACAAACAGGTTATAAACACAGAGTTAAACTATTGCTATTGTTCTTTGAGTGAGTAGCACGTTGATCTTTGCTTCAGATAGATGAGTGCCAGATGGGGGCGGCTGAGGATCGATTGATGCGGACTACGATGGACTGAATTGGTGGAGAAAAACTGATTGGCGTATTTCCTGGTAACTACACCCACCTCATCTGGTATTATTGCAGCAATAAAGGTCCTGCTCTACGATTGCTTCTCCATGTTGGATCCGTACAATGGCAACGGATGGGGGGGCCAGGGAAAGGGCCCGGGCAAGTTTCAATAAGCTCAACAAAGGATGAGGACGGAGGTGCTGTGATTGTCAGTCTAACTGGTTAGTAGCTGTTTAAAACATGACGTCATGGAGAGGTGAGTATAATATTGCACTTCTGCATTCATTGACAGTTACATTGAACTTGGTCCATAAAATAATTGCTTTGTACATAATGCCTGAAACAGAAAGCTACATTTTAAAATATTAATAAACCCTGAAGGTTCCAGTCCCTCCAGACATTTTTTTTTCCCTCTACATAAATAAATAACTTTCAATTTTATATATCCACTTTTTATGTTGAACATTTACATTTGCCTGTGTTTTACACTATCTACACATAAGAAAATGTGAACATCTCATCAGCATTGGAAAATGTACAGCTCACGCTCTGGTTGCGGACTTGGACAAAAGTTTAATTTTGCAAAGGCCATATCCAAATTTGCAGAAATTCTTGTGTGATTTGGTTTGGTGACTTCACAGGATGGATTGTGGCTTGGCTTCCTACTCAGATGGCATTTGTCTGATATTAACGTTTAGCGAAAAGCTGGCACAATTCACATTGTTTTTAAACCCAGTAAGCTCTGGATGTACATTCGGAGAGAGCTAAGCTGAGCTGGCAGAAAGGGAAGTCAGTTTTCGGTAACAAAAGTCATCAGATACATTCTGTAATTGAGTAATTATCAAAGAGAAGTGGTTAAACATTTTGCAGTCAGGCTGCAAGACGTGGGAGATGCACTGGGCGGCGGGCGGGCGGTTGGGTTTGAGCACTCCATCGGCTCGGACGCCGTCGGCAGCTCAGCACTGTCCCTCCCCTGCCTCCGCTTCGACCCTCCAGCGCCACGAACACATGAGTTCTACCTTGGATGCCTGATGAGTTAGATTTGCCTACCGTGGCCCAGAGCCAATTAGCAGAGCAGTGTTCACAGTGCTGTGTGTCTCAGTGCGGCCGTCCTGCACTTCATATTGAAACAGTTAATAAAATGAAGCAGCCAGTCTAAAAAATTCTTTGTTATAAATAAGATCCTCATAAGTAGAAAGTGATATAAAGACAGGAAAGTGTGGTGGGGGAAAGCAGGGTTACACACAGTCGGGGAGCTCGGTAGGACTATAAAATCTCCACGTGAAGAGGCCAACCGGAGTCTGTAAATGGGCACCCCGGATCCTCCGGGGAGGCTGCCCCTCTGTCCCGGGAGGTGTGCGCAAGGAAGGAGCCGGGCCCTTCACCGGGGCCAGGCTGACCTGGGGGACAGGACTAAGGGGCTTTTTGGCAAGCCCTCGCTCTAGGCACTGTTCTCCTCCGCTGCCGCAGAGCGATGCGCTCCCTGCACATGTCCCAGTGTCACCGGGGATGCCGGCCAGCCGCGAACGCTTCGCCCTGCGCACCGGCAGCTCCCCTCTGCCACGCACCCAGCCCCGGCTCGCTCCAGCAGCACACAAACCATCAGCTCAGGCGCATCCACTGAGAAACACACCAGGAAAATTAAGATATGGCCTTTTCTTAAGCTTGCCTGACATTGTTGGCACACTTCCTTACAGTCTCCTTACTGCTGGAAAAACTTCTGCACAGATTTTTTTTTTTAATATATACATATACATATATATACGTGTGTGTGCATATGTATATGCATGTACGTATATATATACACACACACACACCCTGGCTTAGCAATAGTTCATTGTCATGCACTACAAACAGTTAGGTGTAGCTACATGAGATGGTAACAGGTTTCCATTCTAAAAATCATCAGTGCAAAAAACAATGAGGTTTTACAGTTCAGTAACTACAGGTAAAAGAAGCGAGTCTAGTTCCCATGAAAGCTGCTACTGAACTTGGAGAGAACTTGGGAAGAAGAAAACGTCTCAGAGGTGGGTGTTGAGAGAGTCAGACCCTGCACTTGGATGAGAAGAACTGCAACGCAATCTAGCTGCTGAGTGCCTTCAGCTGCTTCCAAATATACGGTGGTTACTTTTGGAAGTAATATATATAGTGAGAATATCTGGAAACTTTAACAGCAAATGAAGTGTCTGAGGTCTGTCACAGCTCAAACAAAATAGCTTGTATTCCTCTTTTAATAGGTCAAATAACAGTAGTAACAACGACGACCCCACTTTCTTGGGCGTGAATCTGCCAACATTCTGCCTCTACCAAACAGCATCGATACACCTCTGTGCTTTGCCACTGCACGTACTCCTTGAGAAAGTGGCTCCACTTGAAGCTCTTTGTACAGGTAAAGCTCTCGGCTGCTCTGCCTGGCACAGCCCACGATAAATCCCCCGCTTGGGGCTCCCTGTGCCGGGGAAACAGCATGCTTATCGAACCCCAAACACCCCCGGCGCCGCCACCGGCAGAGCACCTCAGTCTGACTCCTGGGACAACCAAGAACAAGTTCCCCCAGCCTCATCCTGTTCCTGTGGCTCTGAGGACAGCACTCGGTCACGCATATCGGAGCGATGGCTAACAAGGCGAGGAGGCACATATTTACAGTCACTAAACCTGGATAAGAGAAGGAGGCAGGAGAGAGCACGATCTTGACCTGGAGACTTCCCCCCTCCCAATTTCCAGCTGTTCCTTGCGCTCATGCTGCACAAACCTGACGCTCCCGCTGCAAGGCCTGCACGTTCCGCATGGGAAACATCCCGTCTCTTCCCAGAACACCATGATGTTATTAGAGTAGCACCATATTTACCCTTCCAGCCCGTAGCGCTGGCCTCATCCCTCTTTCCTTTTGTTTTCTCCTCCAGTGGCTGCAGCCGACAGTCGCTGACTCTGGCCTGGCTACTTCTGCCCCAAGAGGCCAGACTCCAGCCGGGATGCTGCGCTCCGGCCCCAGCACCCCGTGGCGATGCTCATGCTTCTTTGGCTGCGTTCCCTGTCCCTCTCCTTGTCGCTGTCGGACTGGCTCTGGGTACGCTCAGGGCGGTGGCCGGCGCTGCCGCCGGTGGCCGAAGGTTGCGAGGAGATGGTCCGCAGCAGGTGATTCCTCTTGCGCAGGAACTCGGTCTGGCTGGGCAGCCCGAAGCTGCCTTTCCGCAGTGCCATGCGCGTGGTGTTCTTGGCGGGGCGCGAGCGGTGGTTGTACTCCAGCTGGGCCAGGTGGGCTGCGTACCCCTCTGTGATGAACTGTGAGATAAGAGGGGAAGAGGGGAGGCGTTAGAGGGATCGGATACTTTTCCCTGACAGCCAGCGGCTGCCAAATGCCTTTGCTGTGCCGGGTTCTCTGGCCTGACGTAAAGACATGGAACCGCTCAGACAGATGTGATGGGTCGCGATACGTGGGACAGCTTCTGTCCTCTTGGCAAACACTAGCTCAGGCACCAGTCTTAAGATGACCAAATCCCCATTGCCCTCCCATTGGGGGCCCTTGGCAGCACCTCTGGGGCTCAGACAAGCTGGCTCCTACCTGACACTGGCTCTGCAGCTTCTTGGTGGGTCGGCCAACGATGTAGATGTGCGTGGGCGGGAGGCTGATGGAGCTGTACACGGAGATGTCCTTTGTAGAGCCATACGCTGCATGGATCCTCATGTGGAGCTGTGAGGAGAGAACAGCAACAGGTGGTCAGAACATATGGGTGGGTGCCCCATGCTGCTCAACAGGCAGGGCTGCTTTTTTTTTTTTTTAAAAAAATACCATTTTGTGGGAACCTCAGGTCAATAACTTATGTAAGTTCCCAGCTGGATAACGCACCGCTGTGCAAAGCGCTAATTAACAGACCTGGGGATGTTTACAGGCCAGAACAAGAGGAGTAACAGCAATACGAAAGCAGACCTCCGCCTGCTGATCCACAGCCTTTCGTTGAGGTCTGCGGGGGGCAGGGACATCGCACACCTCGCTGCCTGCTTGTCATTCGGGGAGAGGAGCGGTTTGCAACCGCTCTGTGCAGTAATCATTAGCAGGGAGCATTCCCCTCTGCCAGCCCTGCTGCAGCATGCAGTACTGCTGTTTAACTCCGCCAGGCAGTGGAAGAAGGGACAGGCAGCAAAATATGCTGCTTTTCAGGGATTCAGCTGCCTCCACTCCGAGCAAAGAGCAGCTCCTGGCCAACCCTTTCCTTAGTGGGCTGAGGCAGGGGCTGGCAGGGGAGGTGTGGGCACTGGCGGCACCACGGACCGGCTGGCTTTGCCTCTGGAGCCACAGGTGGGCCAGGGAGATGGAAAGGAAATCTCTGACCCTGGTCACAAACTTGCTCTGGACGACAAGGGACAGCAGGCAGCAAGTAAGGGGCAGCTGCTCCTGTCTCTGGTACTCGGGGCGAAATGAGAGTCCAAGAGAGTTAACAAGGGGCTTTCCCTGCTATTCAAGGCAGGGCACAAGTGCTCTGGAGCTTCTCCAAGGCTCAGGGCTGAGTGATGTTAGGACCTCCCTGGGGTCAAACGCTTGGGAAGATGCTCTGTGGAGTCTCCCATCAAGGCTGCTTCTACAGCAGCTCCATGCCCTCTCAGACCTGCTGGTTACACCACGGGCAGCCAGAAAGCCACCAAACAGGTGCAAAAAGTGCACGTGTGGGGAAGGGAGGCACCGCTGCCTCTGTTTCATGAGGCATTTGGTGTTGGGAGGACCAGCGATGAAACGGAGCAGTGCAGAGCAGAGAGGACACAATTTAACTGCGCAGACACTTCTGTAGAGCAATAAAAGGATGGAAATAAAATGAACAGATTAATCTTCCACTGCGGGTCACATCACTGCCAAGAGACTGGTGCTGACGGGGGCAACTGGAGGAGAAACAATCTAAACCCGTGCTATGATCATATTTCTGCAGACCCAGGCTTACGTCTGTGATGAGGGATTTCAGGAAGTTGGCCTTGTGCCGCAGCGGGTCGTGAACGAGCCCGTCGCAGAAGGAGACGATCCCATGGGGGAAGTTGTGCTGTGCTAACCATGCTACCACCCTCTGCTTCTGCATGTCGGGGCGGCCCGTGACATAGATAATGAGGTAGCCGAGGTCTTGCCAGTGCCTAGAAGGAAAGTCAGAAGTCAACAGATCGCAGACCTCGAGCAACACCAGGGTAAAACACACCAACTGCCTCTGCTGCTGACCTTACAACGTCGACCGCTCCGGCGCGGACTTTGGGGTCGCTGCCCATGATGGATACGCTGGCTGCAAAGGAGCCATCAATGCTGAACACCACAAACTCCGTCCCCTTCGGCAGGACCGTGATGTAGCTGTCTGCGTACGTGTGGTCGCCCCTGAAAGGGACGCAGGTACTTAAAGGGATCAAGATACTCAGAAACTATCACTGAGTCCAGCAGTGCACGAGCCCAAAGCAGCACCCAAATCCAGCCCAAAGGCTCTAATAGCGATGCCACCCTCAGTTACAGCGGCAACAGGCACTGCCTGAAGGCATCCGTGTTGAAGTGAGGCTGGCAATAGTCCTCTGGAGCTCTGGCATCAGTGACTCAAAAAAATACTCCCAGAAAACCTTTGCTGGGTTCACCACTGAGAAGATGCTCCTCCCCTTTCCAGAGCTCAACATCAGCCACTGGAGCTGAGCTTGAGCCTCTGGGCTGTGAATTGTCACGAGTACAAAGTTCTGTCCCTCAAGGACAAGTTTATGGTCTTTGAAACATGCTCAGTTGTGCAGTTTTGCAGATGGCCGCGAGGCTACGCATCTGTGGTGCAGAAGGCCTGCTCCTGCAACGGGAGCTCAATCACCACCCTGTTGATTGTGTAGGAGTCAGAATAAAACGTGGATCTTCCTCTTACAGCTGTAAAGCACAAACAGCTTTGTCGCTGTTGCTGGCAAACCAGGCTCTGAACCCCCCCGCAATGAGACCTTCCCCACAAGGAGAGGCCATACTCTATGGTCATCAAATTCCACTTTTGCTCCTCTACAAACTAAACCCCAGCACCCCAGGATACCTCACCTGACCACCATCTTGACGGGGTACACGCCAATGCCCAGGCGCCGGTTCTCAGGGATGACGTAAGAAATCCTGCCACTGCTGTTGCTGATCTCTGTGTCGAAGTAAACCCACTCTCCTGACGGTGGCTGGGTCATGATGTGAATGTCCACCTGGGAAGACAGCGAGGCTGGGTCAACAACAGCACTAAAGACAGAGACGAGTAGAACAGGCCAAGCGCGGGGATCTTCCACCCAAGCCCCGGTGGACAGCAGCAGGGTCGGGTCCCACTTCCACCCTCTGCGCTTCACAGATCTGAGCTGAGCAGCACGCTAACGTCGGGATGCTGGAATGAAACCCGGCCTTGGTGGTGAAGACCTCCACGATGAATGCTGTTCCTGGTAGGAGGCACCACACAAGTCTGAGCAGGGGAACCCGGCCAAGACACAGGAGTAGCAAACCCCATCAGGGACCAAGGGAGCACCAACCAGCACCACCTCTGTCCCCCACTTTTCACCACAAGGTGCACAACCCCCGTAGCAGACACAGTACCTTTTCTCCTGTGAGTGTGACCATATCTAACGGACCGTACATAAACCTTCCAGTTAAGGTCTGGGGCCCATCTTCATTAGCGATGGTGTCATTTATCCTGTGGTTGGCTGTGACGTTCTGCACAAGTCAAGAGGGAACGGAAAAAAGGAAAAGAAAAAAAAAGGAAAGGAAAGAAAAAGGTTTGCAGACAGGCTCACAGGGAAATGCCCAATATAACCAGACAAATTGGAGCGTGGGTTTCTCTGTGACACTCCCCTCCTCCACTCCACCCATAGCTCTCAGCTTTAGAAAAGAATTTGACCTGTGGCAGAGGGGAGACTCTGTGCGCCACACTGATGGGGTGGGTCTGAGCGTACACGGCTGAAGAGCCGACTTCAGTGGCAGTTTGTACGTGCAATTCTGATACTGTCTATTAACTCTTACATTTTGGATTTAAGAGTCAATACAAACAGCTGCCAGAGAAAGTTGCTGATGTTTTTTCAGGTCTAGCAGAGAACTGCCCTCTTTCGAGAATCGGAGACATTTCCTAGAGCAAAGGGCATTTATCGAGCAGAGAACTTGCGTTACTAGACTTTGAAAGACATTCGGTGCCTTTCCCTGACCCGTAGTCAACGCTTTCTATATTTTCCATGGACTCAAGGCTGAGAGGAGCCCTTGCCTATGCAGATCTTCCGGTCGCTCTTTCACAGCTACATGGGTAGGATATAATCACAAACACGTACCAGCAGCGCAACGGGATCCTCTGCCATGGACAGACACAGCCGTGCCCACGCTGGCCGCCTGCAGTGCCATTCTTGCAGCCCAAATCCAACCCCCTCTATGTGACAACACATCTCCTGCCATGGAGGGAGCCCCAAAATCGCCCTTACCCGGAGCTTGACGTGCGTTCTCTTGCGGAGCCACTTCTCACGGGGCTTGGAGGGGGTGAAGACAGACACCTCCTTCCCATCCAGCTCCAAAACGCTCGAATTCTCATGCCTCATCACCTGTGGGAGCACAGGTCCCATTGAGATGTCAGCCACTTGCTTAGTGACCCCCCCCTCCTCCTGCCCGTGCCGTTCTGCATCTCCCGAGCCAGCGCTGAGTAAGGGCAATGCCTGCACAGAGGCAGCCCGAGTCTGCCTGCTGGGTGTTTGCCTTGTCAGCTTGCAGGTTTTACAGGCTGCTCCCTTAATTGCAAGGACAAGCGGTCTCTTCTGAACTAGCAAAGCCTGTGGCCAGCACTGACTTAATCCCGTCTGGGATGCACGTTATTTAGATTGTCAGGAGGTACAAAACTGACTCAAACACAGCAGGACAAGCTTAGATATCTGCCCTTCCTCCAGGCATTCATTAGTTCCTTCCCATGGCCAGCGAGGGACTGATCTCTTCCTTTGAACACGCGTCTTCTGCCGTTCTAACGGATCCAGCACCAGCTGCTCTGACCGGCCTCACGCTGACAGATGCTGTTCCTCTGGCTCATTTCTTATTTCTATTTAGACACCTTTTGAACTGCTCTTGTCCCATGGCTTTTTTTTCCTCTCATTTATTTGAACCCGGCGGAGGCAGGCAGGGGCCCGGCTCAGCCACATGCAAGGCAGAGCCCAGGGTTTCTGTCTGTCCTGACCTCATCTCCAAGGTCAACAGAGCTCAAGGACTTTGTGCTGGTGGGATGTCACCACACCAGCGCCAGGATCAGTCTGGGGGCAAGGTGATGCCCACCAGCCAGCCTTTGGGGGCAATCCCTGCCTGTCACCAGGCCATGGGCAGGGATGGAGATGCAGGAACCCGGAGAGAGGAGGGTTAGATCCTACCTAGATTGCTCTTAAGCTCTAGAAGGGAAAAAGAAGAGTAACACCCAAAGGTGAAGGGACACCTCAAAGACTGCTGTAAGACTGGGAGGCGACCCTGCACAGAGAACTCCAAAATCAGCAGCAGTCCTTAGCGACTCTGTCCCACCGAAAAATTAAGAAGCCTCTTAAATGTGGGCTGTTTTACAAGGTCTTAAACATATTTTGTGTGCTCAGCAGCTCTCCAGCTGACCTAGGCTGTAGCAGTCTGACCCAGGCCAGCTCGCTTTGCAGAGCTGAAGCTGTTTTTCTTCCAGGGAAATGGAAAAAAGGACTGCAGGGAGGATGAGCTTGCTGGAGAGGGAATTCATGGAAATGCAAGACAAACAAAATAACACATTTTACTGAAAATTATTTACATCAGGAGTCTATTCTGAGTCCTATTTGGGCTTGTTTTAACAAGATTTAATCTTTGGAGGCTAAAACTATTCAACGGGTTACTTTTACACTTCGTCCAGAGATGACTTTCAAGGGCGATTAGAACCATGTCCTTATTAGGGGAGGAAGCAGCGTGGTGCTCTGCAAGGACAGCAAGGAGACAAGGGATGAGAAAACCCCTGGTCTCGAGGCAGTGACGAGCGAGTAGAGACAGGCACTGGGGAAGGAGAGGTGCCAGACTACTGAGGCAGCCACCGGCAGACATTGACTAGATGCAGAGGTACCTTAAGCCGCAAGACGGGAAGCACCACACTGTGCTACAGACTCAGGTTCAGGCTGAATCTTGGGCTACTTCTTGAAAGGAGCATTTTGTGTACGAGACCGCCGCGACTGTTCCCACTCATGCGCAATTACGGGTCTCTCGGTCTCTCTCTCCCCCCAGCCCCGTCAGGTCGAGTTTGATGCTGGGCTGGAGTTTCACAGCAGCTGATCCAGCAAGGTGCGTGCAAGCAGAGAGACATCTCGCTGGGCTAGATACAGCCCAGGAAGGGTCTCGCTGGATTACCGCTACCGCTCAGCTGCCACCAGCACTTACATCTCTGTTGTTTACGGTTCCCGCACTATCTGGAAGACAGCACTTAAAGGAAGTTTGCCAACAGAATCATAAATAATTGAGAGCTGCAGTCGAGGAGGCTGGAAGAGAGAGGGGACGGCTTAACAGCTGAGCTAACACAAAGCAAACCCAAGCGCCAACCCAATCCACAGAGTTGCTTTTAGTTTTGTTTTTTCCAATTCCATGCTCTAAGAATCATTCCTCAGGGGGTTCATACTTTGTAAGGCAAATAAGTCCCCCGCATCCCCAAGGAACAGAAGGAAAAATATTTCTTTTAGGAAAAACACATTTTAAACAGTAAATTTAAATCTCAGGGCAAATGCAGGTTGATAGAGTCTGAGATGTCGGACTCCAGACACCAGCAATCCCCCTTTACCCACCCCCAGGAGAACTGCTTTGTACTGGAGGAAGGAGGTCTAAATCCCAATGCGGTGGTGACGATGGTCTTGAGTTCCTAGAGGAGACCAAAACAACTTAGAAAGCCAAAATGGAGAACTGAACTCTATCAACTCATGTCAGATTCATACAGAATTTCTCTTTTTTTTTTCATTGTATTTGGTGCTATTTTCATTTGTACGTCGAGAAGCTTCCTTTAAGTTCAGACCTGAGATCCAACCTTGCACACGCAGAGAACAGCTCACTTCAAGAGACAAGCACCACCAACTTTTGCCACTGGGACCTGACAGGAAGTGGCCCTGGGCTCGCTCCACAGCTCCTTGGCGAGCCCATCTGAAACGTGCTCCCATGATGAAACCCAGACCCAAACTAACCAGGCATGACAGCACACACCCGTACAGTTTGCAGCTCTGCTAACACCGCAGATGAGGAACAGAAAGAAAGGAAACAAGATGGACCTGCAGCAGCAAAGGGTATTTTTTCACGTCCACACATCGACAAGAGTTATAGGAGGTGCAGTGGACAAACAAAGAGCCTAAAATATTTCTCAGTAGAAAGAGGACCCAAGGGAGATTGAGGGAGGGAAGACGACTGTACCTGTCTCAGTAGGAAGGAGACGACATCTGTGGACTCCCAATAGCTTGCATGGAAGAGGTGCGGCAAAGCGACCGTTGGGAAAGCTGTCAGAGCATCGGGACAGTAGAGCGCGTAGTCAATCCTTTTGGTCCCCCACCACTTAGCAGCAACTAGAAGCAAAAGAGTCGTTCAGACAAAGCAGGTTCACACACACGCACAGTCTCCATCACAGACAGTATTTCGAGGGTCTGGCTCCTCACTCCAGGTCGCTGGGAGGTTGCTCCCTGGCTGGTCGCACGGCTAAGAGGGAACAACCAACCCAGGGCTCAGTGTTTGTTCAAACCAAGGGACGAACACACAGGGGCACCACCACTTGAGCTCTCCTTTATTTAAGCAAATAGGAAGGCACTAGAGGGTAGGTATTAATTGGCCGTAAGTCCAGACCCTGGAGAAGGGGTCCAAGGCTCATGTGCGATGAGCCTGCCAAGCCTCCCCAGGAGCACAGCCTCTGCAGTGGCCAACAAGAAGTGTCAGGGATGCCAGGACTCCGTTGCACATGGGACTGAAAANCGGTGGTGACGATGGTCTTGAGTTCCTAGAGGAGACCAAAACAACTTAGAAAGCCAAAATGGAGAACTGAACTCTATCAACTCATGTCAGATTCATACAGAATTTCTCTTTTTTTTTTCATTGTATTTGGTGCTATTTTCATTTGTACGTCGAGAAGCTTCCTTTAAGTTCAGACCTGAGATCCAACCTTGCACACGCAGAGAACAGCTCACTTCAAGAGACAAGCACCACCAACTTTTGCCACTGGGACCTGACAGGAAGTGGCCCTGGGCTCGCTCCACAGCTCCTTGGCGAGCCCATCTGAAACGTGCTCCCATGATGAAACCCAGACCCAAACTAACCAGGCATGACAGCACACACCCGTACAGTTTGCAGCTCTGCTAACACCGCAGATGAGGAACAGAAAGAAAGGAAACAAGATGGACCTGCAGCAGCAAAGGGTATTTTTTCACGTCCACACATCGACAAGAGTTATAGGAGGTGCAGTGGACAAACAAAGAGCCTAAAATATTTCTCAGTAGAAAGAGGACCCAAGGGAGATTGAGGGAGGGAAGACAACTGTACCTGTCTCAGTAGGAAGGAGACGACATCTGTGGACTCCCAATAGCTTGCATGGAAGAGGTGCGGCAAAGCGACCGTTGGGAAAGCTGTCAGAGCATCGGGACAGTAGAGCGCGTAGTCGATCCTTTTGGTCCCCCACCACTTGGCAGCAACTAGAAGCAAAAGAGTCGTTCAGACAAAGCAGGTTCACACACACGCACAGTCTCCGTCACAGACAGTATTTCGAGGGTCTGGCTCCTCACTCCAGGTCGCTGGGAGGTTGCTCCCTGGCTGGTCGCACGGCTAAGAGGGAACAACCAACCCAGGGCTCAGTGTTTGTTCAAACCAAGGGACGAACACACGGGGGCACCACCACTTGAGCTCTCCTTTATTTAAGCAAATAGGAAGGCACTAGAGGGTAGGTATTAATTGGCCGTAAGTCCAGACCCTGGAGAAGGGGTCCAAGGCTCATGTGCGATGAGCCTGCCAAGCCTCCCCAGGAGCACAGCCTCTGCAGTGGCCAACAAGAAGTGTCAGGGATGCCAGGACTCCGTTGCACATGGGACTGAAAAATACACTGGGACTTATGTGGGCAAGGTTACAGACAACGCAGAAGAGTTTCTCCCTCAGGGAGACAACAACTCACACACCAGTGACTGACAGCCACTGTTCACCCATGGGACACCACCGCACTTCAACGCTGCCCTGAGCTCTGCCCACGCACACATCCTTCCCGATGCCCTAACAACGAGCACGTCTCAGCCCAAAGCCTCAGACCCCAAAGGCGTGGGCTGCTTTCCCAGCAGTGAGGAGTCCTCAACCCACAGGCGCTCCAGCCTGGAAAAGCAGCAGTGGAAAGAGAAAATGGATCAGATCAAGACAGCAACAGGAGGAGCTGCACTGGCATGCAGGTTGCAAGCTGGGGTTTTGACAAGGGCTTTCTCAAGCTTGATTTTTCTCTGTGACAATATTCCCTTTTTATGGACTTCCAAGAAAGCTGCCAGGTATAAAGTACGATCCAACAAACCCCTCTTGTTAAGGGAAATCTAGCTGGTGATGAGCACAGATGCTGAACTGAAAAAACGGACCCACCAGCTCCTTCCAGAGACCTGCACGAAGCTCCCACCATGGCAATGTGTGGAGATTCATGGCATCAGCACATCCCCACGGCCCAGCCCTGGCTGTGCCGAGTGCCCAGGCCACCCTCATCCTAATGGCCCTTGTTTTTCTGAAAAGCCATGGGAAGGAGGAGGATGGCGTTGACAGATCAACATGGCTTTTCCAGAGCATACAGGCACCTCCTCGCAGCCGTTTCTGACTCTCTGTCTTCCCAACTGGCAGCTCCTCATCGTGTCCCAACCTTTGATTTCTCATGCAAGTCCCCAGCTTGGCTAATTTCAGATTCTCTGTAGGCAGCAGACAGGATTTACTCTTCCATGCTCAAAAGACAGGAGGCAGAAGCGTTGTCCCCACAGCTCTGCTCAGAAGAAGAACTGCTCTTGCCAAGTTGTTAGCTGTGTTATGATCGATCTTTGGAGCAAAGTGACAGAAATATTTGTTAAAATGCAATCAGAAATTGCAAGTGCCTCAGTGAAAGTGCATAGATTTGTTGTGAAGTTCTGTGACTATCGAACGAGAGAGGAGGTCGACTGGAGTGGATGTCGCCAGAATACCTGTCTTGATGTCCAGGTCGGGTATCCGAAGAGCACAGCCTGCAGCCTGACTCCGTGGCCCTTTGAGCTTTCTTCCCTTCGGAGGGATTTCATGTTTATGCTGCCTACGTCTCCTGGACAAGGTTTGGGTAGGGGATTTGTGAGGGAGGGCAAGTTGGGACAGAAGGCTAAACCCTCTACAATGATTAAGGTGGTGTTTGGATTCTAAAAGGAAAAATGAAAAAAAAGCAGAAATCACGCTTATTACTATGGCACACACATATGCCGCAGGCAACACCGGTTTCATCCTCCAGAAATTCACAGTGCGAGGGAAGCTGCACCCCAGGGAGGGCTCCCGGGAGGGAGCCATGATTTTGCAGTGCCCCCGTGGGCTTCCTCTGGCTCTCCCTGCAGGATAAGCACGGACCGCATCCAACCCTCAATGCCACAGCTTCACATCAGCGCTGCGCTAGTCAGGTCGAGCGCAGAAGCTGCAAAGCCAGAGCCAGGGCTGAGAAGACACGCCGGTGCTCGGGAGGTGCAGGAACGGGCTGCGACAGCCCTTGGGGCTGCACGTGGGGTCAGGGTGGGTGCGCAGCCCACGCAGGGGCCGGACTCTTCCCTCTCCAATCTCAAAACAGGTTTTGAGGGCTGTGAAGCGTGTGGAAGAATAAATTACACAAACCAGAAGGTAAATAATCAGGGAGAGCACAGGGAAAGCAAAGAGAGACAAGCGTTGCGTGGGCCTGATCCTGCCATCAGCTCGCAGAGGCAGGATCCCTCCGTCGTGTCACACGGGCCTTTAGGCATCACCCCGGTGTAAACACTTGATAACAAACAACCACCGCCCCCAGCTTCCTGTCCTGGCTGGCCGAGCTCGGCAGCTCTCTGTGGGTGTGAAACCAGCACAAAACAAACAACTTCTCCCCCAGGAGCCTTCTTCCCAAGCAGATCGATATTTAGCAAAGTGCTTGGCAAGGTGTCTTACCAGGACAAATGTAAGAACGCACACGGCGAGCGCGGTGTCAGCTCTCCGATGTGTTTTGGGAAAGAAAACCTCATTTGTCAGAGCGCGGGTAGTTTATTCCTGCTGCTGCCTGTTGCCTCGAACAGGGCAAGACGTCACAGCAGCCTCTGCCCGACGCCCACAGACCTTCAGCAACCAACACTCGCCTCGGGGAGCATTAACAACTTCAGCAATTAATTATGAAGTGAGTCGTTCATAGCCCTGTAGTCAAACGTGCCAGGAATGGAGGATCTCTAAATTCTCGCCACCTTCTGGGACAAGGGTTTGTGCTGAAGGTTTTTGCGGTGTGTCGTTTTTGAGGGGTTTTGTTGTTGTTTTTAATTT
>VZSC01014433.1:22626-49730 GCA_013398225.1 Steatornis caripensis
GTGGTGGCCCCTGTATTATCACCAAACACATCATCTGTTCCTCCAGGGGATATGGTAACATGCGTCACTGACTACGACAAATCCGGGTGAAGGCAGAATAATTCAAATTTTTTGTTATTAATGGAAAGTATAACCCCAGACAGACAGACAGAAGCTGTGTGGCTCCGGCCCGGTGCGTGGCGCTGAGAGAGCAGTGCGGCAGCGAGCAGGAGTCTCGGAGGGTGTGAAACACTTACTGTTGGCTATGTTGGAAGCAGTGTAACTGTCTGCCATTCCTGAGACCTGGCTGGCAATGCTGATCTCACTGGCTCTCCGGAAGCCCCTGAACTGAGGGGCTGAAATGGGGGTGGACAGGGATGCGCTTTCCATGAAGACGGCACCATGAGACTGAACAACATCTGCTACAAAGTTGAAACAGGGAAATCAAAATATTAGACCAACAGACAGAGGCTGGGCAGGATGAACTCGAGGGGAGGAAGGCGGCAAACAAGGCTGGTAGGTGCAAAAACCTTTTGGAACTGATTGGAATGAAAATAAACCACATTTCATCGGAGCTCTGGTTTGAAAAGAAAGCAAACACCACAGCAGGCAAAGAGACATGTGGCTGGAGGAGCAGTATTTGATTGAGAGCAGCAAAATAAGTAGATCAAAAACTAAATCCAAAACCCCAAAGAAAAATCCAGGCAGACTTATTCAAGCAGCAGTAGCAGAAGCATGTGTCGTACATACAGATGTGAATATACGCAACTTTATATAGTCACATCGAGACAAAATAACCAAGGCAAGGAGAACAACAACCAACAACCTTAGAAAGGGGATGTTTGTTTTCTTGAAACATTTAGACTTAAATGAACATCTCCAAGATAGAAGCATTAATGCAAAAAAAAAAAAAGAAAAATCAAGAAAACATTTTCATGCCTGGCAGGGACTAAATTTGAACTTGTATTTTATTGCTAATGGATACAGCCAACACTCGTGAAACTAAAGTAAGGGCTATTGAAAGAAAGGACTCTGGTGCTGAGCACTTACATCTCCAATCGGTGTTGGCAGATCGGGGAGCGCTCAGTCTCTGTGAAAACAGAGCTTCTTTTGTACAACGTGCAAGTCTGGATTTTTAGATCCCAACCTGAGGTTTACCAAGCGTGGCCTAACCCTTTAGTACATAAATACAGAAAAGGAGGCTTTAAAGCCACGCTTACGTGGCCCTTACACAGGTATTGCAGGGAAATGGACCCAGTATGATCAGGACTGGCGAACCGAGAGATGCTGAAGGTCACGAGAAAATCTCTGTATTTCATTTTTCTCCCCTCTGTGGATGCTACGAGACTGAATTAGGTGTCCGTGGGATATCCCAAGATCCTGCACTGCAGAGGGTTGGTAATGCCAAGTACTTCATAGCAGGCAGCACCGGTATGACACTAACATGCAAAAGCAAAGCTACTTACTATCATTTTATCATTGCCCATCTCTGCTGTACCTGACGAGCAGCATCTGAATTTTATTCCCAGGTATCAGACAGGGCACAGGTCGTGCCTAGCCACGCAGCAGAAGCCATGGAGAACGCAAGTACGTTACTCCCACACACCGACATCCTCTGCCTATTTCAGCCAGTTTAGATCTCCTTGGATTTCATCCTAGTATGCGGCTGACACAGGGTGCTGTTTTGGCAACTGGCTTATTTTAATATCGATCTTTTTGCTCGAGGCTACTGATTTGCTTCCTCCGACCTCTCAGTTCGCAGCAGCAGCGTCTGTGCCCACACAAATCCTGCTGCAGCAAAGGGAAAGAGAACGTATGAAGGAGAAAATGTGTAGCTAAGTGTTGGTAAAAGAGTTCTGTTCTCTGCAGGGAAAAATCAGGCCACAAGCTGCTCTGTGTAAAAGCTTCGTGGACTACAAGATCGGAGCCCTAGCGGGAGCCTGACCTGATGATGAGCTGCACACACTGCCCACATTGTGCCCGAAAAGCCGTTACCAGCATCACTTTCTCAGCACTTTCCTCCTCTTTTCACCTTGCCTTCAGCTGCTGGCTGTCAAGGCTGCTACCAGCATCCGCAACCCGGCCAGCCCCACCCGGCCAGCATGGCTTTCTTACTGCAGAAAGCACCAGCACAAGCAAGAGGAGACAATTCAAGTGGAGGCTGTACTCGGAGAACAGAAGCCAAGCCAGGAGCTGTGTTCAATCCACAAAGGTCTCAAGGGTCAAGGGTCTCGTTCCCATTGCTGCATAACCTGGGGCAACCTTCTTAACTCTTCCCTGGTTACCCCTTCCTCTCCTTTCCCTTGTTTATACAGACTGTGAGAGCCTTCTGCAATCATACCCTTGTGCCACATCGGACACGTGCCCCAACACAGCTGGAACACAGATGATGACCATCAGCTTCCCTGAACTCGGTCAGATGCAAGGAGTGGTTTGCCTTTGTCTGCACTACGAAAAATGTCAGGTTCAGGTTTAACTAACACCTACCAGCGAAGCCTGAACTCCTTCCTCTCCCTTAAAGATCAAACATCTGTGGTGTGAATTAGGAAGCAGCTGAAGACACGCTAAAGAGTGCTACAGCAATGCTACACAGAAGAAAAGGCTGGGCTAAACGTGGTGCTGCCTGGGTTGATGAGGGCTCCGGCTCCATTAGTACGTCTTCACTTAGCTCTGCCTGAGTTTTATTTCCTTTTTTGAGAACCCAGAAAGTGGAAAGAGAACAAAGGAAGAAACAGTATTTTAGGCTTGCTCTTTTTGGTCAAGTCTCACCTGACTGGGGAATTTCTGAATACATGAGTTCGAAGCAAAAAAACCCAACCTCAACGGCCCTTGCAATACCACCCTAGCTAGGATCACCGCAGCAGGAATTTCCACTCCTATAAAAGCCTAATCTGCTTCGGCGTTACTGAACTGTTCGGTTTAGTAACACCCGCGTTGGCGGCAGGAGTCTGCCCTGCGACCCGACAGCAGCGCTCGCTCCCGTGCTCTGGCCCACTCGGGTTGCTCTTGTGTTTCTCCCTTTTCCCAAGCTACACACCCTCTGTCCCTGAAAAAGAACAGATTCTAAGAAAAAGAAGGGCCAGGAAACAGCAAGGCAGAAAGAATGGACAGAAAACCTGTTTTATGCATTACTGCTCCTTCAGCCAAGCTTCCTCGACTCCAGAGCCGCAGTGACAGCAACTGCCAGATGAAACCCTGGGACCTGACTCGCAGGAAAGAAATCCCTAATAACCTATCTCCTAAACGCCAGGTATTCTTTTCACCAAATCCCTTGCGCAGCACTGCTCTTGCAGTTTTGAAACCAAGGGGGCTTTCCTGGGGAGTGCAGTGACCACGGTGGGACACGGCAGATGCTGCCATGCCGGCACAGACTGACCCCAGCACCTGCAACCGCTCCCGCTCCTACAGGGCCACATCTTCTGCGTGGCAGAGGTGGCATCCCTGGCCACAGCTCGGGTCCTGACAATCGCCAGGAGGTTTCTCAGACAAGCACTTCCAGCCCAGGGTGAAGTCGGATGGCTGGACCAGGACCAGCAGTAGCAAGACTTTCATCAGGATTAGCTGTCCCTTCAGGTCGCTACATAAGGACAGAGGTGCCCCTGGTTTACTGCACTGGCTGAAGCGTACTCTGTACCGCGTCCGAGGGCAGGCTTTATCAGAACGAGGAAGCTTCAGGAAGAGGAGACCCGGCTCCAGCAGTGCCCTGAGCACCTTCTCTCCCAGCAAAGGACCTGCTGCTGCTCGAACTGTAGCATGCACACGTCACGCCAGTGCAATGAATTGAGATTTAACTGCACTTCCAGAAGAGGAGACATAAGAAGCAAAATCACCTTTTTTTTGCCTACCTATGGATTTTTAATACTCATTTCAGTGCGGTGCCTTTTCATTTACGGACTCGTTTGTCAATGTTCTTACTAACTGTTTCCCACGAAGCGAACGGCACCGGGCCATCCTCCTAACATACTGCTGGCACCGTGTCAAGTCCTTGGGGTATCTGAATGGCAGGTTTCAATATGTGCTATTTGCAGGCTGAGCTGTGGCACTGAAGCGGCAAATACCAAAAGCAATCAAAAATATGTAAAGTTCAATAAAGATAAAAAAAATAAAAACCCAGAAAAGCCAGCCAGCTGCTCAGCACAGGCCAGACCCTGCTTGCACAGGAGTCAGTGGTCAGCGCTGGGCGCTCTGCAGTTGCCACCCTGAGAGCAAGAGCAACGCACATTTCTGTTGTCTGTGAGTTTTTATGATTCTGGACATCTCCTGCAGGCCAGCAGCTGAACTTTGATTCAGCACTCGCTACAGTCAAGCCAAGCACTGCTTGGTCACACTGTGCTCTTGACACACAAGGTAAAGAGCAGAGAAGCTTCCACAAGCTCTGTCCTGGCAGCAGGAAGTATCAGATGACAATTAAACGGCATTTCATCAGCGACCTCCAAAGTGATTAATTAATAGTGCCAGATCCTTTCCCTCTGCTTTGTTGCAGGACATCACAGCACACGCAATATGGCAACTGCATACCTAAAAATCATCGACATCTTCAAAAGACAAAGGGAGAGACTGTCTGGAACAGTCAGCAATGTTGCCATCCTGTATGACCACAGAACTACTGGACTGTTCATAAACAGCAAAGGTCAGCTTGTTAAAGACAACAAGGCAACAGAACCAAGCTCTCAATGCAAAACACTGGGAAAGGGGTGAGAATGGGCAAGTAAGACACACGGGGAAGAAAAAAAACTAAAACAAAGTCAAGTCTCATTAAAATCACAGAGGTAGCACCAGCCACAACCAGAATAAATGAGGCCATGCAGCATTTATGATGGAAAATACGGCAAAACAAATGCATCAAACTTTGCTTTTAAGGCAGAAGTCGAGAAATCAATTTTAAAAAGCCAACACGTATAGCCACCTTGGGGTCTGAAAGCCTCAGTCGCTGTATTCAGCAGAGCCACAAGGAGTGTCCAAACATCAAATAATCAAATGGACAAAATCTGGTCTGACACAGATATTAATTAGACTTCTGGCCACAGTGCAGTGTGGCTGACCGCTGGGGAGGCACACACTGCAGACAACCAACCTGTTCCCAGGGGATCCCGCGCACGGTGTATACCGCATGAGCAGGGCCACCCAGGGACTCTCTGCCTTTCCGTGCCAAAGCTTTTTTCCAGCAGCAAAGCCACCACAGATGGAAAAGAAATAAGCATGTGGCAGCAGTCTCCCGTTCCAGCATCAGCACCGGAACAGGACAGAGTTTGTAATCCCACCTCGTTCTCTCCCAGACCGGGTATACTCAAGCATGATCCCAAGCAGTTCTTTCACGTGGCACAGCCTGAGACACAGCATGAAGATTTCAACTCCAGGAGGCAACAGTAGGATCTCCAAAAAGCACCCCAAGTACCCAACACCATAGACAATACAAAAGTGTAGATTACACACACTCAGCAAAACCAGCAGTTTTATGGGAAACATCTTGCCAATTCAGTACGGGAACGGGGATACTTGTTTCCATGAAGCTGTCCTGGTGCTGGAGAGCACCCAGAGGGCTACTTTCCATGAGGAGGATGGGATTGTTCTGGATTGTCTCAACTAGAAGCAGATGGGAAATAAAAAAAAAACAAAACAGAACGACAAAGAACAGACATGCGGCCACAAAGTGTTAACATACAAACAGTTATAACTGAGCACTTCAACTATGAGTCTTCAATGAAAGGACAACCTTCCAATAGAGTAAACGAAACGAAACATGGGTGACTTTCCAAATAGACTCACATCAGAGAGGTTAACTGGTAGCAGAGGAGAGCGCAACGATGGCATTTCAACAACAAAAGAAAAGGGAGTCCTCTTAACCAGCTTCTCCAATGAGCCAAATCCATAAATACCCAGCGGATCCAGAGAAATCGTTTTACTACATGGGAAAAAAGTACGCTCTAAGGGGAGATTTACTTGAATCAGACTCACAGCCTACACAGTGTGAAGCACAGGAGTAAGCAAGGATGTGAATTTGATTTCACTGTGCGAGTCGGTTGTAATGAAACAGGGACCCAACATTTAGTACAAATGGGAAAATGAGGAAAAAAAAAGTCTAAAAGGCTTTCTGAATCGTCGACTTTAAATAAGCTACCTACCTGCATGAGGAAATATGCACAAGCAGCGTTACAGAAGGTTTTGTACATAACTACTTATAACAGAGCACCTGCATTCTACATGGTCACCAAACTATACAGCTTAATTATAGCAGCAATTAACTTTTCTGGAGTGCCCTGCAATGAACACTAACTTCAGTAGCAGCTTTGCAAATCATGGTTAAACAGTCCTTCTGGGTAATGTGTAAATCACGACACTGAAATTTTGACTCCAATGGAAAGGAATAGCCTGTTACTTTATGGTAAACACATGAATAGACTTTGCCTTAGATGAGAAGACACTTGAAAGCTGCTTTTTTATCACTTTTATTCATCATGGCAGAGCACCATCTCTTAAAATAACGAGGCTCAAACCTGGAAAGGTTTTGAAATCACTGCCCTTCTCTCAGTTGAGCTAATTGCTGTTTAACTCCTCTCTGCTACATAGCAAGTGTCTCTCTGAACGGAGCCAACTCAAAGGCCTAGGGAGGCAGAGCAAACTAAAGAGATCGCTGCTGTTGTACAGAATGATAACCAGAACTCAAGTTGATCAGTGTCAACGGGGCTTTTACCTCCGACTTCAGTGAGAACAGGGAACTTGAAATGTATTTAAGAGGAAGAAGGCAAGATGTTTAGGATTTATTTCTTTTTAAGCCGCCACTTGCAGCTGATACCTAGAATACACCCAAAAAACCAAACTGCTTTTCAGGTTGCTATAGATTCCCCGAGCTGTTTTAACTGGACTGGGTACAAATGTAATTGTGGGTGGATCCATTTTTAAAAAGCATTGCAGAAAGACCTTTGCTAAATTTGACAAGCGAGTGGGGCCTGCAGAAAGTATTTTATTCCCTTTACTAAACATGGGGTTTAGTTTATGCCCATTCAACAAATCAGACCTCCAGATTCAGCAATTACAATACAGTCTTTAAAGATACGTACGATATATGGGACACCGCTGCTTTGCATTTTCAATTTAAAAGTGACACAGAGTATCACCATAATTATTCAGCTCTAGATACATATTCCTCTTCATTTAGTCCTGCATGATTCAAATTTTAAACAAACGGAAAGCTACCAGAGCTTTGGGAAAAAACCTAACAACCAAACGCAATCTTTCTAGCCGGCAGCTTTGACATTCTACTCTGGTTTGCCAGCATGATTTCTTGTGTGCTCTAAGTCTAGTTTCATAGTAGCAACTCTTAGATGCAATTTAAGCAGCCATTGACTAACAATCTCTAACAAGGGAAAAATTATGGTGCAATTTTTCTTCCTGCCCCAAAGCCCTGACCCTGCAGGGAACCAAGGCTTTAGGCAAAGCAGAATCAGGTCAAATTTAGTTCTGCACAGTGGTGAGCTTCCCCGAGAGCTCCTTGCAATGAGAGCCTCCACTGAAATGGCAACAGATCATGAGAGTCTAGGCACAGAAGCGAGGTGAAGATGGTACAAAATAGAATTTATTTTATTAGATCAACTGCAAGAGCACTGATGTAATGGGAGCTGAGGCAGGGCATGGTCAGGACACAGTTGTTTCAAATGCAACCCGGTAAGACAAAAGGGCATGCACACAGCCATTTTAGACTTTGTTACTGCTACAACTGGGGCAGAGCAAGTGAAGAGGCCACTGACGGCAGAGGAATCCTAGGTATTCTAGGAAGACAAAGTGTCTCATTGGCAAGGCGGCAAGGGGAAGGCAGTCACCAGCCCACCGATCTGCAGTAGCCTGTCCCATGAAAGAGCACAGGTTGCAACCAAGTAAATAATGTCATTATCTCACTGTTGACTCTGCTCCTTCCAGTCTTCACTGGCCCTCCTAACATCAAAGTCCCAAACTCAGCCAAGTTAACCCCATTTCATTCAGTCCCAACCACAAGCACCAGCTTGGGTGTAAGAAAGGGACCTTCACAGAGAGGTCACCACATCCCGGCTCTCAGCAGCTGGTGGCCTTTGCGTGACAAGTGAAGGGCATACGGGTCACAAGGCACTGATTTTGTTGGAAGAAAACTACTTTTCTGGTAAATCAGGAATAAAGCTAACATTACAGAGGCAATTCTCTTTCTTGTCATTCCCAGTTGCTTTGATAATTTCATGTAAAGTGTGGATATAACTCTTTAGAAAGCTAATACGGATCCAAAGTGACTTACCCAGAACGGCAGAATTGCCATCACCCAGTGGGAACCTCTGGTAACGGGGAATATTAAAGGGGGGCAAAAGGTAGAACTTCCTCTCCAGAAGAGGCTCGAGGCGTGAAGCAGATGGGTCTGCAGGGTGGAACAGGTTATAGACCTGCTGACAAGCTGGTCTGAGCTGAAAGACTAAAAAGACGAAGAAAAAATCCCCTCAAGTATCAAAACGTTATTTGTCAGAATATTGTAAAGGTTTGTCGGTAAAAAGGACAACTGCTGGGTTAAAAAAAGTGCTAAGGATTTATCACCTCGCTCATCTTCCAGTTTAGACAATTGAAGCAATTTATTACAATATCCATAGACTCAAGAATTGCCCAGTACTTTTAACGTTTGGAAGTACATTGCAAATAAATTGTGTAATCAGTACTGGCTAGAGCACACAGTGATCTGTTTCCTTATGGTGTAACAAATATTATATATAAATGTTTGGGTTTTACCAGTTTATCTCAAATTACTGGATGTGTAGCAGGAGGTGCTTACACCATCCACTAAGCGAGCCCAGGGGTTTGCATGAGGACTTACTGTCAAGAGCTGGTATGACAGTTTTTCGCAGTGCAAGAACCAGACCCAAGGGAGAACCGAAGAGGAAGAAGTCGGTGATCTCAAATTCAAACTTTCCAATATTTCCTCCATCCAACATAGTAGAACTACTAGATCGCCTGGATCCTGGGTCATTTCTCAGCACACTAGAATGTAAACTGGGACAAGAACAGAAAATAAAGTTGAAATTTTATTCACGCAGTTTTTTCATAATTGAAGGCCAGATAAGTAATTGGCAGTGGATATAATCTCTATCTCTTTGGTGAAGGAACTGTGCCAATCAACCCACCATGCCTCAGTGCTGTAGTTTTACCAGCCAGTAAATCGTCCTCCCAAACAATTACCCCATTACACTGGCATGATTTAGATCGTACAAACCCAAGCTTCAAGTGGGTTCATTTACACACTCCTATTCTCCTCAAAGTGGTTTTGCTTTGAGGAACCAAAATCTTGGTTGATGCTAGTAGGATAGTCATTTGCAAGACAAAATAACCAGCAAGCCAAAAATCACTAGAGTAGCAGGGAAAAAAGCAGGTTTACAGTGATTCACTCCATTACACACATTACTGCTATGCTTTCTGGCTGTCAACATTTGAGTTCCTTCCATCATCTTGTTCTCAAATGTTACGGAAAGCCGTGCTTACCCATTTCTTCCTCATGGAAGTAGTTGGACAAATGTTATAGGATTGAAAAGGAAAAAGAAAATGGGAGAAGAGAGAGAAAAAGAAAGATCAAAATCTGCAAGAGGGTTTCTAATATCCTTGTGCACCAAGTATGCACCACAGCTTCCATGCACGTGTATAGCATTCACTGGGAATGGGAATTTGGGATAAGTAATGCAGTGGTCATATGGTAAAACTGTACTTATCGTGCACCCAGGACTATCCCACTTCTCTTTTGCCCATGAGGCCACATCTGCCAAGTTTTCACCAAACTACTTCTCAACTCCAGCTCAACAGTTCTAGGTAACTGTACTTAAAAAGAGTAATGATATAAAACATGTCCAGCTTTCCCCTCCTCTTTCAAATGTCAAATCTCTTTGCAAAATTGAACCTGACCGGACAATACACAGGCTTAACACTGACATTTAAAGCCACACGTCCCTTGGACACTGAGGAAGAAGCAGCAGGAACTCAGACTAAAATCCCAGAAATCCACCCCATCGTTAGGAAGAGGTGGTGCTTTGCAGCCTAGACCTGGGATTAGACAGCGACGTGACAGATGTGTAACACTAATAACCTGGTTCACAAAAGGGTTTCTGAGATTCTTCTGTTATCACCCAAAAGCAATAAGCCGCAATTTCTTTTGCTCTTCAGGTTCTACAGATTCAGCTGGCAGCCTTGCCGGGTTATTGTCGTTATGATTAGAAGCTGAGGGTTGAAGACAGAGTACCAGCAGTGACTTCACAGGGTGTTTGCGAACACTTTCAAAAGCATCTGAACGTGTTCTATAAAACACCACAACGGTTGGGTTGGATAAAAGGTTTACTGGCCTGGAGTCAGGGATGATGCAAATGCAACAGTCTCTGGCCAGCTCTGTGGCCCCAAGTCAAAATCCCAGGTGGTCTCCAGCATTCACCGTGTCTCTGTATGCAACAGCATGCGCTCATCAAGGCCACTTCTGAACGCAGCGTGCTGGATGCCCAGCTGGGCAGCGACATCCCAGCACTGCTGCGCTCACGGAAATAGGGCTGCTCACTCCCCACCATCTGTAGCGCCGGAGCGTTGCCCACACACACTCCTCCTCTGAGACGGCCGTTCAATAAATGAGCAGCTGCAAATATTCACGCATTTGAGACGAAAAACAGGTTTCACTTGGACTTTGTTTTCCTGCTTTGGCAAATAATGCATCATCCCAGAGACAGCACCTCTGCTGACCGCCACTCCCAAAGGATGCTAAAAAACCTTCTCGTGCCACACTGTCATGCGTTCTCTAAAGACGCACGCGTGCACAGTACTACCAACCGCAGCGAAATAACAAGATTACTTATGCCAGACATACATATCATGGAAAGTCAAAACAGTGATGTCAAAAGCGAGAGGAACAGGAGGTTACAGCAGTGACAGCTAAAATGAGCACGTTCCCATTTCTGTGACGTGAAGGAGCTTCCCTGAGATCGCAGTGCCAAGACGCGCAACACTGAAACACGTTTGAACACAAGCCACCTTCAGCGAAGCCACTATTATTCAAGCTGACAAGACTGCAATGCATTAAGTTTGCTGTGTGTAAGGAATACAAAGTTATTTAGAACACGTTCAGTTTTGCCAAAGACAGGGCAACAGTAACGTGATTCAACGAAAGGAACCAAGGGAAAGACTATGCCGATGGCAGATGTGTTACGGCAGGCTGGGTGCAAGGTTTTCGTTGTATTCCACCCATCTTCCCACACCATCTCTTCGTGGGGAATGGAAGAGAACGAGAACACTCGTACCGCTAAGCAATTTGGACAGCTTCTCTCCTTTTACTGGGAACTTGATAGTCTTTTTCGCAATCAAAGAAATGACATCCAAGGGGAACTCTGAATCCATCGTGCTCCAAGCAACGTACAGTGCCCCGTTCTCCCTTTAAAAAGCAGCAGATGTACTGTGTGCATTAATTAAACAAGAGCTTATGGATTTCAGAAGCAAATCAACTCATTTACAATAATACAAGTACAGCACAGCCAGAAATAATGTAGTGGTGCAGAAGGACTGAATTTAAAAATAAATGTGCGATTTTAATCTCCAGATGCTGCTCTGGCTTGCTGGGCATTATCCCAGGGAAGCGGGTAGGTCTGATACATGAATAAAAATGAGTGTCTTTGGCACAAGCTGAAACCTGCAATCGGCACGGACAGAGAGGCCTCTGTATGCCAAGCTGCCCTTCTGCTGAGCCCATTAGGAAAACTTGGCTCTGTTCTGCCAATCTCCTGCACGAAGCCGCGTCACATCAGGGCTTGGCTTTCGTAGGGGAAAAATCATTACTTCGTGACAGAGACGCCGAAGGGGCATTCTGCCGATGACTGTGCTGCTCCGTAATGACGGCTGTAAGCACAAGGTCCAGGGACAGGTCTGGGTGCGATGCCCTGCCATCACGCAGGAGGGGAAGAGGTGAATCACCGCACCCGAGCCTCCCCTGTGCCAAGGAGCGGAGAGAGCCTGTACAGCAGCTTCAACCTGCCCCTTTCCCTGAGGGAAGCTTGCTCTTAAGCTGTGGGAAGAGACCCATTTTTGACCCAAGGTCTAAAGGTAGATTTTAAAAGATACAAAGCTCTAAAAGAAGTAAAGATGCACCAATCTATCAGCGTGCTTGAACACCGACAGCCCTTGCCAGGGACCCCAAGGGCTTCACGTTGGGAGCGGGTACAATTCTTCGTAGATGGAGTAGGAAGGACCAGGATAAAGCTATTTGAAATGACAAACTGTGCAATCCCTTATCCGCGTCAGGCCCAGCACTTATTCTAGACTAGATGTATTACTGCAGCAAGATGCCAGCCCACTTCCCTCAGCTGAGTCCATGCCCCTGAGGTCAAGAACAAGGAGGAGAAAGCGCACGTTTTTGTACGACTCATATTTTCTCCTGCAATACAGGAGACTGTTTTGATAAGGTAAGAAGAGGAGACTGATTACCTTTTATTAACCTGCTGGAAATCGCTGAGAAGCTTATTGTGGTTTTTGTAAATGCAGCTGTCTTTCTGAGTATAGTATCTCTGTGCACCAACAACATTCACTTTTATACTTTCTCCTATGAATCTTTTACTAAAGGGCCATTGACGTGGCAGGACAACACGAGTCCCTGGGCTGGAGCAACGATTCCAAGTAGCGAAGGAGGAACAGAAGTGCAGGATGAGCCTTCAGCTCAGCACAGGGCAAAAGGTACAGCCTTGGACAGAGCTGCAATTCAGATAACGGTGTTTCTGGAGGGACATTGCTCTCCAGCGCCTGGGACATGGGGAAAGAGGGATTACAAGGATGTTGCAGTTCCTCTGGGCCTGCAGGAGTAAAATGTTCGAGCTGTCCAGTTGCATGTGCTGAAGATGATGATTCAGACACAAAAAGCCTCCAGGCTTACAAAAGTAATCCCTGAACAATCAGCAGCAATAGAAAGACTGCTATGAAAATGTCATTGGTTTAATTGAAACATTTCTGAAAGTCCATTTGAAAACGCTTAGGAATGTGATACTGGGGGCTTCGATAGCGAGTAACGAATCTGAAACAAAACCTTGGTGCAATGGAGCAGCCCTGGCAGGGGACAGAGTACAATCCCCTGTCCCTGCTCCATACAGGGGACTCAAGTTGCTTTGCCAAACAGTCACACAGACAGAACAATCCCAATGTGCAGTTGAGGGCTGCTCCACGAACCAGCCAGCCAGCCGGGGTTCAGGATGTCTCATCCAGAGCATCCTGCCACCACGACAGCAGAAGCCTGCTCCTGCGGCAGGAAAAGGCACCGCAATTCAATCTCACACTTGAGCTAGGCCAAAATCAAAAGATATTCGGCTCACCCCCACCTTTCCCAAGAACAGGCCAGCCAACTCAACATCAGCTGTCAGAGATGCTTTGCAATTAATACAACACTGAATTCCCAGTTCTGCTTCACCGTCTTCCCTTGCACTGTTTTCACATTTGCTTTATGACCTCCATCCTGCAACCGCAGCACAGCAGAAAAGCAGTTACCCGACTGCCTCGGCTGTCAAGCAACAGGACAGAGGGCTTCTTGCCACTGTAATACAGATGCAGTAGACAGCTCACTGCCACTCAGCAAGAGTACTGGGGTTTTTTTGCATATACAACACATTGAAATCTATACCCTTCTAATCTAAATTAAACATTTTCCTCCACCTTGCTTATCACAGGATGACAAAGCAGGGCATCTGTGAAACCCGAATGCTATCTCAGGGCTGGTTCTGTTCCTTCAAAATCTTACCTTGAAAGAAAGGCTTGGTGCTGCTTTATCGTGTCCAGTTCATAGGTTGATGAGTCACTCCTTTTTCGTGGCAGCTGCTTCTTTGGATCTTCTCCGTTGCTACGAGGAATATCAATGTTGCTCCTGCTGAGGTGCCTGCTGGCTTCCAGATTAGAGCCACTGGAGCAATAGCTGTTGTTCACTGTTATTCCAGGAGACAGGAGGTCGGTATCCTGGGGTTTGAAATATACGGATTTAGCACTCTTGACAGCTGAATCAGGAATACACCCAGATTATAACCTTCTCCTTCCATTCTCCCTTCCCCATCTACCCCAAGATGCAGTTCAGGCCAATACGGTATCTCAGACCAAACCACTTCCCAAGGGTGTGGGTGAAGCAGGTGGGGGTGATGGTTCACACCAGAGGGGGAAGCATCCATGTTCAGAGCAAATGCACCCAAATCAAGACACATATGCACCTCAGGACCCATGTTTGCCATTGATAAGGAAGAAAGTCTTTGTTGTGTCATGAAAAGATCCTTACTGAAAACAGGGGCCATGGAGCCACTGGGGCCAGCAGACCAGTTCCCAGCAGACATGGGGAGCCAGCATTACCTGGACACTCACAACACTTCCTCGTCGACTGCTGTTCTGGCTCTCGGACACAGTTTGATTGCTGTAGCATAAGGCATCAAACCCCAGGATTCCTCCAACACAGTCCCCTACCAAGCAGACCTGAAAAAGGCAACAGAAACAGGGGAGGAGGACAAAAAAGTGCCTTCACTTCAGTTTAGAGATGGCAGTTAAACCGAGTGCTGGATTATACTTGGGAAAGCTGCAGTAATAGGATGCGCAGTTCCTTCATCAGTAAAACTATTCTGTCAACGAACATCCACTCACACCCTGCAGACGCTTGTTAGCTAACATAGCTAATGTGTTCCGGCTGTCCCCATCAGCCGACTGGCGTGAAGTGAAAGCACCACAGAGCACCAAGCACAGCACTAACTCCAGCCTCAGAAAACCAAGCTTGATTCCCTGCTTGCCAGCTGTCTGTGCTACTTCAGGCGAGCTTCCCTGTGCTTCTGCTGCCTGCGTGTGCCCTGAGGAGATAACGCCGTCCTGCCTCCAAGGGTAGTGAGCAGAAAGGCACAATAAAGCACTGAGATCCCTGGGTAGGAGAGGGCTGTCTGGGTCCCCAGGCACAGCGTTGGCTGGGAACAAGCTCACGATGGATAAATCACACTACAGAAGTACATTGTGACAGCTAGTCCAATAGCTCAAACCTCGCAGGGCTAGAGAGTCACTTTGCTCACAGAGGTGTGAGTCTCAGTTATGGTCTTTTACGGGGTGCAGCAGCTGCGCCATCTCAAAAAGGAAACCCACTTCTGCGACAACTCCAGCGTGAGGTGCTGAAGGTCCTTTAAAGACAGGAATGCTTAAATAGCCTTGATTTGCAATGGGAGTAGAGATCATGTTTAGTAACAAAGGCAGCATTCCTGATTTGGAGAGGTGTGTCATGCTGAAAACTGATTAACTTCACAGCTTTGTAGCTTCATTTCCGAAACACAAGTTCAGACTTTGCTCTGAATCCCCAAGGCTCAAGACAGAGCATAAGCAATAATCTCTCTCTCTCAGAGAAAAAGGGAAGAATAACACTTTCTTTTTGTGGCTCAACACCGTCATGTTTCCATCCCTCCTGAGAGATTAATGGAAGAGAGTGCTTCACAAGAAAATTGCTTCACTTGCCCTTCCTTTCATTGTGGCTATAAACAGCTGCTGGCTCACCTGGCCGTTGAATGACATGCCCTCCTGGGATCTGATGAAGTCGCTGTAGGCCTGGTTGGCTCTGACGATGACTGTGGCTACTGCTTCTTGGTACTGAGGGGATGATGTTGCTAGCAGAGGGAGCGCAGCAAGGGGAATGTGATCCTGGCTGTTGGACAGGCAGCCTTCGTCGTAACTGTATGGGCTGAGGCTGGATAGGGCAAGAGACATCGGAAACATTCAGCCTAACATGCAGAGCGGGGAAAACCATTTGCAGACAGTACAGTCAGTACTGCGGTTCATTAAAAGCAAAGCCTCAAGACAGAAAGGCCATTTACTCCACTGTGAATGGGTGAAAGCTTAATAAATCCTTCCCTCCCATCAAACGTAGATCTTCAAGGACAACATACTTACACTGATAGAACAGCCCTCAGACAAGGAATTAAAGCCTTAGTATTTATTGGATTAATTAGAATAAATCAATCTCAGAACTCTTGCTGCACGATTACTGTATTCACTGCAGCTAAGTATGAAATCGAGATTGAATGCCTTGCTAGTATATTAATAAGTGCATTCTCAAAGTGTGGTTAGAGCTTTCAATACTACATGCAGAACATTTCAAGGATGCAAGAAAAGAGACAGAAAACAAGAGTGAAATTTTGTATGTTTCCGCCCGTGACAAAGTAACATCAGCTTACCTGGACACCAGTGAAAACGCTTCGGAGCAGATGGCTGGGCAAGGGACTAGCCTGATGGCAATGTGTCCAAGAGCAGCTGGGTAATGTACCCTCATCACCGTGTCAAACACTGTCGTGATGGTGTTGACATCCCCCTGCTTGGAGCTCTGGTCACCACTCCCTGAGTCCAGGATGTTCCCTCCATGGAGTACCAAGAGGAGGACATGGATTTTACTTGGTTGCATTAATGGCTGCACTGATTCATCCTAGGTGGGAATGAAAGACAGAACAGCAGAAAAAGTTTATTTTGCAAAGAGACTATACCTGGCCCAAATGCATTTTATGCAAATTTTTTGTCACATTTTTCTCCCCCGAGACCACCCATGGTACGTACAATATATGCACAAGCCACATCAAGTGCCGGCAGGGACAAAGCAAACAACAACCTGTGAAGGCGGTATTTCCAGCAGAAACAGTATTAGCTGTGATACAAGGTCCTGGCAAGCCCCCCATCTAGAAGGCCAAGTTCCATTTCGGCCACTGTCCCACAGATAATTGCAGTGTGAGCAGCACCACAGAAGGACAAGAAGCGTGCAGACTTTTTGAGCAGACTGAAAGAGTTCAGCTTGATTTGCTTAGCAAACTACAGGAGAATGAAACGCCTGCTCTCAAACACAGTGGAGATGGGTAAGGAAAGCTAGGGAAGGAGAAGAGGTGCTCAAGTCAAAGGATAGGGCAGGTGCAAGCACAAAACCGATCCTGCGTAAGTGCAGACTGAAAATCAGATTTCTGAACACAGGAGGGATGAGGTTTTAGAATAACACCTGCAGTTTGCGGATGCCTTCAAGAGGCAATGCGCTTAACTTATGGATACGGTCATTAGATACACCCGGCTACAACAGCAGAGAACCTCACTCCTCTTTCCAGGTCTCATATCCTACACATGTGGAAACATAAGTGCACACACAAAACCCCAGCGTAACAGACTGTCCTAAGCAAAAGGAATGCTGAAAGTAAAAAAAATAATTGCACAAAATTGTAAGCAGGTAAAACATGGCAGCTGTAAATACACCCCATGTATTGTACCCACACTAGGGTACAAAAATAAAGAAGTAAGAGATGGGTGTCGCTTTCTGTTCGGACACTGAGCTCAGCTGCAGCAGTTGACAGTAAAACACATTCAGCAAAATTAAACAAGATCAAATAGGTCAGCGAGTGGCAAGTTACTGGGAAAGAAGTTGCTGGAAGAGATCAGTCATTGCAATCTGCTTGCCTACAACAGAAGTTATAAATAAGACGTCAGATTTGCTTATACTGTTGCGAAAGAGGAACTGAAGAGAAGAAACTTAAAGACCCCGTGACCCAAGGACTGGCCAACATCTGGCTGGGAGACCGCTGCATGAACACAGCAAAGGTGTTTATTTTGGCTGTCCACGTCATTTGCTTATTACGTTGAATCAATTCCTTGCCTAAACAGCACGGCTGCAGTTTGGGGGAAGGAGGGAATTGTATCTGAACTCCAGTGGGGGCTATCACTAAGTGCCCTTCCAGAACAGCTGTAAGCCCAATTCTGATCCCCCAGGAGCAGGTACAAGGGCATCCAGTTGTACTGGTCACACAGGATAAAGAAGGGAGCGGGAACTATTTTTAGTATCTATTCGCTACCAGAGCTTTCAGTGTTTACGGCTCCCATATGGACCCAAATCCCCGGCCCCAACACCTCTGAGATATGCGAAATCAGGTACCGATCTTCCCTCCTGCACCTTATCCCTTGTGCTAGCAGGGACAACATTCGAGAACACCCTGGGCAACTCCCTGCTGAGGCAGCGAAACAGCCACGGTGTAAAAGGGGTGGAGGGAAGCAGTACTTTCCATTTAACAGATTCTTCTGATTTTAGCATCTTTAGTCACCTGCAGTCCTTTGCGATTGAGCCGCTGACCAACCTGCTGGTGGCAGGGAAGCGTGCCCAGGCACACATTAGCAACCTAACAACTAGCGTACATTTTTACCAGATTGTGTTAAAGCATGTCTTAATACACAGCCCACTAGAAGTATTAAAATTCACATCCAAGTCTGTAATAAAGATTTTCCAGACCTCCTGCGTAAGAATGGCCTTTAATTATTTAGTACCATTACACTGTATTAATGCCTGCTCTTTAAACCTTCTTTGATTCCAGTTTATGGTGCCTGCAAGGTGAACTTTTGCCTGGCTGGAGGCATGGGAGGAGCTCTCAGCATCTCAGCACTACTTTTGCTTTCAGACAAATGTTTTAAGTGCTTATTTGGAGAACAACATGAGTCACCAAGCTCAGGTCATCCGGAGGTTTATCAGCAGTCCTTCGGAGGCACCGTTCTCTGTCAGTTCATTAACCTTTGCTCTTGAAGGAAGCGGGGAACATGCAAGCAACTGTTTAGGGGTGGAGGTGGCTGTTTAGAACTTTCTTGTAAGATCTGGAGTCTCTTAAGATGCCCAATTCCTGAACCACCTTTTGGTGACGGAGGCTCTTAACCTGAAAATCACTGCAACGGTGGCTAGGAATTCCATACTATTTTAGCAGACTGTTTGTGAACAACTACAAATAACTGTCTGTTTCATCTCCCTTTGAAGTCTGTTCTTTTCCTAAAATGAAGGCAGGAACGGGAGGGAGCTGAGTTTGTACAGCTCTCTGAAGAAGACAAGTTCTTCACACCTTCTTGAGCTCTAAGAGAAATCTTAGGGCTGTTGACTTGCTTATCTTGAGGTGGCTAGAGCTGTTCCCGTCCCCAGCCACCCACTCCTGCCATGGCCCTTGAGCTCTCAGTCTATTATGAAAAAGCCAGACCACCATGAACTTACAGCCTGGCACACAGAGTAATACCAAAACCACACGCATGGGCTTTGATAGATCATGACATAACCTAGGCACTCTGCAAGCAGCTACATCACCTCTGCAGCACAGACAGGCAGATATTTTAAGGGTAGGATGAGCACAGCCAGTCCAAGAGGCACTGTCTCAATAGGACACTGAATTGCAAAAGCCTGCATATGCAAGTCTAGAAAGCTGGGGAGGTGTTATTTATTATTTTATCCAGAGCGCTGATACAGGCTACGCTCTGACTGGTTTCCAAACAAGACGCTGAGCAACTCCGAAGAGTGGGCTACAGCCAAGCTACGTCCCTTGGATTATCGCAGCCTGCGCTTTGGTGCTGCAGTAACACGGCTCTCCCGCTCCCACATCCACGCTAGCTCATTTAGCTTTAGCAGGATAGCTCTGCCCAGCAGTGCCTCAGGCAGCAGTTATCCCCACAGGATTTTTTTTTTTTCCAGTTGGATACCTGACACCGCCTGTGAACTACAGAGCATTTTCTACACTATGTTCAAAAGACGGGTGAAATAATCCCTTAAACCTAGCCATGAGGTACACAGCATGTTGGCGTGGCTCTGAACAACAGGCAAGACAACACACCACTCGCACCAAAGGGAGCTGCTTACCCCATTTACCCCACACATACATATTCCAGCGGCAAAGGATCTCGTTATAAGAAACCAAAGCACTTACTTCAATGATGCTGAGCGTTTCCACGCTGGAGCCAACGTGGTATTCTGCTGATGTCTCGTGACACAAATCACCTGGAAGCACAGAGGTTTAAAACATCAGCGCTGCAAGATGCTATTTGGCAAAGACACTCTTCCATAAAGACGCTGTTTGTGCCAACGTCTCTCAGCCTCTTCTGCCTCGTATCTCCTTAATTATTTCATCAAATTGCCCTCTCCCTCCCTCCTGCTGCCTTCTGCTTGAGAAGCCTGGGCAATACTGGGTCACTTAATTTCCAGCACTTTCTCATAACGTAAGTGCTGAGACCGTTAGCAAGCTCTTCTCTTGTTATGGCAACCCAGTACCGTTGCCTTATTAAGCATAGCAACAATGGGAAATCCCTGCGTAATTGTCAGAAATTACCGGTTTGTGGGAAAATAAAAGGAACTGCTTGAACTATGCTGGGGGAGCAGAGATCTGATGCGTTCATGCGTCTGTGCCTACACAGACTGACGCTGTACCAGAAAGCCTAAGCGTCATCTTCCACTGTGCTGCTACATGAATCGATCTGGCTGAGGAGCCGGCTTCCTTTCAAAATTTCATAACGATGAGCAGAAAATAAAACCGAGGCAGATACAGACAAGAACAAAGGATGGAGCAAGAGAAAAGAAGCGTCAGGAGAAATTCAAGTAATTCAAGACAGAGCTTGAATATTTCATCATTAAACGAGAGAATCCTGGCTATCACACAAAGGAGCCTAACCAACGCAGAAAATAGAAGAGAATCAAGAGCTATCCCAAGTCCCACTGGGCAATTCTTTTTCAGCAGCACTGCGCAGTCATTTTTATGCTCTGTCTCGGCTTCTCCTTTCGTGAGATGAGGATAACAAGTTTTACCTTTTTCAGAATGTGGCTGTAACAATTACCTAGGAATACTGTAAAATATCACATGCAGTTTTTACTTAAAAAAAATTTACCCTGGACATCATCGCATTCAGGGGTTTCAATTTTATCCATCAGATCATTGGAACTCCATTTGGTTATTTCTTTCGGGAACATTTCCTCATTGTCAGACAAGTCCTCTTTAAAGAACAAATTTTGAGAGTCACACACACACAGAAACACGTACACAGACAAGAGCACAGAACAGAATATTAAATAAAATTACGGCCCCATAACTCTATGCAATCTTACAAACATTTGGATGGCTTAAGTCATAAAAGGACACGTTACTTTACCAGCTTCTGTTATATAGAAACCAAAGCACCTTTTGAAAAGTAAACAAAACGTTTTAATTGCAAGTTTCTAACAAACAAAACCTCTAAGAGGCGTGGAAAAAAACAACACGGATTTTTAATGCTACCATTTCAGGTACCAAGTTTGATGTTTTTCTTGCCATCTGATGGCAAGGTGATGCCGTCAGCTGATGATGCTAAAGCAGCCAGTATGCTCCAGTACAGGAGAGAGGACAAAGCAACATTCACTACTGGGATCCTCCCAGACCTGTCTGAAAGCCGCAGGAGGTCTTTGGTGGAAGCAGCGACACGGATCACTATTGTTATTAGTACCAAATACCTAAAAAGGCATGAGTAATAAAGGAAATGTGAACTCCCTAGGCTATCTTTAGCCCCACTTCCTTAGGAGATGAGACTTGTTTGATCACACTGAGGGCATGTGTCTGCCGTTTCCCTCCAACCTCGGGATCTTCTGAATCCCCTGGCTCATTTCAACTGCAGCTGATAAAGAACAAGGGTCCCAAAAAGACTATGTTCCTAGGAGCGTTATTAAAAGGATGAGACGTATAGAGACCCTGTAAAACAGCCCACAGTAGCATCCAGAACATAACAGCAGCCCTGCTCTGTAGCAGACATCGGAGGAGCGGGGAAAGGAGGGCTGTCAGGCAGGTGACACTGGAAGGCAGGCTTGTGCGTTGTGCCCATATCCCATGCTGCTGCGCTGCAGAGCCCCGACTCACCACAGCAAAAGCCTGACATAGGCAGGACTCCAGCCTTGCCTGTCCACAGGCCTTTGCTGGTACATCCCCAGGGAAACAAGGAGCTGAGCCCCACGGAGGCATCACTAAACAGGCCATCAGCAGCAGTAGCACTGGCAGAATTCATCCCAGTGCGCCCACTGAACACCCCACCCACCCACTCCCCGTGCCTGCTGGCCTGGGCCAGGCTACCCAACGCATCTGGACTTCCCTCGAGGGAGAGTTTGGGAGCCCTGAACACAGGGCAGCCAGTCCAGAGCTGAGAAAGGGCTCACCAAAACATTTATGGCAAACCAGAGGACCACTGAGACGGCAGCAGCCTGACGGCCACTGTATCAGGAGAGAGCACGGAGGCAGCGTGAGCTGGGCAGGGCACCCCGCAGCCTCCACGCTTTGTGCTTCTCAGGAAGGAAACAGAGCCGCAGGGCTCCCACTTGAACCCACGGGAAACCAAACAACGGCAATTCAAGTCTTAGGAAGACACCTTTGGTATTGGTTGCTGGTTCCTTTTTTTGTTCGGTTTTTTTCCCTCTCCCATTTCTTTTTTTGCATTGAGGATGCATCTTTCCCTGTTACAGAGCTTAACTGCTTTCTAATTTATTTGTTGTTCTGCACTTAGTGTTTCTTTCCTGAAAATTTTGGGCTTGCGCATTTAATACAGAGTTATAAACATAGTAACAACAGCAGCAGTAATTACAGATGTCTTGAAGATCTAGAAGTTGTAATCTTCAGAGTCCCAGACTAGGATTCCCCCCTTTCTTGTTGCTGTTACAGTTACTAAGAAAAAAATTAGTTGGAAGAATCCTAGGATAGGGAACAAAAAGATTATGAAGCATATTCATCTCTTCAGCAAATCTCAGCAATAGCTTAAAAAAATAATATGCAAAGAGGACTAAGTGCAGAGCCAAGCAAAGACCAATTATTTTTAGAAGTTTCTATTTACACTTTTACCATAAAGAGAGGGTGACCTGGAAACTTCGCATCAGCATGCCATTTCCTTTTTCAGCTACGGAAAAAATTTGAGTAAATCCCCATTTCCCTGCACCAGGGAGCGCGGAGCTACCTGTTCAGAGCAAGTGGAAAGCACAAGCATGCAACACACACGCTGGCAGAGAATTAAGAAGATTGCCCTCAAAGCTCCTCCAGCAACTTAATCTAAATATTAAACGTATTTCCTTGAGAGGCTTAATTACAGCCCTTATTGCTGCTCAAGTAATCACTGAATGGGATATTACTCCTGTTATTAGCATTTATTACAGGATAGATATTAGATATTACTGTATTTGTCACTATCTTTACCAGAGTATGCCAGTGAATGAGGTTGAGTGGGAAGCTGGCGACAAGAAATCTTCTCGGGCTCGGGTTACGCCCACTGCGCTGCGAGGAAATGTGCGTGTATATATGGGAAGCACTTCTGAGGAACTCTGCTCGGTGTTGACTCACATCCTGATCTGTGCCAGTTCCCATGGTACCGATCCCGCAAGCCTCCCCGGCAGGATGAGCTGCGAGCAGTGCTTCGCTCCTGCTCACAGACCCGGAGCTGGCACGTGTCATCTGCGGGCCAAGGGGCAAGAAGAGGTCCCTCCCGAANCGATCCTGCAAGCCTCCCCGGCAGGATGAGCTGCGAGCAGTGCTTCGCTCCTGCTCACAGACCCGGAGCTGGCACGTGTCATCTGCGGGCCAAGGGGCAAGAAGAGGTCCCTCCCGAAGAGGGGGCTGTGTTGAACAGCACATACATCAAGGCTTCAACTCGCAAGCCAAACTCCCACCAGACTAGGCAGACTTTTCAAACCTGAGTGTGTGGATTGCAGGGGACAATCTGTACGAGAACGGAGATACTCTGTGTGCTAGCAGAAGAGGAGCTGCATTTTCCGTTAGCAAGCTCCTAGAAGTATTGCAACAGAGGGGCTGATACCAACTGTGGCACGAGGCTTATTTTCGTTAATTCTCCTTCCCAGGCCTGTTAGGAGCACATCAAGGTTCCCTGGGAGCCTGGATCCCAGGCAGAGCTGTCTCTGTCTCAATTTTATTACTGAGTAATTAAAAAGGCAAAAAAGAGGGTGGATAGCAACAATGCCATTTTGATGACTCACTCCTCTTTTTCTTGTACGTATATTGCTACAATAAATCCTTTACATAGTTTTTGTAGATGCTACATAAGTTAATAAATAGAGAAATTTAAACTAAGTTGGCCCCGCTCCTTCGAGGCAAGAGACACATTCATCCCCGACTCGCATGCATCCTGGCCATTTAAGCTACTGTTGTGCAAGTCACTGCTCTACAACAGCATGCCGCTTTCTACCCCAGACTGTGAGATGCGTGCCTAAATATGTGATGCGAGAAGTCTTCCAGAACACGATCCTATCAATTTTTTGAGACCGAACTTTAGCTGAACATCAGTGAAATTCTGCTTTACAAAACTGGGGCGTCATCTTGTAACAACTGCATTTCACAGAAAGGTCACCAACTTCATCAGCACACGTTGCACATCTAACTTAGATCAGCATTGCTAGCCGAGAGAAGAGTCCATCTGTTGTCAGTAGAGACGGAGCTCTTCAGGCTTAAATACGCATTAAGTACGATATATGAAGTGAGTGCAGTGGAACAAAGCCTCCTCACACACACGTGCACAGGGGAAAAAAAAAATAACACAGCTTTCTCCTAATACAGAGAATCAAAATTACTTTGAGAATTCTGGAATCAACACTGATTAATTCTGGCATCTAAAGTACCTTGTTGCACTCACTACTGTATTTCTTGGAACGGGAGAATAAGGAGTTAATAAAGGCAAACTTGGGTCTCTTCAGGCCCAGACAGGATAATTAATCATACCTCCTACTGACTAAAAAATAAATTAGAAAATAATCAATCATATTGCATCAGAATCATTAGGACAAACCCACAGTCCAGTTAGTATAGCTGGATTTTACCCAAACTCATTTTCACCAAATAAAGTACAGCTCCAAAGGTTAAGACCATTCAAGATCCCTTCAAACAGACCACACTGAATCTGAAACGTTGCTGCGTTAAATATAAGAGTCTGCTGGGTGATGCTGGGGATGCTTCAAGAAGCTGCACTGATGCTGCACGTATCTTGGTTAGAAAGGAAAAGACTTTAAACAAAGCAAAGAAGTCCCGCTTCCTTCCCTGCTCACCCCCCCACCCTCATGCCTTCCGTTCTCTTACCCCACCATTTCAGGAAACAAACGATGGTGATTTAAGCTCCACGTACCATGTGCATCAAAGAATTCATCATCTGAGCTGTCATCTGAGTCTCTGGCAATGCTCTGCATCCTCCACTCGGAGATACTATGACGTGAGGGACTTGCTGGAAAAAACAAAAAAGCCTTATGCGATACGCTACATCGACAAGACGGAGAGTTCCCAACATGATCTTTGCTGGAGGAAGAGTCGTGTGTTCTCTATGAAAATTCACTGCTGCAATATTAAAAACACAAAACCTCGATGATGCTGGCGTGATGTCAGTGTACGGCTTTACAGATCCTGTTTGTTTACTGTTGTTAGAACCTGCCAGCAAGATGCTACATTAAAGCAAGCTGTTCGTATCACTCTTAGGCTATTCTGAATGGCAGCTATTTATAATTGTTAGTAGGACGCGCAAAATCAGCTGTGGTTTAAAGTTTGCAATTAGGAAGGAAGCAGGCTGATTGGAAGCTTTCTTCGTGCCTCTAATCAGCACTCAAACCATGCCTCTGGTCGCTAACTTTCGGGTGGGTAGCTAAGCAGAGCAGCCTGGATAGAAATAATCTGTTTTCTGGGAGGAAATTGCTTCCACACAAATTGGATTATAGATCTATTTAAACTTTAAACTTGAATGATTTAAACAACATGCTATCCAACTACTTCATAGGGAGCTGTCGGAGCAGCTGTCCTGACAGAGCGAGGAGAAAACCCAACGGTCCTTTCCGTACCTGTTTGCCCTCCTGTTCTCACACCTACCCGCTCCCTTTCATTTTCCCCTCGAGGGTTCTCTGTGCTAAATATAAACATATGATAGCTTTTCTTCTTTTTTTCAGATATAATTTAGCAACGATGCAGCCTGAACTCTTCTTGGCTGAGCTTGTTACCGAACAGCCGTCTGCTGAAGGGAGCACTGCGGACAGAACGACGAGAGACAGGGCTTCTCCTCTCTTTCAGACGGCCCTCACGTGTCACACGGCGCACAAAAAGCGCTTGCAGCAGCCACCTAACCTTACACGGCAAAAACCTGAGGAGACTGACAAATTCGCATTTAGCATACACAAAGACACTGAAAGCTTCTGCTTACTGTGACAGCTGCACGAGTCGTTTCGTGCTATTGTCGGTAACAGTGTTAAATCTGTAAGTCAAATTCTTCTAATTTTGCTACCTGTTTGTCACATGGAAAGAGGATGGAGACCCTGTGCAGTCATCTAATTGCAGCTCAGCATTGCATTGGCTCAGCAGCCCCCAACTACCCCACCGCCCACCCCTCTGGGAGCAGCAAGCGAGGAGGTTGGCAGCGCAGAGCTAATTCACGCTGGAGTGACGTCAAGGCACTCGCATAATAGTTGCTAAAAATAGAGCACATAATAACATATGGGATGGCAACAAGGGTCCTGGTATCACCAGAGGCCTCGCTCGGATGGTATAGAAAGGACCGAGATCTTCTGGAGCAAAGGTGTTGCTTTTTTCAGCTGGAGGTAGCGGGTAAGTCGAGACAGCCCTCCTTGCTTCCGTATGTTAATATGCTGCCAGCATGAAGGAGGATTAAAATATCTGCATGACGTACTTCCAAGCACATCACAATTCATTTCTTTCACCAAAAGTAGTGAAAGCAGAGACGTTCTGCAGTTTAAAAGAAATGCATGCTTTGCTACCAGTAAAAACCTCCAAGTAAAATCGTAAGAGGTCTGAAAACTACAGCTTCCAATGCGCACGCCAGCACTGGAAGAGGGGGTTCATTACAAAGAGCACAATGAGAGACGGGCACATCAATATAAAATCCTGGTGCAAGCAAAGTAGCCAGCAATTTTATCTTTATACAATGATTTATGAAGCATCTGGTAGGTTCTTCCCTGGGGCTCACTCTAGCGAGTCATAGCAAGGTAAAACTACTGCTCATCTCTCATTCACCCCGTAACGAAATCAGTGATGGAGTGGTAAATAAAAAATGGAGACTCAACTCCAGATATTTAGTGCATATGAGAGATGAAGAAGCTTCACTCACCTAGATGCCCCCTTCCACTGCCACTGGAAGAAATGCTGCCCTTTGGGGTTTTCAGAAAAATCAAGATTTTTTTGCCCTCTTGCTGTGACAGCTATTACCCAGCTATCAACTGTGCTTGACTAAAGGGAGAGGGAATTGCTGAGGGTTCAAGCCTTCTGCCTGTAACTCGCTGAGGATTCACCCCTTTGCACAGAATGGTCTGAGGAAGGGAAGAGTTTAACAGAGAAAAAAAAAAAAAAAAA
>VZSC01014433.1:49850-90436 GCA_013398225.1 Steatornis caripensis
AAAAAAAAAAAAAAAAAAGGTGACTGCCTGGGGAGAGGTGAATGACAAAATTCAGGACTCAAAGCTGAGTCCTTGCAGGGTATCCATAGGGCCTTCAACAGCAAAATCCTGAAAGTTTGCTGAATGGTATTTAAAAGGGAATATAAAAGCGATGCATGGCCCCACCTCATCACAGGCTGTGAGCTTTGTTTCTGAACGGCTACACGCATCATCACCAGTGGAAGGCGGCAGCCCCCACTCACTTTTTAGGGTACCTGCCTGAATTTCCCCCCATAGCTGACAGAGATGCTTTGCTGTGTGAGCTACACCGCTTTTGAAACAAATGGCGCGTAGTAATGTATAAGCCCGGCCACGAAGCACGGGGTGCCTGCTGTAGCTGCCTCCCAGAAAACAAGAGGCAGTTAATAGCGACCCGCAGCGGGGTCGGTTTTGTGACACAGCAAACAAGCTGTCATCCAGGGAGGGAACACCACTGAAGGACGAGGCCTTACAAAAGCCACCAGTGGCTCTTGGGTAACAAGGACTAACTCTCTGTGCTGCTGTTTGTCGCCTTCTGACACGCGACACTGCTAGCCAGCTACTGCCTGCTCCTCTACTGGTTTTGCATAGTTACTCTGCTTTGGAGATTGGCAAGAATTCTGCCATGTGCCACTGAGTCACAGTTATGGGATGACTAGAAACATTTCCAAACCCGTAACAGGTCCCCTGAGAAGACAGAGCATCCAACACCAGCAGAGAAGGCCTTCGAGTTAAAAGGACTCACAGGAGAAATATGCATTGTCCCAAAGGTGCCAGCCATGACGAGACACGGCCGTACCTCCCACAAGCCCACCCTCCATACAGCTCAGAAGAGCAAGTCAGCAGCAGTGTCTTACCTCCTCTCTTTGAAGATCGGGAGGACTTGGAAGAGGTGGACCACTGCTTGGTGAGCGATCTCCCAGAGGCTGTTTCACTGTTACCAGTGGCATCCTCTGCATCAACAGATGAAACCGTGTTGGCTTCAACATCCTTCTCACCAGGAGTGTCTTTGACACTGTGCTGCTCAGTATCATTTTCACTGCAGAACTGGGCCATCTTCTGAGCCAGCATCAACTGTGCCTCCTTCTCCAGCTGCCGGATATCCTCAATGGTGAGCCCATACCATTCGTCCTGCCAGCACCAAGCCTGCCGATGGGCACGGACCATGACCTTTCGCAAGCCTGCAAAGCCAGAACGCCCCAGTCACCGGTGCTACGAAACTGCAGGAATCGATGCATACCCTCCCCAAAACCTCAAAACACCAGGGCAAGGATGTTACAGGGGCAACACCACCACAATGCTACAAGCTGCACTAAAGGACCTTCATAGAGCGAGTGTCAGAATGGCACGTTGGTCACTTCATGTACTTTATCTCCTCAATTCTTGCTAAGCAACTGTGCAGTGAAAAATCAGCCAGCCTTCTGTGACTGCTTTTAATTTGGGAAGAGATTGCCTAATTCTGGATCCAGGATTTTGTTCTGTGACTGCCTGCTCCACCAAGGAGAAGCCAGGCACAGACCACAACTGCAGTTCCCATGAAGTTCTGGGGCACTGTAACATTTGCACCTGGCTTTCAAAGTGAAGTACATTCCCAGGAGAGGTGGGGGGGGAAGCCGCCATCAACAATCACTGGGGTTTTTTTATCCACGAGAGTTTCAAGTGGTTCCTTGACGAACACTACATAGCCCACCACAACTGCTACATGACGAAAGCACATCCCGCATCAGCAGCGCTGAGACTAAAACCTCTCCTTTCCTTGGAATCTGGTTTCTATATTCCAGCAAAACAGCATCACAAAGACGAGTTGCTGAGATAACGGGATGGCAAGTAAAGTAAGGGAGGGAATGAAAGATGCTTTATTTTGCAGATACCATCTGTCGTCTTCTGTATGAGAAAAACGAAGTGGGTAAAGCCAACTTAAAACATTTCAATGTATCACATAGCTGAAAGGAAGAACTGTCTCAATATCAACACATAACGCGCTGCCGACCAGGCAATAGAAACTTTCCTCCAAGACTTAAATTTGTGGGCGAACACCATCGTACCACCAAGACTTTTAAAACAGTATAGTCACTCAGGATTTTCAACCAATATTATTGCTTAAAAACTCACAACAGATCAAAGCTCCCAATTTATTTATTTGCCATTTATCACCGATGGGAGCATACAGCAGTAATGGTGCTTTAAAAAGCTTCTATAAATACTGACAAACTAATCCTCAGGAGCCCTTCTGGAAAAAAAAAAATCAGTTAATATTGTCCCCCTTTAGTTACTGAGAAACTGAGGCAGAGATGGATTTAATGACATGCCAAAAGCACCAGTGGGGTTTGTTGTCAGCGGGATTATGGATCCACAATCCTCCGCTGCTAATCCTGGAGCAGCAACATTCTGTGCCAAAAAGCTGGCAGGCAGCGCAGCCAACCTCTCGCTCTAATGAAGACCCTGGCCGAAGACCACAGGCCACACCACCGCCACTGCTATTACAAGAGAGCGAGCAATCAACAGGCTACATTAAAACAATTTAGGTTTTGGGAGCTGTGCATCAAGCTCTCTGAGCAGCACTAAGAGGAAAGACGGCCCTCGTAAGCCACCCTCCATTTCCAGCAGCGTGGCCAAAGCTGGGTGGCCATCACAAGCCAACCTGTCAGGAGGAAACAACCACCGAGATCAGCAGCTAACACGATGGACCAGCTCCACCTGAACTTCATTTGCACAGTGAGATTAAATCTATCAATATTTTATGCATTTCTCTGCGTGACTTTCAGAAGGGAGCTCCAAGTAGGAGAGGCAAGTTTGAGCCAGCAGACTGTGACCTTCCAGGGGCAGAACAAGGGGCCTTGGCAACTTAATTCTGTTCAACCTTCCTCGAGAGTCAGAGTTATTTCCCCCACCAGATTACTTTTTGCAGAACTACAGGAGAATGTTTTAGCCTCTTCACCTCTCATGACTGACAATCAGCTGAGCTTAAAAATGAAGATTAACCTCCCATCACAGCCACACCAAAAGCTAAGAAAACATTTCCCTTGCTGTAATTCAGTCCCCAACACCACAGGCATCCTTTGGGCTTCCAAATCCACAGACTCCACTTCTACCTTGCCTGAAACACCTTGAAAACAGACTGTGATCAGACAGCCTCCTCACTCTCAGCCCAAGGATTCCTCCATACCAGGGCTCAGCAGCCTCTGCTCGCGCTCCTGGATCCAGCCTTGATGTATCAATGCATCAACTCCTCAGAAATTGTGTAAAAGCACAGACGCCACTGACTGCGTGACTTTGTGTTAATGGACTAACATCACAGGGAACATAAAAACTACTTTGGGATAAAAAAAGATAAGTCTCCTGAAGTTCCCCTCTGCCTTCTTTCACTTCATCTCTCAGATCACAGAAGTCGCCTGCATTGCTTCCTCCCAACCCACAGACCTCCCCGTCTGCACTGCTCGCATCGCTTTGATTAGACATCCCGAATCACCCTTCCTTAAAGCCTCGGTTTTTTGAAAACAGGACGGCATTACAGGGCTTCACGGCTGTTGTGACTCTATCACTCCAGATTAGTTACAAAGTCAAAAAGACTGAAATTATTTTCCTAGCCTCTGGCCTTCACCTGGAATGTGTCAGCGATGCTGCGTTTCTCTTTCTCAAGCGCAGGGAGAAAACCTGCAAGCGAATGAGGCTGTCCAGGTACAAAAGAAATTGGAAAATAAAAGTAACAGCTTGCAGAAAAAGGTCTTCACTGCTAGGGATGGAAAACTCGAGGAGTCCCTCAGTGCACAGCAGTGAGTATATCACAGAATTAATCTTCAGCCTGCAGCGCTGAAGCCTTCCAGCCAGCAGCAGAGACCCAGAGGAAGCACCGAGTGCCCCCACACAGCTACATGGATTCAAGATCCAGCTACAAATGACCGACCTCACCAGTCCAGACACTGCTTCCCTCCCTGTGCAATGGAAAAAATCAACTCTTAAAGCACTTTTAAATCAAAATGTTAGAGAAAAACAAGCTTTTTATTTGAAAAGAGAAAAGGAAGGGACAGATCAGACCTAGGAAACAGAGCGTAATTGGGAAAAATTCTCTTTTTAACAGATCAGAGATGCCATCAGGACAGCGCTGAAGGCACCTGTGGTCCAGTTCGCTTTTGTTTTTCCTCTCTGGCAGGAGGGGAGGTGTGAACGTCTCCTGCACAGCCCGAGAAGTCCCTGTCCCGCACTCAATCCCACACACCATGCTTTCGAGCCATTTTCGAGCTCACGGCCGGCTGCAGACCGTTTGGCAGTTTGCCTTGCAAGCCTGTGGCATGCTGCCGGCTAGCGGGAGCTGGCCAGGGAGGACAGGTTGAGCATAGCATCCCACCGGTCACCTTACTGCAGGTCGCACAGAACGCAACAAGCCCAGCGGAGCTCAGGCCCCGGGGCAACGCAACGCTCCTCCATCCCCACTGCCACCAGCTGCTGTGGGGTGCGTGCTCCCTTCTGACCCACAGCGCAAACCAACCCAGCCGTACGCAAGAACTGCAGGGTAGGAGATGCTCTCCCAAAGATGTCTTTCTGGTGTGAAGAACGAACTGAGCAGCACAGGAGAATCAGGGGGGATTTTAGAGTAGGTTGTCCACCTCTACTCAGCATACACCATGCTCATCTGAGCCTTCTTTCCCAGAACTGGAGAATAACCTCACAGTCTCGGCAGGGAAGTCACACACCAAAGTCAATCAGAAATAATGGGAACAGGTTTTTTTTTTTTGTAAGGATGCAGGTACCAGCTGATTTCAGTAATATCAGTAGTTAACAAGACTTATTTCTCTAGAGATCGCAACGCTTTGGTTTAAAAAAAAAAAACCAAGGAAATCACACATGCACAAACGTACACATGCAGATTGAGTTCAGAAGTACCCGTCATTGTTGCGTTGATTTAATTATAACATTTCCCACTGCGTTGCACACAAAGCTCATCTGTGAAGAGTCTAGCAGGGTGCAAACATTTAAATCACTTGCCTTTCAACTCACCACCTCAAGAACTCAGAGACTGCTTGAATCCAGGAGGCGCTGACTCTTGTAAATGATTTGCCTGCAGATTGTAGTGTTGAACTTAATCTCACAAAAGGGACTGCAAATGACCATGAGACAAGCCGGGACAGAGAGGACTCTCTAGCTGAATTTAAAAAGGTTTTGTTTATAGTTCTGGGTTTGTTTTTCAAATTGAAGTAAAAACAGTAACTGAAATAAAAACTCAATGCAAAAAAAAAAAACCCAAACCAAACCAAACAGCCACCACCAAATCCTGCCCCAATCCCCCTCGACTATCCATATAAAGCAACTGTACCCAGTGGCCACATCCCAAAGCATTTTATAATGCACCCTCACAATTTCCTGGCAGCAGATAAAGGATGCCTGATTTTCCTTGTGCAACATTATTTCCTCGATAGTCACAACACATCCCATAACCTCGTCAGTACAGCTCTGGTTGTCTGAACGTATGCGATCAAAGGTAACCCACAGTTGTATCTGCTTGTGTCCCTACCTTTCCTTCTTCCCTTGCTCAGGCCGCTCACCTAGAAAAGCCTGCAGTCCCATGTGCATCCTGCTACCCACACCCTGCCTACCCTGCACGCCCCAACAGGCAGTGCCCTTCTGGATGAACCTTCCACTGGAGGGCTCAAGCGAAGCAAAAGTTCTGCAGAAGAGCTTTCTAAAACCGCTCCCACTTTATCACCGTGCAACAATTTGGGCACATTTAGCCGAAGGCATCCTGGCTGAGACAAAGCCCCAGTTACTGGGATGGGAACACACTCTGCCGTAGTATATAATCAATAACCCGTACACAGCCACCACACTTGTTTAACAGCAAAAGAATCATAGCCCACGTGCACCATGAGGAAGCAAGTGGGAGCAGAACATTATGCAGTGCCAGCCCAATTAAACTTCAATTTTATGGGCAAGGAGTAAATAAGCATACAAATATTACAGCCAAGTAGACTAATAGCCCACAATTTTAGTCTGTGTCACAGGCTGTCAAAGCACTGAGTAACTGTCCAATTAATCATCAGAAAAAATGGCTGTTGCACTCAGTAAGACTGAGAACATTTCAACACCATCCCCCAGAGTTACTCCCTCTGTGCTCAGTAGCCTTTCTACATATCACAATCCATCCGTCACTTAACTCAGACGTGTTCTTCTTTCAAGCCATTCTCTAATTTTAGTTTGCATCACTAAAGGACTGCTCCCCTCCTCGGGCAGAGCTTGGATTCCGCTCTTCATTTCTGCCTTGGTTTTCTTGCTGGCTTGACGAACCTGCACAGACAGAGCTAATTCTCCAAGAAACAAATTTGCAGGAGCTGGGAACAGAGGAAGCGGGAGAAAAATGCTACGGAGAGGTCAGCCTACAAGAACATCTCTGGCACCCGAGAGCTCGGTCCACCGTCGGCTGCACACTGCACAAACGTTTCCATCTGTTTTCGGTCACCAGCTGAAATCCCAAAACTGGGATCAGCATAGAAGCCTGGTCAATCATGTTGTAGCCCACATCTTTCCAACTTAAACATCCTCAGACCTAGCTGTCTTAGTTACACGGGCTCTGGCACTTTTCCCACTCACTAATGGCTTCCCCATGGCTATCCCATTGCAGGGGAGGGCTACACACCTTCTGCAGCAAAGCTTTTGCTTTCACTTTGCACTCACTCGACTTAGTCTTGCCTTAAAGACTTTTCTGATTTTATGCATCTTAACCACTTTGAAAAATAATATTTGCCATCATTATAACAGAGTGGAAAGGCTTTTGAAAGGCAGACAAAGAGCCAGCTCAGCTCTCCGCAAAGCCTCAATCAAGAGGAAAATGGCAGGCAATCTTTCATGAAATACAAAAGAAACGTTTCTAAGGGACCACAGTTTAATCTATGCCAAACACCTCTGAACAACTGGAAGAGTCACATGCTTCCTTTTCATTTAGCAGATACAATGGAGTTGTTATTCTGCCCCCATGTTTTGCAGTATACACTAAATTAACCCATGTCACCGAAACGTCAAGGGAGTTCATTGCAGAAAGCCGCTTGTAATACAGTCTATAACAGGTAAAAACATCCATCTTGTGGTAAAGTAAAACCAAAGCAGCTTCAAGAAAGCAACCTGTGGCTATTCAGAGTGCGGTGCACGCTATTCTCCACTGCTCTATCAGTGTTTTCCACATCAGCTCTCAGGAGCATGGTATGACTGAAAAGAGCTATAAAATTACTTACTTAATGCTAGCATCAGGCACCTCAAAGGAGCACTGCACATAGAAACGACAGCTGTAGAGGTCACGTAGGAGGATTTACTGTGTACAGAAAAGCAGGTAGCATCCTTTACACGGCCCCTCCTTGGCCTTTTCTTTGCCAGAGGGCAGTCACAGCTCTGTAGGGTTTTTTTTGTGGTTCTTGGGGTTTTTTGGGTTGTTTTGTTTTGTTTTTTTGAAATGGGAATGCTTCTTTAAAACACTCCTTAAGTTTTCCACCTGGCCGCAGATCCTGTCTCTTGTGGCCAAGGCTCAGAAACTGTATCAGTTGTCTTACAGATTTTCTGCAAAGAACAAATTACTGCCAGCACTGTTACCATCCCGACTGCCTCCACTTAGTTACCTCTGGGACACAAACAGCACCTACTTAAAAGCATTGACCTAAGAATGATGCATCAATCAAAGCTGCACATTTCCGCACAACTGAGAGCTGTCAATGACCGGCGGTGGGTTACAGCCCAGTGAGGTGGGGAGCCCTGAACACCGCAGCCTCGGGGACAGAGACGTACGGCCACACAGAGACCCACCAGTGCTGCCACAAGGCAGGCAGCGACTAGGAACGCTCCAGGGAGTGGTTTTCTGGAACCACTTAGGACTCAAGCAAAGCTTCTTTCTTTGAGCAGCTCTTCAGGATTTTGTTCACAATAAAGAAAACTGGCAGATTTTGAAAGTGATCTGGCAAAGTTTAACAGGCAAATCCTTATCTAAAAAGAGAGAATGCAAGATCTTGCCTACACAGGACTTGAAACCCTTCCAGTGGCTACAAGTGGTTTGGATTCGTACACACCATGATTACAAGTGATAGAATAACATGGTTTTTTCGTGAACTGACCCACAGCTCTGCAAAAAAATAATCAGATCTGAGAAACTCTTCACAGACGTGTCTTGGGATATGACACATTGCACATACCTCACCTTTGTGTTTCAATTCAGAAACAACATGAAGGAGTTGACAGTGAACTTTGCAAGACTATAAATGCTCACCAACATCATGGATAAACCGCTCAATTTTCGACTGCATCCCCCAGTATCTGAACTCCACTTTACACAGTTTGTATGCACACATGATGGGGTATTTCCCAGGGTTGTTCTTGTACTCTTGAATCCAGTCTTCTGAGAGGGGGCCTCTTTTAGTCTTCACTGATTTATACAGCTTTGGATCCTCCTCAGCTTTGTATTCATGTGGAGGGATAGGATCTTTAACAATATCAATAGGATCTACAGAAAGAGAACAGAAACAGACATTTCCTTTTCCTGAACAAAAGAAGAAAATGCCATTTTTTCAGGAGTTATTTCTGTTTTAGTAAGTAGCAAAAGCATTATAGCAATTTAGTTTCTTTTTACTTACGCTCAAACAACCGATACTGAAATTGTTTATACATTGCTGCTGGGCAGTGATCAGCTCTGCCGGAGGAACTAGTACGCACAGTTCCAGCAAACAGAGGCTTTGCTCCAAATAGATATTTTTGCCCACAGTGACTGCAGATGCACGGCACCCTGGCAGATCGGCACACTCCGTCTTTCCAGCTCCAAAAAGATCTTTTGCACATTCCATCTTTCAGCTTTTCTACTATCACTCACAGCGCTACAGCTCTGTCTTGTCCGAGACAGTTAAATCCACTTGCCCTTTCTTAGCACTGTGATGCAAAAGAAACTACCCACTGAACGTCTTATCTTTGGAGTCCATCAAGCGAGGTTACTGGTAACTCCTCACATGCTATTGTTACACCAGATGTATTACAGAAGGCAGGAAGTTTAACCTAAGGCCAAACTGTCCTAATTAACGCTTCAACAACGGACAAGTGGAAACTGCAATGGGAGGGGGGGGAATGAGTGTATTTTAAAGATCTACAATCCCCATGCCAGACCTCAGCAGAAGCACCTGAAGTTTGGACTGAAGGGCAGGATCGCACTTCCCAAGAAACGACAGCTCTTCTGACACTTCTCAACGAGGCAGCACGACTCAAGCCTATTTGTGCAGTACTGAAAGCTGATCAGATAGGCTGAGGAATGAGGACAGTCAAACTGAAGTTCAAAACGTGGAAGTTTAATCAAGTAACACTCAAGTAAAATTGCACAGGGTTACTGCCACGTCCTGCAGTTTCAACAGCGCTCCAGGAGCCAGAGCAGCTACTAGCTGTCCTTCCCCAGCGCTCCCACCGCGGCCAGCACAGCGCGGGACTGCCAGGAGTCAGCCTGAGCTCAACAGTTCTCCACTCCCAGCAGCTTCAGGGCAAGGGATGTTTCAGTCCCGCGTGGCTGTAACAGCCCGCGCTCCCTGTCACGCAGTTAGGTCTCTGGTAAATGCCACGCGCACAGGCCACAACAGACAGCAAGACAGAGGAATCGCTATGACACTTGCCATTCTCTGCCTTTTTTACAAGATGTTCCCTTTTGCCTTTGCTCATTAAATCCTTACATATATAAGGCTCATTAACCCCGTTCTTCCAAAGACAGCTGCAAAGCTAAACTGCATGAGGGCAAGACTAAAAGGAGAGGAAGCAAAAATGAAATACATCTTCATGTTTCAGAAGAGCAGATAGGAATGATTTTGTACACGCAAAGGAGCTACACAATTATACGGCAATATTTTCCTCTTCTATGGTTATTTCTACTTATTACCTCCAAAATCATTAGACGTCTTCCTCCCCTCGGGAGCTACACAAATAAGACAGGAAAGCATCAGCTTCAATTTACAGACAGGGGATTCAAATTATTTCCATGTGATTTACATCAAGCCTAGAAGAGAACTCAGGTGTCCTCACTCTACTTGAAGTAACCCTAGCCGGCAGCCTGACACCGACATGGGTGCAGGTGTGTGTTGAGGGGGTGATGGACAGGCGGATGGGACAGACCAAGGGGAAAAAAAAAAAAAGACAGGATAAAGGAAAAAGTACAAGAAAAAAGCTGTTCACCTAGAATGGTTTGTCTTTTTTCTGCAGGAGAAAGGTTGAACACGTTGACATGCTCTCCTGGATCAGTTTTGTAGTACGTCTCAATATCAATAGAGAACTTCTCCACAAAAGGACACGTATACCTGAAAGCGAGAACAACGCAGCTTAGAGTAAATCCTGCTCGGCTTGGCAAGTGGAGAAAATGCTTTCTTAAGATGTACAAAATCAGCCTCAAATCCACGCCAGCCTTCACTCATGTTTTACTTTAGGCATGCTTCAAATACAACTGTACAAATTAAAGAGGGGTTTGTTTTTTTTCAATAACTGAAGACAGGAGCTTGCCTTGGATACGTGGCTTCACTGGGATAGCTGTGGTTTAGTAAAACCCCAGGCCCACAGCAAAGGGCTGTGCTCCCCGGGAGGTGTTACATGGATTACAGGTGAGAAGATACCAACGTGCCCTACACAGTTACTGGAGATCGGGCACCCACACTGACGAAAAAACAACTTCCCAGGGTGGCAACAAGCAAGTAGCAGCAGGAGAAAGCCCGAGGGGACCACCAGGTCATCTCACTTTGCGGAGACACTGACAAAAACCTGCAATTTAGTTTGACAATTCCTCCTCCAGGAGAAGATTATCAAGACGGACTGCTTTTAAAGGAGCAGTTTCAGCAAGGAGGTAACTTTCAGGTCTGTTATACTAACAAGTTATTATATACGTTATCCTTGCAGGTATGACACAAACACAAGGACACCCTGGAAATGCACTTCTGCCAGCAGAAAAGCAGAGCTCTTGCCTGGAATCTGTGGCAGAACAAAATAGGGACTGATTCTGCACAGGGCCAGGTTTCCCGGCCAACTGATTGACTCACAGGCATTTCAAGACAATAGATAAAAACAGACTGGAAGTGGACTTTAATCACTTGAATGTCAGACAGCTCCATTATATTTATTCATGAGCAACTGCCCATACACAGACGCTGACTCCCCACCTTTCCCGAGACTAATGTTACTTGTAAGGAGCAGCAAAAACAAACTACAGAACTTTTCCAGATTTTTGATAAAAATCAAAATATCCATTAAAGCCTTTTTATTGTGAAAGATGACAGCAGTACCAGACTTGTAAACCTGGAAAATGGCAAATGCTCTAACCCAGAGTGACTGGCATAAAGGCTACTTATTCTGGGGTACCTGAAGTCCTCCCAGACAAAATCAGATGAAACAAGGAGGTCCCAGAGGGCTCCACAGAGCCTCTGGCTCTCTTCCCTTCTCAGGGTGAAAACCATAGGATGTAGGTTTGTTATTTTCTAGCTAAATGACGGTAGACAGTTCCCAGAAAAGAAGCACCAGATTTATTTATTTAAGATTTTTCTCTCCCCACACTTTTCCCCCAGAGCAAATGAATCCTGTCTTACTTGACACAGTTCAACACGACAACTTTCCCATCATCGTGTACATTTATAACCTCACTGAGCTAGCAGATACCTGCAACGATAAGCAGAACATGCAGTGCAGGATACACGACTAAATAAAAACCATTCAAGATTTCCCATGCTTTGACAGACAAAGCAGCTCACATTTTAGACCAACCAGCCACACATTCTCAAGTATGTATGCAGTCAGCTCAGGCAACGCTTGCACTCCTGAGATTAAGCACTGTGTAGGAATTTTAGGACTTGACCCCAGTTTCTCTAAAGGATATTACTGGAGACAGAAGAGATGCCACTGCCACACAGAATGACATCAAATCCTTCCTCTGAAGCGGGGAAACAGCTCTGGACATTTTGCTAAGTTTTACCTTGTCCGTGTATACGGATATGCATTCCACGATTCCTCTTCGACTCGCAGAGCTGCCTTGGGCAATATTGACCGAAACCAGCTGGGTATGTGCATACCAATGTGGTACACTTTGTGAGTATACTGCCCGTTGCCTCCTGGTCCATCCATATACGGTCTGTTCTCCAGGATCTCTACTCCGCTGCCTTCCCCACATGTCTCCTCTCTGCTCTTTTTCTGAAAGGGAAAATACATCGCATGGTTAATCCTTCCAGCGCACTGTCCACACCGAGGTCTCAAAGCACATGAACATTGGGGATGGTTTCCAGGACTCCTTTTGAGCAGCGCTTCATGCAGGCAGCAGAACTGCAGCAGCACCCCAGCAGTAAGACTACCACACTTCGAGATCCTAAAGGCAAGGTTTAGAGACTCATCTGGCCAACACAGGAACAGAGATCTGATTTATTAGGGATCCTGGAAAAATCTGGATTTGGACACTAAGAGACGGTTTGAACGGAGACCTAACGACACACCAGTTCCTCCTCCTTCGATAGCTTATGTGTCGCTGTTCCTGAGAGCGCACTGAACCTCGGCTCCGGCTGCAAACCACCCAACAGCACAAAAAGCTGTCGCATCAGCGGATGACACGGCGAAGGGGAGTCTGTCCAACTTCGCACATTCTTGTGGTGGCGTATCAGCGTGAAGAATCAGACATCGCTCCGTGCAACAACACAGTACTGAAGACTATTTTATGACCTGAAACCAGAGGATTTGGGGGGTTGTTGCTTGTGGTCTGGCAGGGCAGCAGCTCTCCAAGAACAGCTTGGAGAATACGCTCTGCTAATTAAGATATTCAGAAGAAATAACCCAAGTTTGCCAGAATGCACACAGCACCCCCTGGCAGCCTCCATATTTTGGCTTATTTGTAGTATCGTCCCTCACTGAGAAACCTGGCAAAAATTCCTTCAATAAAAAAATACTAATTTCAGTGCTTCTAACAAGAGCTAGATGCAAACCAAATATTTATTCATTTCTAACACATTTCAGCAGATTGGATGATGTATAACCTTCATCATTTCCAAACAACAGATTCATATTGTTAGTATTTTGAGTTTATTGTTTGTATTTGAGAGGACAGTTCTTTGGAAATTAAGAAGGAAAAAAAAAAGGAACTTTATATAAGAATCAACTGTGAAATACAACACAACAACCACCTCTCATTTTTGGCATACAAACAATTCAAAGGATAACATGGTTTAACAGAAAATGATTAATAAGATGCAAGAGATCAGCTTCTCATCTTTTGAGGACAGGATGACAAGCCAACACGGCTATTCAGAATTAAATAGCCCTCTTTTTAAAGAACTCTCCAGCGATTTTAAATTTAAACAGCTGTAACTGACAAATCTAAATAATTGACAAGCTAAATAGTCATTTTTTCCCACCCCACAAACTGGAATAGTCCTGCAAAAGAAAAGCATTTTACAGTTTATATCTAACATTCAGCTGGCAGTTCATTAAAACACATCCTCTTAAAACAAATTACTGTCTGTCAGTTCTTACATAAGCACTGACCAAGTCCTGTACAAATATTTATGGCAATAACATTAAATAATCTTGATGACCCAAAAATCTGGTTAATTCAAAGGTCTCAGAAAAGGCAGTAATGCAGCAAGCATAGCAAATGTGTCAGACAGAATAATAGCACAGCATCTGCTCTGAACAGTTGATACAAATTATGGAGATTTAGAGTTTTATTATATGGCAGAAGCACATGGAAATCATAAGCAGGGGAAATACGAGTTCTCTTCATGCCAAATTATCACATGTAGAATCCATACATCGGCCGGATTTAAAACTTTATTCTGGATTGTACGATGACCAGCAATTCCAAGTCAAATCTGAAAGTCCTTGTGGGGGAGCAAAACATATTGAGGAGTTTTTCAATTTCCAAAGAAATCCACAGCACCAAGCGGACTCAGCACCTCCTAGGACCATGCCAAGCAGACCTACACAGAAGAACTGCATTCCCAGGTTTAAAAATGCAAGGGGCCAGCTGCTTCCATGACCCTGGTTATAAGCTGGAAGGTTCAACACCTTGGGCTGCTGATTCTGACTTGAGCTCCCGTCAAACAGAGCAGCAGCAGCCAGGAAGCTCTCCAGCAGCATGTGTTTCCTTGTATCAAAGCCCCTGGCACCCCATCCTGCAATACCATGTCGCCCTTGCTCAACACAGCTCCCAAAAAACCTCTGTGTTCTTCTGTTGCGTTTCCTGATGGATTGAAGACGGATCAAACCACGTTTCTCCCCAACTTGATCCATCTGAGAAGACTAAAGACAAGCATTCAAAGCAAAATCAGGCTCTGATGGTCTCCGGAACTGTGACTTCTGCATGAAAGGAAGATTCAAGCTGGGGTGGAACAGGATGCAGACACTTACCTATGCCCTCAGCCCCCAAAACAGAACTGTTCTGATCCACACCCTCATCAGTATCACCTGTCTATGGGGAGGAAACATCCTTAGTCTCTGCCTAGGTTTCAACTGAGGAATCTCCCCACCCACACCACACAAACACAAGAAGAAATGGTTTACATCTGAAGGAGTTCAGAAAAACAAACTCCAACTCCTTCATATGCTGTGGGGCCAGATCCTTGCCCAGGAGGATGTATGTTCAAACCTTTCTGGTTTGATGCTCAGCAGTCGTGATAATCCAGACACATTCAGCTAACACTAACATTCTCTGCTTTTCTTTCCCCCGTTAAGCTAGTTTTGACAAAATTTCCCCACATTAAGATGAGCTGCCTGGTTCTCACCCTACAGCTAGAAGCCTGGCGAACCTGCCAGAATGGCCAATTTTTGCTTTACGCGAATACTTCCATAAGCAGCTTCCATAAGAGCTGTTTGATCACTGGAGATGTGAAGGCTAGCTCTGTGTTATGGTCCCCACACTTGATGAAGGAAAGAAGGGAAGAACAACTGAGACTCTTTGCGGAATTAAGTTCGCATCTCACTTCTGGTTTCTGGTTATTTTATTCATTTCTGTGCACCTTCAGGAGACCGCGAACCCTATTCTGAGAGCAGCGCATGCTTCCTCCTTCAGCCTTTCCAGATGACCAACTCCAGGCCACAGCCTCTTTCACCCGGTTGCAAGCCTTAAGCAAATTTTGGCCCTACGCATTCCTCTGCCTTGTCACTTATTGATACAAGATACAACAACGGACAGTAAGAACATTTTCGTAGACGAACGTGAAATAAGAGCTGTACCTTTGCACAACACACGAGAGCTGCAGCTTGTATGCCAAAGTATCTTTTGAGCCAGGACTTTTAAGTCAGGCCAATTTATACTCAAAACCCAACATAACTTCTGGCTGGGAAGGACAGTACGATCGAAGAAAATCTCCACATCATAAACCCACACAAAGTTGCTTCCCAGCCCTGCGTGCTCTCCTACTTACCAGTCAGCTTGCCGAGAAGGCAACAAGCCCCAGTGAGGTCAGGAAGGACCGAATGAGCCAGGTTAGATAGCGAACAGTACAATTACTAACCAGTCACAACACCAAAAAGAAGGTACGTTTCTCAGACAATAAAAATAAAGACATCAGCCACAGAGACCACGATGACACTCTGCGTGCACGTGGCACTGTGAAAGTACACCACTTAGGGAAGTGAAGAGCAATTTGCTTTTCAACCATATAGCCTCTTCATGTCTATCGTGACTCGGCTGCAGCGTGGAGAGAGCTTGTTCCAAGGAAGTGGTCTGTAAACAACAATTAAAACCTAACCATCGATTAGGAAAGCATTTGGCTTGAAAAGTCTCTGTCAAGCCCTCTCCAAACAGTATCTGTCTGCTGGGAGCGGCAGATGTGCAGGAATTTTAGGGTCAGTCTGGAGGATGTCAGCCTCCTAAGACCTATGCCCCTATGAGAAGTGGAGGCTTTATTTAGCAGACTACCCGTGTAATTGCTACTAACTGACAACAGTATCTTCTCTACGTATAAATATCTGAGGAACGGTCCCCAACAAAATCAAAAGAGTAGCTAACAGCCTTTATACGCAAATTATCTAAGCCACAATCAGAGAAAACCGTATTATATTGTATTAAAACAGGAAATCCAGTCACGCCTTTAGAAGTCCCTCTCCTCTGCTGATGACACTCCATGCTCCGCACAGCCCCATCAATAGCTTTCCAGGACAGATGGTGACACAGATCCCTTCTAGCTAAAGTAATAGCATTAAATTACTCATAACAGGGAACCCAGAGAAGCAGATGCACCATGATTAGCAAGAGTGCCAGTTACTTAAGGGCTTCTATTAAAATAAATCTCTTGGCACAGCAGCATAGCATGGGACACAGCACATGACCTCACCGTAACAATCATAGATGGATAATTCCCATGAATGTCATCTAAACATCGGGCTAGCCTAACCCCATTTATCATCTGCCCTTCACAAGCGGAGACAAACGGCTGTAAACAAAGCCTTCCACGAGCAAAGACAGGCTGATCAGTTCCACCCCTTTTCCCAGCCAGAACGGGCCTGGCCACCAGCTAACCACACAGAGCACATCTTGCAAAGCCTCAGGCCAGCAAACTTGTCCTGGCACAGCACAGTGGGACCAGGTGACTAAACACAACTTGTGTGGTTTTCTGGTGGCATACAGGTCAGTAAAGGAATGGTGGCTGACGGCAACAGAAACCCCCACAACCCCTAAATCTAAGTAAGTTAGATAGCGATTACAAAAGGTTGACATGCTTTAGCTTCACGATGAAGTTTCCTGGTGCGTTACAGCAACGTATTTACACAGTACCAGCGGCCTACTTTGATGACCCTTGAGAGTTTTGATTTGAGATTATTCAAATTATGAAGACTGACAGCACTATGCTTGGTAGACCTACTGTCCATGAATAATGAAGACACAAATCATTGTCTGGAAATAATAACCAGAAGATTTTTTTTTTTTGTCGTTTCCTCCAGCTCCCATTTGGCAACACAGTATTTTGACAGTCCAGACAATTCTTCTGGGAGAATCCATTAAAATAACACTGAGGTCTTGGGATTTTTTTAATCCCATTTAGACACAGCTATGGATACGAGAAGTTTACAGCCGGTTGATGGTTTCAGTTAACAACAACAGCAAACAAAGCCATCTATGTAACCACTGAACAAGAACATGACAGCAAATATCCCCAGAGGATCCCGCTAACATACTTGCTCATACTGTTGTGGCAAGGGAGGCTAGGAAAACATCCTCTATTGCCAATTACTATTTTTTAAATTATTTTGGATGCTAAGGCTACTACACATGCCAATTAAGTCCCTGGAAACAGACCTGTCCTTTGAGAAGCAAAGAAAGCCTAAATTGCCTCACGTAATCCACCAGACAACAAAATGCCTGAAGCTGCTTGGGATGGATGACTCCTGCCATCACTGGATAGCTTTTAAGACCCAGTTTCACTAATCACACCTATTTTTAATTTTCTTTTTCTGTTCAGTTTTAGAAAGGAAGTACAAAGGTTCCTAAGACGTAAAGGGTTGAGTAACAAAATTTAGGGTGGGAGATGAATAAACTACTTCTTTTCAATCTCTCCCATATGTTAAGGGAAAAGTATGCCCAACTATCTCCAGCTGGACATTATGTAGACTGATGGAGATGTCACTCCTCTGATGGATTTTCCAAAACGTTGCCTTCTTCCCATCACCAACGGCCTTCCTCGAAGTGCTCCAGGCAGCTGCCCAGCAGCCTCATCATCTCCCGTCTCCAGTCACCGTGCAAGAGCAGAAGCTGCACGTGCTAAGAAGGTACCAGTTAGCCTATGACTGGTGCGTTGCACGGGACAGCCTTTTACAGAAATGCTGGGAGAGGTTATAAACAATGCAGCCTGTTAGCCTTGGCCATGTATCTGGGCTTACTGCGGCAACAGTAGCATCCAAACACCACAAATAAAACAGCGTGACAACAGATGCACAGTTTCAGCCATAGCTGCTGCAAGCCAGAATTAAACAGCAACTAAAACCAGAAAGCGAGTGATATACTGGAAAATACCAAAAGGTCCCAAAACTAATGTATGGTTTATTCTTAACACATTTTCCCAGCACAGGATTTTTGTACACGGATAACATGTACAGTGACGATGTGCATGCACATGGGTGTATCCGTTCTCTCTTCAGCTGTCTCTTCCTGGGGTATGACTCAGCTCTGTGTTCTGTTAACCACTCCTTTCTGAGCATTTGAACTGACATCTAATTCATTACGAGCAATCTGCTTTCACCACCGACAACCTTCTGCCTGCTGATAGAGATATCTGATCCACCAGGCACCATTCACGGTCTTACTGCAGGTAATCAAAAATCAGGTCTTTGACTATGAAAACAAAATGTTGGTTTACCCTAAAAGCACAGCAGAGTCATACATCATCCCAAGCTGGTTTTTGTTGGGTTTTTTCTTTTCAAAATGTCTGTGGCAAAGACCCAAAACACTCAATTAAAATCGTATCACCATAATCAGGGTGATACCTGAGCAAAAAAGCTTTTTTCAGTGTGAAAGAAGACAGCAGAGGAGATGGTAGCATTCCACGTGTACAGAAGCCAAGAAGGAGAACTTCTGATCACATCAAAACCAACATAATTTTATCAGCGCATAACATGTTCTAAGAGCAAACAGGAAGTTACATGAATTAAATTAAAAATAAAAATCACTCTTGTTGTTATTAATGCAGTAGAGTGCTGAAGTAGAACAGCATACGCAACTTCTTGTGCCACAGCCAGGATAGCAGAGTCCTCTCACAATAAAGATGATGGAATCAACAAGACAGCACCATTCTGAAGAGCGGAAAATAACCTGAAGACACAGAGCTGTTAGCAGGGCTATGTCTAGTACCCAGATCTTTTGAGCCCGATTTCAGCATCCTAACCACGATGCAGCAGTCGTCACCTTTGGGCTTGAGTAGGGACCACTACCAAAATACAGCAAAACGCTCCTCAAACAAGAAAGCTGCCCTACTCCTGTTTGAAGGAGTTGAGTGTAGTCTTACTGGTTATATGGGAAAGACAATATTAAAGGTAGGCAGGAACTAGGAAACCTGTTCCCCCAGGGATGGGTTTTAACAGACCTTTTGAGCCTGCACTTTCTAAGGTGCGAATCTAAAGCAATCCATGTCACGTTGGACCGACAGTCCTTCAACAACAAAACTGCTGGAGGACAGTAAGGAACCTGTGAGTTTTGTTCTTGTTACTCAAAGGCAAGGCTTACTGTATCTCATTGTGCATGGCTAAGCTGGCACTACCATAAATCAAGTACAGTAAACCAAGCCCAACTGCAACGGGATTTCCCATACTCTCCAGTAACACTATTCACGTCCTTCCAGAAGTTGCGGACACCACAGGACCGTGGTTTTGCTTATACCGTGCGCATCACATTATGAATGCAGGCAACTTTAAGCTGCAACATCTGTTTCCATGGCAATGGGATTGCATGAGCAATCCACTGGGTTTAGTTTAGGCCATCTTCACTCAGGCTTCAGCACTGCACACAAATCATTACTGCTAACAGCAAACCAAGTGATGTCACCAGTAACCATGGTGCCCACAGCTGAGATTTCCATGTGCCCTTTGCGCTCCAACATGCATCCTTCACGCATGACAATTATTTTAATCCAATTAGTGCTGTTAAAAAAAAAAATACGTGAAGGGCCAGTGTCAATACCTATTTAGCAAAGGAAGGTTAGTTTGAGTCAACAAGATAACGATCAGGACATGAGGCTTTACAATAGCACTTTGACTCTGAGTCTCATCGCACTGTACACATAGGAATGACCTGAAACCCCGGGGAGAGGGGAAAGAAATCTGTTCCTCATCAATGGCTTTATTAATAAAGGCAAGAGAGCAGCTGTTTTAAACATCCTCCTCCTAGGTTTATCAATGGCTGGGCAATGCACAGTGCTTCGTTCCATCTAGGCAATACGCCTTTCTCAAAACACCTGTGCTTCACCAGCTGAACATAAAACCTGGTCTTAAGTGTTCCTACCATCCAGTCGAAAACAAAGAAAAGGACTCCTAAAATGAGAGAGAGAGCGAGAGTTGTAAAGTGGGGGGGTGGGGGTGGGGGTGTGTGAAGACTTCCCATCCTGGCAGAAACCTAGTCATAACGCCATGAAAAGACTGCCACTTCCCAGGCTGCCGTATCAGACGGCCAAAGAGGACAGCTCTATCAACATGGAGACATTTCAGAGACCTAAGACTTTGCTGATCATGATCAGAGTCTCCTCCAGGTTCACTCACCTTACACATCAACAAACCATCTCCACATCCCTGCCCAGCACCGGGTTTGGAAGCGATGCATCCTCCTGGCAGATCAGAAATCACAGCAGTGACTCGGTCTCAGCAGGAGTGGGGCTGTCCTGCACACTCTGCAGCTGGCGGGTTATGCTCAGAGCCATCAGGACAGCCGAGTGCCTTTTGCCCTTCCTCCTCAAGATTGTCTGGTTTCATCGGGGACATCCAAACACGTTAGCTTATTAGGTAGATGATTTTGAGAGTAACCATAAAGTAGTTAGCATCTGTCTTCCCAACCTAGCGCCGCACAGCTGCAGTTTCCAGGAGGGTTCCCCTCTGGGCCCTACCCAGCTCTGCAGGGAGCTGCCGTCTGATCGCTTCCCTGCCCGCAGCAGGGATATTATGGGGCTTTTCCCTCAAGTTTACCAAGCAAGAACTGGGACTATCACACAGGAACTGCTGGCCTTTTGGCCCGTACTTCGCTCACTGTGTAATGCTGCCTCCAAGGAGATAGTAAACACGCGAGGAGAAAGAAGAGGATGTCACCCATGAAGGGTCTTCCTGTCAGAGAGAAACACATGTGGAGCTGCTCGCTGACGGGAGCTACGTTTGCATCCAGGAGATCCCAGGTCTGCTCCTGCCACCCCTTTGCTCTCCTGAGAGCTCTCTGAGGGGGCAGGGGAGTGGTGGTGGTGTCACAGCCCTTTGCCCTGCACCCGGGCTGCAAGAACCTCCTCCCTTTGTGTTTCCAGCCCCAAATCCTGCAAGGCTCCCAGCCAGCAGAAGCGAAGCAAAGCCGAGCATGCAGAAGACCCTGAAGAAGGGACCGCTCTCACCCAAGCAAGTGCAGGTTATTTGTGCCGCGTGTGCAGCACCCATCACTCTTGGCTGCTTTTCTTGCAATGTAAAGCACGTTCCTATAAAAAGCCCTAAAAGTTAAAGGCAGGACAGTTTGTCAGCAGCAGACTCGCGCAAGACAGAGCAGAAATATGCGCAGCATCAATTTGTACAAACGTTGTTTGCACTGCATTATTTAGAATCGGGTCTAGATGTTAATGAAGCTGTTTGTAAAAAAACAGGGTATTTTGGGGGACAATCAATTGTGCGGGACTATAAATAATTTACAGCATTAAGAGAACCATCCTCATGGCCACTCATTAATCACTCTGCCTTAGAGACGCCTAGTCACGCTCCTACGGAGCCAGGGCTGGATGCGCCAGAGGCACATGAATTAGGAATCACTTTATTATGGAGATACCTCAAACTTGTTTACCCCACATGCTCCATCTTTCAAAATGTCTACTATACTTCCAGCTCAGTATTTCATCTTACCTTGATTATTTCCTTCCCTGTCTTCAAGTGGATTTTTCACTGCATTAACGATTACACAGACACTGTCTGCAAGAATAACTGTCTCTAGTTTAAAGGGAGGTAAAGCAAGTTGTCCATTATGACATTGAGAGTCAGAGATGAAACTTCAACTCAGGATGTTTGGGGTCAATTCTGATTCTCCGACTACACCCCTTAGATTTTAGGAATCTAACAGCCTGTATGCTAAAATACCGGGGGACTGGCTTAAAGAAATCCCCACAGTTTTCCTAATACTTAATTCATTACTCGCCTTCAGGTATCTGAAAAAGTGAGAACCTAATCTGGGTCCACAGTCAAGATTTTGTCCACACATCAGAGATTTTCTTTCATAAGAATAAAAAATAAAGAAGGATTTTTGACAGCCACAAGCTCAGTAGAATTATCAGTGCTGCATCCTGTATGAAAATGAGTACACATCTGCAGTTTAAAACACTTTGTGTTATAACCTTGTCTCAGCTTCACTCAGTTTTGTTAGAGAAAGAGAGCATGCAGACTGTCAAGGCAACATAGCTCACTACTCTAAAAGCAATCTTTTTTTCACCAGGTATGGAACAACAGCCAGTTTAAGAACTGTTCCGGGATAATGATTCAAAACAAGAAAAAAAGTAAATGCAAAAAACATGGTTGCTGTTTCTGTATGTTTTCCCAAAATGCTAAACCATATGGGTGTCTCTGTCACCTGTGCAAATTAGACCAGAAGTCTGGTAGTGCTGAATGTACCTGTACTTCTCTTGTTCTCAAAGCTAAGCAACTACGAGTGGCTTACTCTCCTCCTTCAGAAGGTTGTAAGACCTCATGATCACAAAGAAAAGGTTACGAAAACCAGAGGAAGGTGAGAGAACATAGAAATCACATGTTTTGAATGCGGCAGTATAGAAATTGGCGGGAAAGCTTCAAACCTAAGGCTTTTGCTTTTAGACTTGTGAATCTTCCAGGGTCTCTGGAGCTGGCAGTAGCGTCACCTGCTTTTAAAATTAAAGCATATATGTCTATCTGTCCAGATGGCCAAGACATCTGCAAATGAAACAAAAATCATCAGCTATCCTGTTCTTCAGTGTCCAGAGATGAAGGGTTAGTTTGTTTTCAATCAATCAATCAATCTTTCACCATCTGCTGAGCCTGCTGGCAATCACCAAGTGCAGTTACCAGCTTAAGGGACACAACTTCTGCACCCGGCTATCAGGACGTGGCCTCAAAAATTACCACCACCAAGCACCTATTTTTAAATCTATTCTCAAAGGTGCTACCGGAGAGCTACACGCAAACGAGGAGAAAACAGGACAGGGCAGGGGTCTGGAGACTGAGATGATGGACAAACCATGATCCTTCAGAACGGAGGAAAGCGACTCAGGGTACTCCAACAGCAGTCACGACAGGCGAGTACAGCACACCGCAGATGCTTGGAAACACGCTCTGATTTTTCAGGGAAGGCAAAAAATGCAAAACCCTGAGGGACTGTAGAAGAGAGGCTCATGTTAGGAGATGAGAAGAGCCCTTGATTCCCAGGATCCTGCCCCAGTTCAGCAGACAGTGCTGAGGAGATGGGTTATCTTTAACAGATCGCCTCAAATGGAGCCCAGAGCCCCTTCCCCAGCTGTGGACCCTCAAAGTGCTGCATGACAAAGTATTAATGTTATTAGCCTAGAAGGATGACGCAGCATCTCAAAATTAGTCTCATCCTGAAAAGGCGATCACTATGTCCAGAAGAATATTTTTAAAGTACACTAGCTTTGGAGGAAGGTCACGAGTACTCAGAGAAAACTGCACGGAGAAAACGAGGACCGGAGTTATTTACAGCAGAGAAAGTAAGCTATGCACACTGATATAAAAATAAGGTTTAATAACAAGAGGAATTATCTCGTCTTATGTAAGGATCAGAAGGGCAATGGTCTCTTGGAATCTCATGGCATATGGAACCGCAGTAATGAACGGTATTAAGATGATAAATGGATTGACCTTTGGCTAATAACATACTGATCTTTCTGACAAATGCATTCAGATCTTAAAATACAAGCTTTTATGAGATAGAGACTTAACATTAAAGTGTGTGTTGCTCCTGGGGTAACGGGGGTGTACAGAAAGGTAGGTTCCCTAAACACACAAGAACAGGAGGCAAGCGTTACACGAAAGGAGAGCTGATGACACACAAATACGCAGGACACTTGGACGAGGAAGAACTAAGAGACCCTTTAGTAAGATGTGGCTAATGTCTAACACAGAAAGGTCCTATCCTTTGTGTCTGGACAGGCATCAAAGCCCTCGCAGAGACAGAAACACTGCACACGCCTTTGATGTGATGTGCAGAGTCAGAGAAGACATCCAGGACAGAGTCTTCAGTTCAGCATTTCTGCAGGAAGAAAGACACTTACAGTTGTCCCCTCCACAAATGGTTTGCATTTCATGAAACTCATGTCAGCAGTCGTCTCTAGTTGCTTCCTGCTCAGGTTAGAATAGGAGACTGCAGTTTGCCCAGATCAAACTGCAGCTCTCCCAGTCCTATGGGTGACTCTCACGGTCGAGTTTATGTAGAGATCAATCACCCTTGGAAGCAGGACTGACTTTTAAATGCGCATACAGATTTTACGAAAAAGTCACACTACAAAGCTATCGTCTAGAAGAGAGGTACGAAGAATGATTTCACTGGTTTGAGATATTTTGCCTGTTTTACACACCAGAATAAAACCAGGTCACAGTAGGAAGGAAGATCACTGGTTCTGAGCTCAGATACGAAAATCAGTATGTTTTAACTCAGATACAAAGAGACACAAAAATTCAGCAATCATGCAAAAAACCCTTTGCCCGCATGGAACAGCTAAGACCTAACTGCTCTGCAGCTAATGCAGCAAGGGCTCCCAACCTGAACACGCCGACAACACTGCGTGAGAGGTTTCCCATGAAAATACGGATACTGATAGCCTAAAATTTAATAAAGAAAAACAATTCTATTCAGATCTGCTAGGCTTCAAGCAAGTCCAGGGTACATTAAGCCCTTCGCTGTAATGTAAAATTAACTTATTTATGGAAGAATTTAAGTGCTACTTAAAGTACTGAAACCACTGTCTCTGCAGATAATATTTCAGAAGCTAGCAGAAAGCAACACTTCAGTGACTTGTTGCTCCGCTCCCCGCACCTTCAAATTAAAACAAATAAATAAATAAAAGGCAAAGCAGCAGGTGACTCACCTCAGTTTTCACAGCTTTATACACCAGCCTGGAGAACTTCAAGTAGAAGAGGAATTACAGAGCAACATGGGCACGCACACAATGATTTATCACATGTCTTGCCTGCCTAGCGGCGCAGAGAACCAAAAGAGATGCTGGATTATATACTGCACAATTTTAATTCTCCCATCCAGTAAACACCGTAAATATGAGTACAGCCTGTCCCAGCTTAATGGAATGATCCTTTGCTGTTTGGGCGTGATGCTGCTTACATCAAACCTGGTGGAAATTTTTGTTAAGACTTCTAAGGAGGAGGAGGGACTGTTCTCTCATGAAAGGAGATGAAAGGACTTTCCACGGCAAAGCAAAAACCTCCATGAAAACAACTTTGAAAAGTGACCACAGTACTACAGCTTGAGTCCGAACGTCCCTGGCCACATGGCTTCGAGGCGCTGCTTCCTCAGAAAGGGCTCCCAGAGAAACCGCATGGGCCAGTTGCTTCATTCCTCAGGTGAGAAGGTCCTCTAGGAAGGAGGATGCTGAAACGTAGGAAAATTATTTGATTGCTCTTAAAAGAGCAACTTTATACCAACTGGTTTGGAGTTTAATGGGGATCTTCACCCATGAGCTTGAAGTTAAATGAGTGACCAACTTCAAGCACGTGCTTAAGGCTCTCTAAAACCCTTGAGGAGTAATTGTGACATCTCCTTTTTACACTGTTGGAAAACTGCTTCTTACAGGACGAAGTTTACTAATGTCTCCAGCAACAATGGCACCACACAACGTCTTTGAAATGAACCTTTTGCTTTTAAGAATTGTTCCTCTCCCCGGGAACTACTTTAAATCATTCTGTTCTATGTCTCAGCCAAAGATTTCTAAGAAATCCCTCTATACTGCTGCTTTATACAGATATCTCGGCTTGTTCCCTGAGGGGGTTCAACATACAGAACTTGCTTCTCCTGTGGCCTCCAAACATGTTTCAGAGGAAAAATACAAGAGACAGACATGAAGCACTTTCTCATTCTCTGAAAAGAATGGAAGCCATGCTCCCCCACTGCTCTCTCCCCAGTGCCTGTCTCAAAGACAAACCCTCCACTTTTAAATCAAACTGAAGAAAAAGAACATGTGATATCATGGCCTAGGAAAAGCTCCATTGAAGTCAGCAGGAATCTTCCCACCAATTTCAGAAAGAGTTCAAGCAGATTGCTACCAAACACCAAGAAACAGAATATAAACCCCATGTTCTACCCTAAGTGGCTTTTCTAGTTTTATTATTTCTTTTTTTTTTTTTCCGAATTTGAAACTAGTATTTTCCATAGAAAGCACAGCTAACTTTTCCTCTTGTAATGCAGTAAAGTCACTTGCTTGTCACTCACTTCTCTAGCTCACCTGGATCTTGGGCTACATTCAGCATTTCCAGCTTATTCCTCTGCTCTGGGTTAAGGGACGTGAGATCAGAGACCTGACTTGACACCAGCTATTGCACCTGATCTAAGAGGAAACCTTACTTTGCTGCGTATCAATGCATTAGAAAATTAGAGCAGGTCTGAAGTGGGGCTGGATGGCAATTCAGAGGTGTAGTTTCTCGAGCAGTTTCCTGTGCCAGTAAACTTCCCCTCGCATGAAATCCTAATGGCTTATCATGTCCTTTGACATTAAGATATGGCCAAAATCACTGCCAAGTGAACAAAGCGGAATCCAGTGCTCTGCGTTAACGAAATAAAAATAAATATTTTAACTTCTGAAAGTGAACAGCAAACTTAGCTCCCTGACCAAGTCCTCCACACCTCACAGGAGGCCCCCACACACACTCCCCAGTTAACGATTCATCCTCCGTTAAATCAGGTGGGCGGCTTCTCCTTAACCAGATCATTCTCCCGTACACTCTGCTGCTCACTAACAAGTTCTACATAGCTAATACACTGCTTCCATCAACCAGCTCTGTATTCAAAACAGCTGAGCCAAATTTGGAATAAAAAGTTGTAACAAAATAATTACAATATTCAAAGCAGCTACAGCATCAGGAAAAGATTCGCAAAAATGAAGCCACCCAAGAAAAACGTTTACTCATTTATACCAACATTTAAGTTAAACACACAAAGGCAATACATGCTCTATACTTGTGTCAGAAAGAGGAATTTGACTGTTATTACTGGAAAACACACGCCGCACACTGCTGTAACAGTCAAGTCCGAGCGCATCAGTCCTTAAAGGAACACCGTTGGACGGTTGGGGGAGAAATGGGGGCGCTGTGCTTTGACTTTGTTTTTTGGGTTTTTTTTTTTTTTTCCTTTAATGCATTTCAGGTTTTAAGCCAAAGCATATTTTTCTAGCATCACTTCATCCTGCCACAGAAAGCAGAGCTTAATGCAAACTCAGTATTAGATACGTCTTTTGCCACATGAGCAAAATTAAATTTTATTTAAAGTACGGGACAATGAAATAACACTTAAAATTCATTTCCTTTTAAAAATGCTCCTGGTTGGATTTCAAAGACTGAGAGAACATGGGCACAGAGGATTTGAGTTACAAAACCCCAACATTTTAATTAACTGCTTTATTGAAGACAGGGAATTCAACAAAAATTCCCATCAGTATTCAGAAATCTATTAAAAATAATCTAAGTTGTATGCCTAAACTGATTAGTACCTGTTTCATAGTGGTACATAAGCAAAGAAATATCACGTCTAGATTTCCACATTTTTTTTTCCCCCCTCCTAAAATTCAAAGTTATACCTTTGGTTTACTTCCTCATAATTTATACTAGACTGCTTCTTGCCAACAGAAGAGCACGAGCCTTTGGTTTGCAGCTCGAACTGGCGTGACCAGTAAACACAGCCTAACTGGGAAGCAGTGGCTGCTTAAGCCCTACAGCTCGATCACGTCCAGGTAGGTACCCACACACTTAGGCTCAGTGCTTCTTTCCATAGGAATAGCCTATCCATGAGCCGTTGTTTCCCCAGCTACGTCAAACAGAGGTTCTGTTAAGGGCAAGAGGTAGCAAGTCATAAACTGAAGTTTGTCTTCCTTTTCCCCACTGCTTCTTTACAAGCATGCAGCAAATGTCAAATTTAAAACATCTCATTCTGCAGCAACAGTCCACTCTTCCACACGAAGCCCTGTGTTAGCCCGCACCCATCCGCACAGGCTGAAACATCACTGACCTGTATCATGTACAGCTGTGCAATTCGATATTCTTCCACACTCATCGGAAGAGGAATACGATATTCCTTTATGAGCATTTTGAATACAAAAATCTTTTGTCTGCTCAGAAACACAATCCAGAAGCTTTTAGTGCAGGCTCCTTAAATAACGGCGGGCAAACGCATTGAGGATCCCTGAAACAGAGTAAGAGAGAAAGAGAGAGAAAGGGAAAAAAAAAAAAAGAGAAGCAGTTATTTTCCATTCTTATTGGAGAACATCCTATTAAAAAAACCACAACACAACAACACACAAACATTAATTTTTGTAATAGCGATAAGCTTAATAGCAGAGAGAAGAATCCCTGGAGTGCTACCAGACCCTTGGTATCAAATCGAACAGAATCTTTCAGAAGAATTTTTATTTGCTTCGGGGGATACCAAAGCTATTACCTTCCTGACCTTTGCCACCGCATCAATCAGACTTTCATACGCAACAGCATCTCCATGGAAGAGATGTGACAAAAGCTCAAAATGAATAGGCAGACCTTCTGTTGCTAGACAATAAAGCATCCCTCCCATGTCAGCAACACACGAGAGATGTATCCACTCAAAGGTATCAGGTTTTATCCTCTCACATTCATTCAGCAGCAAAAAAAGGCAACAATTAGACTTCCTCGGCCCTCAGGAACACCATGATGAAGAAAGTCATTTGGATTCTGACAATGAAGACAGCAAAAATGTACTTTTCTTCCTTGCTTTATTCTGAATTACTGTCTTGGTAGGATTCCTTCTCTTTCACTTCCAAAGTAGTCTACAGGCGAAATCCTCCTGCCACTAATGTTGATGCCAGACTCATTTTTACACCCCCACTGTGTAAGAATACAGCCAAAAAATCAAACTGCAACAGAGAAAAAAACCCATCATACCCTGGTTCAAGGCAATTTAATAAAATTACTTCTTAAGAATACAGGGAATACAGCATTTACCACATCAAGGGTTAAAGATGTAACTTTTCAAACATTTTTAAGACTCCCTATATGGGTTGCGGATAAGGGCAACAAAATCATGTAAGGAAGGGAAAGGGAAAAAAAAAAAAAAAAAAAAAAGATGCCTGGTGAGGAAGATGACACAAGAAGTGAAGCTGTCCACTATCAGGCCAAATCAGCCTCGGCACGACCTCATGGCCGCTCTCCCAGCACGCAAAGCGCTCGCCTGGTTCCGCTCATCATCAACAATTGACTTTCTGCTGCTCCCGCTTATTGCAAGTTTTCAGATACAGCTGCTGGAGAGAAAACAGCCCCAAACCCTGTGCTGGGGGAAAAAACCCAGAATAAAAATAACCATCTAGTGGATTAAACTGTGGCCTGGGAACCAGGAAACCGCACCGCTATCAACAGGCTTCAGCACTACTCGGTGTTTGCACAGCACTTCACCAACCTTTTACAAGGTTTAGAGTGGTTAAAACACGTGCCCATGGTCACAGAGCAACCAGGGACAAAATTCAGTATTTATAACCCAGGTTTACTGACTTCTAATCTGCATAGGACTCAAAAGGGCACCAACATCTCCGCCTCACATCAGACCCAACCCACCGCTGAGCTTACGCAGGGGCACTGCTCACTGCATCCCAGCCGGAGGGTTTGCCCGACCCAGGCACGCAGCCCCCGCGCCGCCGTGCTGTTAGCTTGCCTTCCTTTGACTGCCCCATTTCTAATTTGGCAGTAAAGCCAATCCATCCCGGGCTGACTCTTTTGGAATAGCTATTTGTCTGGTGCTGCATCATCTAAACAATTTATTTTCAAATTCAATTCTCTGTTTCATTTTATTGCTGTCAGAGCAATCTGTGTGCATGTGGGGGGAAAAAAAAAAAAAAAAAATCTTTGCCTCATTCTTCCTCTTACACTAATTTCCTCCTTTCTTGAACAGGGCTACTGTTAGCATTAGTTCCAGACTAAAGTGATAGGTCTCATATTTTGTTGGGTTTTTTCCCCAGTGGAAAACCTTATAAATAAAATATTCATAAGAGAATANGGACCAAGCTTCCCAACGCTGCCGTGCTTGAGCACACAAGTGCGCACATCCATGTGCGCGTGCAGGATTTCCTCCATCAACCTAATCCTCCAGAACAGGTGGGGATAATCTCATTAGGTGGTTTTTACTAAGCATTATGGCGAACAATAATAACCACCAGAGGATGGATCTCAAGAACTGGCCACAGATACGCATTGGTACAATGCTAGGATCCCAACTCTTGGAGCTAATGGCAGTGGGAGACTCAGCTACGTGTCTCGAGCAGTTTGTTATGCTTTAAAGATCTTTGAAAATTAGATTTAAAAAGCTTCCCCCCGCCTCTATTCCCCAAACGCTCTGAAAGCGATTCTGCTCCCACCATAAGGGCAGTCACGTCTGCCTTTGCTGCCTGCTAAAAACAGGATATTTCTATCGATTGGAAGAGATGAATAAAACAAAAAATAGAACCTTAAAAGCAATAAAACGGCAGGAAACGAATACCAAGATGGAAAAAATGTGTTTATAATTAAGTGCCATGCAGGTAATAATCCAGACAGCCATGACACAAGAGGACTTATTTTATTACAGACTAAAAAACTGAACCATTTCAGCCCCAAGCAGGCACAGCAGCAGCCACCGGCAGCCTCCTTGAAGCACCCAGAGCGCGGAGCACAGCTGGCCACAGCAGTGGCTCCTGGTCCAGCTGCCTGCTCGGCTTTTAGCAGAGCTGAGGTTTTGCTGTAAAGACCTCCTTCAGGTTTCTGCTTCCCTGTGGTCAATGTTTAAAACCAGTGTTTCGGCTCAGCTTGCAGGTCTCCAGGCAGCAGCACGTCCTGGTGATGTGCTCGTTGGAAAGGTGATGCTCCCAAAAACTCCCCCAGCAGCTGCCCACCGCAGCTACTGCAGCTGGTCCCCAAAAGTTGGGTAGAAAAACCCTGCAAACACACTGGGCAATAGCAANGTCTCCAGGCAGCAGCACGTCCTGATGATGTGCTCGTTGGAAAGGTGATGCTCCCAAAAACTCCCCCAGCAGCTGCCCACCGCAGCTACTGCAGCTGGTCCCCAAAAGTTGGGTAGAAAAACCCTGCAAACACACTGGGCAATAGCAAGAACCACACTACAACCTCAAAACAAGCTGGCCAGCAAGAAAAGGCACCTTACCCTAAAGGAGGCACAAAGAAAGCAAACCTGACTTGTTTGCCTTCTTGGTTGGCGGGAGGCGGTCGTTAAGCTAGACTGGTTAAGAAGAAAAATTATCAAGATAAGTCTGCAGCTTGGGCTGCCTCTGAGCTGAAAATAACTTGCCCTAACCCTTCTAAGAGAGGTGGAGCCCAGGTGGCAAACCACGAAAGATAAACACGGGTTTTCACCAGATTCAGACCCTGGGGAACCCCATGCCAGGTGGGACAGAGGTGAAAAACCTCACCTTCAGAGAACTCACTGTGTACAGGGGCCTCCTTCCAAAGTCTTCTCCACAGAGAACCAAAGTTCACCAACATCGCTTACTATATCGTCCAAACAAAACGCAGAGGTTTGTCTATAGACATGATGGCTGCTACGGTGAGAAGAGAAAGCCCTTCTGGAAGCAAAGGAGCCAGGACACAGCTTTGGAAAATGAGCGTCAAAACACCAGCTGTGTTCCTGGCACTTCTCTGCATCCAGCCCCACTGCTGTTTGAAGGGAGATGCTCAATGTGCCAGGATTAGCAAGCAGCCAGCATCCTGACGGCAGACTAGATTTCGGCTGCCCTGCCACCAAGCACCAAGATGGACTTTCTACAGGTTTGCCAAGGCCCTGCAGCCGCACAACCAGGACCAGTGGCAACCCAAGGCCGTTTGCAAGTCTCCACAAGAGGAAAACAATGGTGACGCAGGACATTTCCAGACTCGGTGCTATTTCTGCTATAGCCAAGTGGCACATTTGTACAGGCCGTTATTTATACGCAGAGATGTAGTAACTGTGAAAGCCAGGTGCATAATTTTATACCCCAATTATTTTAAAATCAGGTTCTCAAAGCATCATAATTACGCTCCAGAGTCAATACCCTGCTGCGATGAGTCAGGTCCACCTCTGAGCTATTGCTTCAGGTTGCCTGAAGGCTAACACACAGTGTGCTGCATTCACTTCTGATTTTAGCAGTTTCCCTTGCAACAAAAAATTTTTTAAGGAAGTACCCTTTCTTTAAAGTGGGGGGGGAACTACTGGGATCTGCAGAAGCTGAACAGATCAAGAGACCCAGCAAAATCTCTCAGTTTAGCCCATGAACTTGGTGTTTGGGGTTGTCACTTTGGGAGCATCAGGGCCGGCCTCCCTGTTACTAAAGGAGGTAGCAGAGGACTGATGACAACTGACAGCTTGTAATTAAGGAATAAGAGTTAGTGCGCGAAGGGTATTTAAACTGTGCTACTGGAGTCCTGGAGGCCAACCCCCAGCCAGGCTTGACAGGCTGGCCCTGGAGGGTATGGAGACTGAGTATCACAGCAAAAATCCTGGCTCCTCGACGTGTCAGTTGGTCCAGTGCAGAAGAACCACTCACAGCCTACAAAAGGGCTGCTACCACCCTGTTGCCAGCTGTACTGTTACAGCTCTCCTAGCTGTCACCTCAACAACTGAGGTTTTTCATGCTCACGCTGCTGAGCACAAGCTTTTTAGGGCTGGGACGAGCTCCGCCACGGCAACAACCTGCTCCGTGTCAGGGCTGCTATTTCCCATTTTCAATAGGGAAGAAAAAGCCCTGGATGCAGAGAGCAACTGCAATGAGCTTTTTCCAGCCTCATGCAGGAGATTCATTTCACCCTATTCTAAAGTTAAAAGACTCGCCCAAGGAAAGAAAAACCCATTACGGAGGGCCGCACAGCAGCCAGCGGCAGAGGCAGGTACCAGCCCTGGGACTGCAGTCTCAGGCTCTTATCAACCACCACCTGCTCAGGGCTGCGCTGCCTTCTGAAGTTGAGAAAAATCTCCCCTATGAATCACACTCTCCCCTCACGACCACACTCGTGAGCTAAAGATCTATATCCTTGACTCAGCGACTGAACAATTTTCCTTGCAACATTTTCACATAACTGAGAAATGGAAGATAGTTAACAGAAACAACTGTAAGAAAACCAAGCCAAACATGTAGTGGCAAAAGGATGAACAAAGGTGTTTTCTGAAGACCTCATCTACGTCTCTAACGACTTACTTTTCTGCATCTCCTTTATCCACCCAAACAGATGCCTCCTTGAAGAAAGCTGTATCAAAGAGATAGTAGCTTTGGTTCCACGGGTATCAAACACCTGGACTTTGGGAATCAACACCAGGCTTAGCAGCTCAGCTATCTTCCCTCTCCGGCAGAGTTGCCTGAAGGAGAACACAGTACCCTCCCAGGACTGGAAGCACTGCACATATATTGCGCTTGGATTTATTTATGCAGTTAGAAGCAGCAGCATAAACGTGAAACAGATTCCTAGGACCTAAGTCAGCATTTTTTTAAAGGCAGGCTCAACACTCGCACCTTGGTTAATGCAGCACTCTCCTTCCTGGCCCAAAAAGCAGTCTTGCTCAGCTTTATGTATCCAGAATATCACTGTCGCAAATACCATTCCCTTTATCTGTCACTCTGACCCCGTATGTCCACAGTGCCTCTGCCTCTCAGGACAAGCTTTCCGTCAGCATCTGCAAAACATTCATTGTCGAACCCTCCCCAGCCCCTGCTCGCCAGCCTTGCCCACCTGACCCTTGGCAAGGGCTGCAGCGCACACAGCCCACAAGCCATCACGCGGACCAGCGCAGCCTCGTGGTTGTCCTGCCCACATCCCGCTGCCGTTTCATCGGGAAGCACCGCAGGACAGAGAGGAACTTCTTGTTTTGCGAATGCATGATGCTTAGCGCAACATCGGCTGGAGCTCTGTTCACATCGAAAGGTTAAAAGTCTCCAACATTTCTATTTAGTAACTTTGTGGCTACCATTATTTGCCGTAACACTCAACACTGCACTCACAACCGTCCCTCTCATACACACACGTGCGATAAACTGAAGAGACAGAATGAGGTTTTTTTTTTTTTAAATCAGCAGTTTTCAGTTTTCGTAGTGTGGGTTGTACCTGCTGACTTGACAGCTAAACAGATTTTAAAACTCATCATGCCTTGGGGAAAAAAAAAATCAAGTGTTAAAGCTCCTTAAAAGTGCACAGTTCACACGCTCACTGCTTAAAGGCTACTGTGTCAGTAAGCAGTGCTCTTTGTAATCTTATATCTTAATTGTACATCTACTCTGCCACATGTTCTTGAAACAGAATTTTTTATGCAGATGCTTACACATCCAAGTTACAAGACAGAGCTTACGTCACATCTGACAGTGAATCAGCAGCTAATGAACATTTCCCCACATTGCAAAACCACGATACAGTCCTCCCAGCGCTGGAGTAGCTGCAGCGGGCGGCTGAGGTTGGCAGCTGAGCTGGGGGAGATCCCTGTGCCTGCCTCCACCGGGTCTGGCCTCAGCCTACACCACAGTCAGAGAAAGAGAAAAGGGGGAGAGGAACAGGAAATGCAAGCATGCATGGAAATAAATTTTTCTCAGGTTTAAACCTCAGGGCAAACTCAAAAAACCTCTCAAATGCAGACAGCACTGCAAAGGGTTGGGGATAAAGCACTGCTTGAAAAGACAGACACAGACAGCGAACAAGTTGCATTTACAGGACTTGATCTTTTTTCCATTATTAGATACAATTTGACGTCACTTATAGAATTTAAGAGCTCATTGTAAAGCAGATGTTTATTACACCAGAAGGATGGAATCAGTCCAAATGCAATATAGCTACACTGGAGCTATTAAATCTTGTTATAGTTCACTGGGCAGCCAAATACTAGCTTGAAGTAATGAGAGGGGAAAAGGGGGGAAAAAAAAGTGGAAAAAACCCCCACCACCACACCACAGCATGCACATACATCCCCCACCTTTTCTCCTTAAATATTCCAGGATATTGTACTGTTTCTTCTCCATTCCCACTACTCCTTTAACATCTGGGGAGAGGAAAACTTTACTCCCTTCCTTCTGCTTTGTAAGTGATGCTGCGGTGCAAAGCCAGCCAGCCCTCTCTATGCACATGCGGACTTCAAGGGGATCAGGTGAAGTCCGTCGGCTGAACTTTGGTTGGAAAATTAACGTTTCAAGTCCTGCCGTGCCTGGAGGTTATGCAATAATGAACTAATAAAGAAGCCATTAAAAGAACTAATATGCACACTGAAGCCAGAGATGAATTCAGAAGGAAAGACAAACCAGCCTCTAATCCTTTTGCCGACGCTGGGAATAAAGCTGGATACTAAAAAGAATGCATTTGAAATTAAATGTTACAAGTTTCCAAGTAATCTGCATGAATAGAGCAGCCACAAAACCCAGAGTCCCGTGGCCTTGCCGCAGAGCCATACTCCTCTGCTCAGTTGAGCTAAAGGAACTGGGCAGACCCTGCTTTTAACCGGTTACTCCTAGTCCCCAAGTCTCTCAGTATTACATGTTGAAAACAGGCAGACATTACACACATGCATATAAATACATACAGATGTGTAATATATATTTTATATATAGACACACATATATATACATACACGGAAACAAAAATAAAAGCAGCATTGACGTAGTGATAAGTGCAGCGTGTTGGCTGAAAACAGACTGAAAATTGCTGGTGCCTGAGTAAACTACTGTAAAGAAAAATCTACGCAATGCTACAGGCATACAGCAATGGGCAGCATTTTCCTTTCAGTCGTGGCACATCCATTAGCCGAAGGTCACCGCCGTGCAGAAGTCTGCGTGCTCTGTGGGCAGTGGTGGCGGGGAGATGGGGTGCTGGCCTAGATTAAGAAAACAAAAGCAAAACAAAACAAGCGTATCTAACTTCCAAGGTAGCATCCCTTGGAGAGTATTGCATTTACACATCACATGTCTAGGTGCTATACAATCTCTCTTCCTGAGGAAACTCAGGAGAGCGAGCAGAAGTGCCCTTGGTGCAGTCCCCACCGGCTGGTCAAGGCTTCACTCAGCTTAAAAAAAAAAAACAAACAAAAAACAAAAAAAAAAAACACGTGAACAACAAACCCAACCATGCTCTTAACATCCTGTGGAACAATCCTTTTGCCTAGCTCACAGCAAAAATGCTGGCAGCAGCAAGGCATGGGAATTTAAGGAGAAAGACTGAGAGTGAACCAGAGTCAAGGGATGACCTCACCTGTCTAACTGAAGACAGGATCCACGTCATTCCTCTTCTCAATCTCTCTGTTAGTTGNAGCTCACAGCAAAAATGCCGGCAGCAGCAAGGCATGGGAATTTAAGGAGAAAGACTGAGAGTGAACCGGAGTCAAGGGATGACCTCACCTGTCTAACTGAAGACAGGATCCACGTCATTCCTCTTCTCAATCTCTCTGTTAGTTGCTGCACTAGAAATTACATTAAAACTATCCAATATCCTCAATTTTTTTCCTTTTTCATTACAGTGACAAGAGCAGGAAGTCATGAGAGCTCCCCCTCTGTAATCTTACCAGCCACCAAGGATGAAAATAAGAAACTGAGGATAAGAAATTTGGAGAGCAGTGAGGCTGAGGAGCAAGGGCTCTGCAAACTGCTGGTGACCAGCTCACCCAGAGGGTCCTCGGGCACACAGCTGAGCACAAACCCGGCCCAGACCTACCACGCTCAGACATGCTTTGCAGACAAATGGCCTTACAGCTAGAAGCTGCTCAGGAAACAGAACTACTTATCTTTTTTTAAAGAAAAAAATTAGGAATTAAGAAAAACACTTCAAGCTGCAGAAGCAAGGAATCTCAAAGTCTCCAGATTATTTACAGACGTAGAAGGCTTTTGCTGTCTAATCTCAGTTATCCTCACTACAGCTCAAACTCCTCTCTTCTTGTGCTAATCTCAGGATAGGCAGCAAATGGTTCATTAACTATTTTCTTCCGCAATTCCTCTTTTTCATGTTCAAAGACACACGTGATGCCTCTCTCTTGTCTTTCTTCTTTGCCCCTTCTCCCACCGATCCATCCCTCTAAGGCCAGTGTGAGCCACAGCAGTCCTGAAGACCGAGGACAACTTCATGCTTTTCCTGTGTTGTTCCTATAGCCCAGCACAATCTCTGCCAACAGCGTAAGGCAGCTGATGGCCACTCAGTCCAAAACCCATTGCAGCCTTATCTCATCTCCAGCAAAATGGTAACCACACCAGTCATTCCCCATTTTATAGCTTATTCATGGGCCTTTGCACTCATCTTTTTCAAATTATAGCCCGTTTCAGACAATTTCTCAAGGTTATTTTGAATTTTTATCTCCAAATACCTGCAGATCCACTAAGCCTGTTTCTGAGACACAAAAATGCTATTTTGGGATTTGAGTCGGCACTGAACAGACTCTGGATTGCTTCCTCAGGAACTCCATTATCAAACTGAAAGGAGACATCAACAGCTACTCCACTTTTTCAGTAGTTACAGTCTAGATGGAAATAACATTTTATTACCTCACTTACGCAAATATCACATGGAAAAGGGAATGAACAATCATAGCTGGTTTAAAAAGACTATTTCATGGAGGGAAACACTCTACGATTGCAAAGTCAGTGTTATAGCACTGTAATACTTCACACTGGTTTCATTAGGTTAAGATTTGCCTTGCTTAAAGGCAAAATAAGGATAGAGAAAATAAGTCCTACTCCATCAGAAGAAACTTGTAATGACACCTAAAATTCCTGCATGGGAAGCAAGACAAACACAGCAGTGAAGGCTGATGAATAATGCTGCAATTGAGATTGAAAGTAAGAGGCCATTTTGCACAAGAGCAGTAAATGTTTAATTTCTCTGTTGCTTCTTTCATCCATAACACCAACAGATTAACAAGATTTCTATGGCTGTGTAATTTCTTTGGAGTTTTGATCTTGGAAATAATTACACTAAATATTTCATAAGTGCCCTTCAAAGTGGGTTGGTTTTTTTTAATAACGAAAAAAGAATCGCTAGCTGCTTGCAGATAGCAGCGGGATAATGAAGGTGCGCGGATAATCAATAACCATTTTCAGGTCATTATTCTGCACATTTTGGGCTGGTGTTATTTCTTCCCCTCTACCACTGCGCATCGCACATACAGAGTGATGTAGCATTTTTAAACCATCAGATCTTACTGCTTTGGCCAATCATCCTTAATGCTAACCACAACATGGAACTCCCAGCCTCTAATAATGCCTGCATAATTCCTAGGTTTCCACGGTGTTTTCAGCCAAGCAGCTTGCAAGCAGACGCAGAGGAGGCCAGCTGAGCTACATGTCAGACTGGTGGAGTTGCTTTTTTGGTCTGGGTAACAAATCTCTGGGTAATTTCTGTTGCTTATCCCTCATCTTTTTAAGAAATCTGAAGAAAGGTGAAGTTCCTGTTTTAAGTCACTTCAACAGTCCTCAGCTCAAGGGCCACGGGACAGGTAATTCCAGGCTCCTCTGTGGGGCTGGGGCTGCTGATGGGGCCAGGCCCTTTGCTTTGCCGCAGATCCAGCTGCTGCACTGGGGTCACTGCTGCACCTCCATAAAAGTCAGGACCTTTGCAGGTTTTCCCAGGACCTGGGGTACCATCTTCCAGCAAGAAGAAACACCATTGCATTGCTAGTGGTAGAGACTGAACGGAGTCATGGTGGTTCTGACCGAGGACAGAAACATTTCCATGTGCTGCTGGAAGAGGAGACATCATTCAGTCACATGAGGACTAAATCAGGAGACTTCTGGAAGTTAGAGAAAATCCTCCCCGGAGAAGGCTAACACCTGCCTCTGCCTTCCCACTGGATAATATACATTTGCAAAACAACTGAGGCCAAGTGGTTTTAAAGCTCTAAAAGACAGCAGCTTTTCCTAAGAACTACCCAATACTGGTTCATCTAACTATGAAGACCCAAGACTGGCCCAAGCAGCCGAACCCCAGTGCTAGACGAGTTATTTTGCCATTACGCATCCAGGAGGGATATACATCCCAGCGTATTTCCCACAGAGTTCCTATAATGACAAAGACAATTCCTGGTGCTAATTCTCCCTCTAACAGCATGGTGACTCATTGCTGGAGCGCTGCTGGCTGTCAACATTTTCCTGCGCTGCCGCCCAGACATCCCCAGGGTTGGCAAGCCCCGGACCAGAACCATCATCCTGGAAGCTTCCTGTGTCTGCTGTACTTGGTGAGATGAGAAGCCCTGATGCAAGATGAAGGCCTGAAGCTCTGTTTTTACCTCTCTGCAGCAGGTTGAAGAGCCCCTTTGCAGCTGGAGGGCATTTCACATGCTTCTTCCAAACCAGGATGCAATGGGCAGTTCAGGCAATGAGAGACCCCAGGGATATTGCCAAGTGTTAATCCACACCCCCAACTCCCACCTCCCCTGGGAAAACCCAACACCTTCTCAAACACTACCCTAAAAAAAAAAAACAACCCCAAAAAAACCTCAATGGACATGCTATGATCACTTAAAATATAGCTGAAGCTGGAAATTGAGTCCAGGACTTGGGAAGGAGAAAAGCACACGGATGAACCCATCAGACCACGTTGACTTTCTAAGAGCATAAGCAGAGGAAAAGCAGCTACCACGAACAGATAATTCTCTCTTTAGGAAAATCAAAACCTTATGATTACAGAGTAGAGTTAAATTGGAATCTGTCCAAGACATCAGCATCCCCACCGTAACCTCCAAACTCCCATAAGATCTTGATGTACTAGGTTAGCTAGAAACTTGGAAAAAACACACTATTTATTGGTGCCTTTTTTTTAAATAACCAAGTTTTTATGACAAAGAAATACAAGTGGACAGTCTGTTACATAGCATGCACACAATGCGGGAGAAAAACTAAACGTGTATTTTGCCATTAGATACAGGCTGGAGAGACAAGAGACACAAAACACAGGATGCCCTGCCATATGGCATTGGAATGGAAAATAAAAGTCAAATTATATCTATACTTTCAATGTAAGTAAACACTAGAATTGAAATTTTAAACGCATCCACAACAGATACGCGCAAAGCATTTAAAGCGCTATTTAAAAAAACAAAACAAACAAAAAACCGACACACGCATTTGGTTCCACTTTCTATTTTTTCCTTTTTCAATCACCTCTTCGATTCCTTCTCTGAACATACTAACCACCTTCTCAATAGCCCTGGTATTTCTCTACCACCACAGCCATCCATCTTTGGATTTCCCACAACACAGAGAAACCTTCAGGAACCTCAAGGCAGAGGACACCTGCGGTGAAGTCAATCATAACAGAACACCCAGGTGCTGAGACAGAATCAGACCAGAGGAGGCTGATTACACTGCAGAGAGTGACACTGTCACTCCCAGGAGGGAAACCAGCTGCACCTTTGCATATTTAACTTCTGTACAAGCTTTTCGGAACACAGAGTACAGCGTGTTTCTACATAATACTTATAAACCCTTCTCTAGATCAAACTCAGGGCCAGCTGTATAATCTTCCATTTGTTTGGTTCTCTTGACATGCAATTCAGTTACCATTTCCATCAATTTCCAGACTCCTTGTGAAACAAGACGTGATATAATAGGGAAAGAAAACGTCACCGTGAAAGGAACATGAGCACCTAAAGCCAGCCTGGACACCCCCAGTCTGAAACCTGCAAGCCCCATCAGGGCAGGCTTCAAAAAAAAAAAAAAAAAAAAAAAAAACCCCAAAAACTGTAAGGG
>VZSC01014433.1:90563-139183 GCA_013398225.1 Steatornis caripensis
CAAGCCAAGGACAGCAAGCACTGCCTAAGGAGACAAATGCAGGTATTGGCAAGAAAAGAGGAAATGACAGTATTTGACTGAGTCACCCAACCTGAGTAAGCACACGCGAAGCAGCATGGCTGCTCCAGACCCACAAGAGCAGCAGTGCTTGGCTGGTGCCCAGCCGTGCTCCTTGCAGCCAACTCGCGGCACTTGATAGATGCATTAAAGCTCTGGCGTGGCTGCAGGAGCTACGGCAACTAGCATTATCCCTCATTTGCAGGGAAATTGAGGTACAGAGACAAAAGTGATCTGGCCCAACATCCAACAGAGAATTAGTGACGGAGCAAATTCAGGAGTTTTTGAGTCCAACTTTTGCCACAAAATAATCTTTTTTAAATAGAGAAGGGAGTGAGGTAGCTCAAGTAAATTAAGTTTCTCTGATAACTAGCCCAATTCTGCGAGAAGAAAACACAAAATACATTTTTTCCTCTTACCAACTCCCTTTAGAGCTATCAGTAATTTCTGCAGAAGATAAAACAATTCCTGTAAATTATCACAGTTAATAAACCTCTCCAAGAACCCAGAGGTTCCCTGCACACATCCCACCCCACCTCCTGCAGCCCGCAAACATGCCCTTTTCCTGCAGGAAAGCACCTGAAAGCTTCAATAACCTTTCTGTTTTGTTTAAGTCCAGGTAGATCCAGGTTTGCTTGATGCAGCAACTCGAACGAAGACCAGCAGAGCTGCGCAGGCAGCCTGCCACAGTGTGTGGCTTCGTGACACTCGGGACGAGCACAGCCACAACCGAATGCTCGTCCCCCTTCTATGAGGGCTACAGATCTCCTGTCCCCACAAATGACAAGAAAAGAAGCCAGTCAAGATGAGCATCAAAAGATGCTCAAATCCTCACTTAAAGCAGTATCCCCAGAACCCTCTGCAAATAACCCTTGCTCTGGATAACATTATCAGATGTAATTAAGTTCTGCTCTGAACCCAATAGCAGCATTAATATCTTGGGAATAACAAAACAAACTTTTCAGCTGTCAGATGCACAAGACAAAACCCTGAAGCAATGCCTACCCTCCTGTTCTAGTCTTTTATTCCGACCTGTTTTGCTGTTGAACCCCTTACATAGCGTCTCCCCACTGCCACTGGTTTCAAAAAGCCCAGATCTGGCTTCACTCAGACTCCTCTCCAGGAAACAATTCTCTTTCCTACACAGAATTTCTGGACATAACAAAGCATTCCCCAGCCCTTGACCAGATATTATGGTTTCAACCCAATAAGTGGAGAGCTTGCCCAAGGGCAGATTTCTCATGTTCCTTGAGGACTTGTGTGGAATTCCGTGTGGTTTTATTCCTCAAAGTAAATTGATTTCAACTGTCTTCTCCAACTAAGAATTAAAACTTCACAAGTCAGGGTGCCCTACAACAACGGGTCATTCTGTGCACATGGGGCAAAAGAAAGCAATTTAATGAGGACCAAACCAAAACACACAGAATCTGTTTCCTGACCTCCAAGGCTTGTTCAAATAAACTTTTCTCCTCTGTTCCCCACCAAGTATCCAAATTGGATCTGGAGCATCCTTTTTTGAAGTGTCCTTTATAAACAAAAGCAGGTCCACAAATGGTTACGGCACAAAATTTTCCTTTGCATTAGATGCGCAATAGGATGGAAACCTTGTTCTAGCCTGACAACAGCTGAGGAACCAAAGCAAAGAGCAGAAAGCGTCAAACCTGAACAGTTCAGATTTCAGGGACTGCTCTGAATGTCTTGATCAAGTGGCGCAGTTTCCTGTCCCGGCTTTACAATTCTCGCTCCGGTCTGCCAGTTGTTTCATGCCTGGAGAATTTCTCCACCCTCGTTGTTGCAGCTTTGTCTGTCAGCTATCAGATAGCCGGAGAGCCACACAGCCTCTGCAAAAGCCACACATGCCCTTCATTAAAGGGCAGTATGGTTGTATTTATATCTGACATAAATCTGCTTTGTAAACAGTGACCTGATTCAGGATCTGGACTTTCTTAGATGGCAACATCAAGAGGGCAGCACCAGACCTGCCTGACCATGAGAGAAGATGCTGCTCACCCTCCTTGCCTGCTGCAAGCATGACGGCACCTAAAAGCTCCTGGAACTGGCAGGTGGAAAGTGAAAAGTCACTAAAAGCTGGAGGTTTCGGCATATCCAGAAAGCGGAACAGTGTCTTGCGGATAGAGGAGCCAGAAGGCTTGAACGTTTCAACTTTGGTCACGAGTGTAGCATGAAAAAAAGGACAATTACTCCGAGTGTAAGAGTTACTTGCATTTTACAGGTCCTGCAAGTGTCCGAGGGACAGTTAAGTTTGGATAGTTTAGTTCAAAACTCCCTGCAAATGCTGGCTCACAATCCAACCAGAAATCAGTAGCCAGACTGAAAACAGTATCAAAGTTCTCACTCCAGGCACCAGACCCTGTTTTCTCACCTCATTTTTATTTTTCTATTTGCTGCCAATTCAAAACACCATGACAAAACAAATCAGCCCATTAGACTTGTTCTCAGAAGTCTTAAGTTCTTATATATGAAGTTGGTGTTATCAACAGAGCCCATACATTGCAGCTGAAGTACATAAAGGAAGTAGTCATGACATAGCCCCAATTTAATCTGACTCAGGTCGCTACAGTCAAAGAACTGTTTTTCAAAATGTTAATTAATTTTTAAAAGAATGGATTAAAGGGGGTTCTCAATTAATAGAATACTTTAAGGAGACAAGCTAGAGAGGATTGTCCATTTTATTAATATAGCCATTTAACAGCTATTCAACATCTAATAACTTCTCATTAAAAGTCAACCCTCCCCCTTTTCCAGCAGCTTAGCTACCCATTTGTCAGACACAATACAGCTTCATTAGCCTAAAAGTTCCATTTCTGCTTTTCCACATATTTGCTTTTATTTTGCTTACATCAGTAAGCTAAGACCCTGAATGACAGCAAAGCCCAGAAACCAGTAACACGAACAGCGCACTAGCATCTCACGAACCCCTGACTGTGTTCCGAGGTAGCAATGCCAACTGCAACAGCACATCCAGTCCATCGCTGCAGGAGCCAGGTAGGAAAGCCCCGGGTCTACATACACGACGATGCCCAAACACACAAGGCAAAGGCTCGTCCACGAGCTGTACCTCGTCTGGAAGAGCACACAAATGATGCCTTTTCCCAAACCTTTTTCCACCCACGTACTACCCAGCAGCACCTCACAGCCTGCCTGGAATCGGAGGGTGTCTTTGTAGAGAGGACACAGAGCAATTTCCACTTTTACCAGGAGGTTCAGTTCCCACTACAACCTTGAGTTTTCCGATTGAGCACGGTCTTCACATACGTAATGCGCAAGTAGACACATTGTTCCAGGTGGTCATTTTAACCCACACTGAAGCTCCAGAGACCTCGCAGCAGCGCAGGCTGAACATGAGATAGCTGCGGCAGGTCAGAGCTCCAGCAGGACAGCCGGGACAAGTCTTGGGGTAGGGCACCAGCAACACGCAGTCCTCAACGCTTCTAAAGAAACGTACACATAGATGTCTTACGAACACAGACAAGAGACACGTTAGCAGAGAAAAGCTCCTGTCAGGGCAACCCTAAAATAAGTAAATAAATAAAACCAGAAAAGCCCTATGACTCCAGCAGGGAAGCCTGAGCGCTACCGAGCAGAGAGGCAGGCACCACACAAGAGCAGTACGGCAGCAGCCCCGTGCTCGGCGTCTGGCCTCATTACTGCGACCTCAGACCTCAACGCAGAAGGACACTCTCTGCACAGATTTCACTGCAGGATCGGAGCTCTAGGAAGTCCATATAAAAAGATAACAGAAACTGAAAGAGGCTACAACTAAGGCTAATACCACCCAAAAGCTAAAGCAAACAAAAACATTCCAGTCTATCAGCTTCATCTGCAAAGACGATTCAAGCTACTCTTGAGACCGTAACAGCCATACGCACAGGCTTCAATAAAGAGGGACACCTTTCCCCCAGCTCCTGCTGTTGCAATTTTAAGGAACAAGTCCAGACATCAGCAGAAAGGGAATTTCAGAATAGATAAGGCATCGCTTTCCAAGAGAATATTTATCATGTCATGCGAGACCAACATTTTTAGCCAACTTGGCAGAAAATAGACAAGCTGCAAAGCTACCCTAAAAATACCCGTCATGGTAATTACAAGACAGAAAAGCAAAGCATAAGCAATGGCAGCACTAACAATACACACTTTTAGTGACACCCTGCTAACATTTTTTTTTTTTTATTACATACACCACTTCTAAAAGATTGTCTCAGTAGCTCAGACGCACAATTTATGTGTTTAGTTTTATGTCATGCAATTAAGATACAAGCTAAGCTCATTCCAGACTGATGCTTTATGGCTTCATCTGTGTAATTTACTAATATATTTATCCCTCTCCATCTCTCTTCAGCACAGTATTAGGAAATTTCCAAATTTGAGAATTCAGCTGCTCCCAACAGACACACTCACAACACTCCCAACTGCAAGCAGGACACCAAGCCACAATGAGATGAAGAAATCCTGGAGACAGATTAGGAAAAATAAAGGAAAAAATAAAAAACAAACAAAAAAAAAAGACAAATCGCCATTGTGCATCAGCTCCATAGTCCACCTCATCTGGTGGGGCGTCTGAGGGCTGTGCAGTGGGTGCTTCAAAGGATGCCCATAACTCACACAAGCAGTCAGTTACACGGCACCTGCCCATACGGGAAGCTTCTCCCAAATGCCAGCCTGCTATGTCACAGCATAACAAGTGATATAAAGCCGTTTTCTACCAGGAGTAGGAAAGCTATCCGAGGAACAGCAAGGCTGCTACAAGGAAAAGGAATCAGAGCATCATTATTTGGGAACTGAAGAACTTCAGACCTAAGGGCAGACCTTCGGCTCGCCCAGACTCACAGCTCCCCTGGAACGGCAGCTCACTTCAGAGGAGCTGGCCAATGTCTCTGACCTCTACTGGAGGCAACTCCTTGCAAAAACAAAGCAAGGAGGAGCAGAAAAAGATAATTTGAAGTTCTACTTCTTGGGAAGGTGTGAGGTCCTAACTATTCTCCTAGTTGCTTTTCCCCTGAAGATGAGTACTGCATACCATAGCCTGTCTGCCCTGCTGATGTCTTCCACTCATTCACAGCAACTTTTTAGTGCCATTCTACAGACAAAAGATCAGAGGAGAGAAACCACCAGGGTCGGGGAAAGATGGCATCAACAATTACGTAAATCCAGGACGTTATCCTGTCTGTTCTCCCACTAAAATACAAGCTTTTGCCAAGAACCTGCTACCCCGCCTTCCTCAGGACAGCACTATTCAGCTTCAGCATTTTTAATAAAATTGACAAAGATAAAAAACATCCAGAAGCTAGTAATGAGCTTAACAACTTAGCCCTAGGCTAGAGGTGGAGAGGTGAGAAGCTGGCTCACCGGCCAGACACCAGCCGCAGGCGAGCGAGATGCCTCCCTGGCCACCCACCGGTGACAGCGGCTCTTCCCAAGGCATGAGCCACAACACAAACCAGCTCCTGCTCCCACGATGAATAACTGTGGGGCTTGCAGGAGTCAACAGTTGTAAAACAAAACGTATTTTTGTCACTAAAATCAGTGAGGGTGACTCACAACAGGCTCAGGGAGCCTTGCTGATGAGTTTCATTGTTATGCAGTCACTTTTCATCCTTAATTTTCAAAAATACCCCGAGTGACAACAATGACAATAGAGCACAACAGCCATAATTAGCTGACACAAGAGAAAACTTCCAAGTTCCAAACTAACCAGAATTGCTATTTCTAAAAAGGCATCCAAGTGATGCAGTCGATCCCTGCTGATCACTGAAATTAGAAGAGAAAAATCTAAGGGGATTGGCCATTGTCTTCTGCAAATTCAGCAACGAGGTTCCAATAGCCCCATCAGGAGAAAGAACAGCAGCAAGCACTGCTCAGAGGACTGGCTTTGAGAATGATTTACTGCTAAATACATTTGAAGTATTTCTACTTACAAAATAAATAGGTCTAACTGTATCAAAACCAAGCAAATCATTGCCTTCTCAAGTACAGCTTAATGCACTGTTTTCCAGCGGGGCTAAAGAGGAAAAAAAGACGAGGCAAGCTTTGAAGATAACTTGCCAGCTAACTGATGGCTCAATACATACATTTTTGAAATGTTTCTGAAACCACTCTCTTCAAATGACTGAAAGCACCAGGAACACTGAGAAGCCGATGAGAAACTTGCTCCATTGACTCGGTCAATGCAAAGAGCAATGCAGAAAAGCGGACTTGTTAAGCTAGGGGTCAAATTTAGGACAATCACTACTGTTTCTTAAAGGACCAAAGTTGGCTGGAATCTTTATTTAGGACTAAAGTCCAGTAGCTTTTCTCTGAATAGGGGATAACATGGAAACTATTCTCCTTGTGGAGTTTATTTTGAGCTGAAAATATTTTCCAGTTTCATGCTGACAGATGGATTGTAACTACATTGTGTTAGAGAATAACCACTGAATTTTCAAAGCCTGTCACATGCCAAAGTAGAGAATGCTACATTTTCCTCTTTAAGGTATTTGTTCCTGCAAAAGTTTTTACACTTTCAAAACAAGGTCATGTGCTCCTTTAGCACAGACGGACCCAAATAAACAGAGCACAGCTATCTATCCCATCTATCATCCCAGGGAAAATGAGATAATCAGATTAGCCAAACAGTTATACATTGACCATATCTGAAGGAGAAGGAAGTTATTTTCTCCTATTCCTCTCCCTGGCAATCACCTCCAAGATTTTCAAAATAACAGTATCAGCCTCCCAAACACTTTCCCAGTACTGAGCTCCTCTGGGGTTTAGGGACAAATTCCTTCAGCCTCTCTGGAAGCCCCGGATTAGCTTGTCACATTTATTGGAGAAAATGGCTTGCTAAGATGATGTGGTAAAAGCATGCATTAATACTTCTAGTTTTATCCATACCTTCAGTGATGTTCTCAAAGAGCATTCTTGTGAATGGCTACAGAAACCCTGCAGGGAGAGGCTCTTCCACTCTCTTCACTGAAGCCAACATGCGTTGGGTGCAGCACAAGGGGAGATTACAAGGACGAAGTGGATGATTTTTTTGTGTTCCTCTAGCATCTTCCATACCGAGCGGCCCAGTACCTCTTACCAGAGGAATGCTGCCAGACCAAGGGCAACGGGAGCATCCTGGAAGAAAGCTAATGAGGATGAGGAGGTTTTAAAGGTCTCACTCAAAAGAAAAGAGTGAACTCTTTTCAGTGGTGCCCAGTGACAGGACAAGGGGCACCGGGCACAAATTGGAGCCCGGGCAATTCCCCCGAACATGAGGAAGAACGTTGCCGTGAGGGTGCCCGAGCCCTGGCCCAGGCTGCCCAGAGAGGCTGTGGAGTCTCCTTCTGCCGAGAGATTTAACCCCGCCTGGACACGTCCCTGTGCCCCCTGCTCTGGGGGCACCTGGTCTAGCGGGGGGGGTTGGACTGGGGGATCTCCAGAAAGCCCTTCCCACCCCTGCCATTCTGGGATTCTGTAACTGCAAAGTCTGGTATCTGCACCAAAGGCAGCCATCTCTCAAATCCTAGCTTGGCCTCTTACTTATGGTTTGAGGTGCCCTAGCACCAATGCTTAAGTTCTCACTTAACGTCCTAATCAAAGTGGGAGGGGATTAGTTAACTAAACGTATTTATACTTTTAGAGTTCAGTTCTTATACTCAAAGACATTTGCAGTATCTGCCACCTGTACTATACAGTTCTTTGGAAGAAGCTCCCTAAGCCGCTACGGCAGATGAGCACACACAAAGTCACAGTAACAGCAAGCACAGCACACTTAAAGCTCTTCAAATGTGAAGATGATCGACACTATTTCCCAGATTAAAAGCCTTGTTCAACACAGGACCATCAGCTAGACAATACCGCATGCTTTTTTTTTTGTGAATGGCAATATGCTGGTCTGCTGGAACACGAGGTGCCTCGTTTTTCCCCCCATAAAACACCACTAAATCCTGTATGCAGAGCTAAAATATCTCTGCTGCCCAGCCTGGCGTTCTCAATGTTGAGAAATATAGGAAAAGAGAGTGCTTTGACTCAAAATAAGGAGAGTTGAAATAAATGTCAGCAGTTTTTATTTTAAAATGTACGTAGCTTTGTGCACAGAGCTAGGAACGCTCCCAGTTCCCTTAGAGATTTTAGCATGTACCAATTCTTCTGAAAAACGTGGTAGAGACAAACCTTTCACTGGATAGAAACGTGCTGTTCGGGTCAGCCACAGAAGCCCTTCTCCTCCCCCACTCCTCAAACCAACAATCCCATACCTTGGACCGCTCCATCCCTCACACATAAGGTGACCATAAGGTCCATCCTCAAGTCCACCTGGCAATGTCACCTTCTGATGCTTTTCAGCTTAATCTTCTCAACCCCAGGAGATGCAGAAGGCATCTCTCTGGATTGCCACTGCTGTAACTGGCACCCCTAGTGAATGTCAAACACCCTCTGCCCCTTTCCTGAAGCACGATTCAGGCACGAAATTAGCACAAGCTCAGCAATACAGAGTAACTGTGCTGCAGTCATGAGGGTTACTACACACCACCCAAACCCATGACATTTCCATAGAAACCACAGTGGGAAAGAAAAAAGCCTCAAAAAGCTGACAAGATAACACACACACAGTGAAATAAGTAATTCTGGTGGGAAAAATATACACGTGCAAGATCCTCCCCAGTTCTCCAGCAGCTCAGGCATTCAGAGGTAACACAGTGAACACCAAACTGATGCCAACAAAGCTTTTTTCAGTCCCTCGGGCTGCCTGATGGGAGTAACCATGCTTTCCGTGTAGGGATATTTCAGAGGACAAAGCTGTTGGGCGTTATAAGCAACCTTATTCCCTGTTACTCAGGAATGCTCTTGTTAGTGTCGCTAAACACAAAGGAACTCTCTTAACTTTTTCTTGGATTGGGCAAAGCCTTTCAGAACATACATTTTCCTCATTAGCAGATCGATTAAACAAATAAACACTGGAATGTGCAAGAGAAGCAATGAATTCTCTGGGTCAAGCAGACCTCCCTCCAGAGAAAAAAAACGTTCAACCAAAAAACCACATTACTACCAATGGCACAAGTTTTCAGTTGTAAGCTAATAAGCCACTCAAAACAAAAAAGAGCTTAAATACATTCCACTATGCACTTGCCTACTCCAGAGAAGTGTTTTTGTGCGACATTAAAAAAAAAAAAAACAAGAATAAGAAAAAACAAACAGAACGCTAAGAGATGTTTTTTAAATAATTTGGGACTCTCTAGGCTTGTTCTGGGAAACTAGTCATATTCCCGTGCTTGGCAGAAGCAAGCCAGCTCTACCGGGAGAGATACAAGCATGCACGGAAGGAGGCTGGTTGTCACAAACTGGATCATTCAGCGAGATGCCTGATGCATCTCCAAACCCCTTCCAGATAGAGGGGTAACAACCCCAGTTTGCCCAGTGCTAAGCTCAATTGACTACACACTACCGTACCTTTCTACAAAAGCCAGAAATAAAAGCCAAGCCAAATTCCAGGAGGTTTGGAAGCAACTCTGGGCACAAACACTTTTCAAAAGGTTAGAGATGTTTGGTTCAGGCTCATTAGCTCAAAGAACACAAATTTTAGCGTGACTGTCACTGGAACTGTACAGAAATTCCCACGACAAACACCATCTTCATGCAATAAAAAGCAAACTTGCTTACCGTGGCACAACACGAAGCTGCCTGCAGTACTTAAAGAGAAGCTGTTCTGCTCAAGCAGCACACCTCAAATTAATATCGCTTGCTCCAGGCACGCACGCACTCAAATCATGTGCAAGTTACACCGAGCAGCTCACGCCACTGAATCTCTGCTGTTCACTCTGCTCAGCTGATACAAGGCTACGAATCGCACCAGTTGTCAAAACGGGGAGATACACGGGCAAGAATGCAATGGGTGCATCTTGCTCTCCTATTATGGTTGCAATGTTACGGGCTGATGGCCCCTGTTTTTCCCTTTGGTAAGCCAAAGCTTTACCACTAGCATCTTTCATAGACAGCACATGACTTTTCTGCTTAGGAAAAAAAAAACAAGATTGCTTTCCGGGTCTTGAAAAATACTTTACTCTGATGGATGTGTTTTTTCTGGAATTAGTTTCTAAATATATACTCTACCTACCACTTCAAACGCAGAGCTAAAGACACTAACAAGTCAATACATTAAACAGTTTCTACTGTTAGAGGTTTTACAGCTAGTTAATGAGTTCTGGTAACTGTTGCCTGTATATGTTTATTATTGTAAGAGAGTCTTTAAAAAAAATAAAATCTGTGTAATAGCATAACCTTTCCTTCCAGCTGCATAAAAATGCCATGCTCCAATCAATATCATCATTAGCAAGAAACTAAAACAAGATCAGCCAAAGCTATAAAATACAGTAAATTACATTCTGAGAACAGCTTTACTGCCACCATATTTTATAGAAATCCCATTTAAAATTCACACATGGAAAAAATTAGATATACATGAAAAAGCAAATCTGGACAGGAGATAGAGCAAATATGTTGTGTTCTCTGACAAGTGGGATAATAAAAGCAGAATGGTAGACTAGAATCTGACCTTTAAGGGTCAGTCACATTTTCCATGTGCTGTTAAATATCCCTTGCAAAAGCGAGGCGGGGAGGCGTGGTGGGGGCGACAATCAATTCATTAAAAAACCCGTCTGTGTTTACATGAAGTAACCAGTGTGAAATTACTATTTTACAAATCAGAACAAATCTCCCATTACACATCTGGACAAGAAAAAAGTTTAGCATCACACTCCGCCGATATTTCGGCATTTAAAAGGTTTTACACATATCAGAGTTTGAGCCTCTGAAAACAGACAGGCACTTCCATTGCACAAAATAACATGCATTCCTCCCTCTCCAAGCACGGAGGCACTGAAGGGCACAGCAGCTGAGTTCACAGAGCACGAGAGGAGCGTAAGTATTTCTTCAGCCAATAAAAACAAAATTCAAAACAAACCTACAAATATAAACTCAACCTGGACCATGAGCCCGCTGCTTAGAGAACAAGCTGTTTGCCCTTTAGCTTTACTTACCTTCCTGAACAAAAAGTCATTAAAAGATGCTGACATATGGAATCAGAGTTGCTGCCACCTTGTTACCTGGAGTAAAGAGCCACAGGCTTATACCCAGAGCTCCTGCCTCTTCATCATCTCCAATCAGTAAAGAATCTGACATCTATTAAGAGTACGTGGTCATTAGAATTCCACATTAAACACAAATAAACAGGTCAAAAATTTAGATAAACTTAATACAGCTTAAAAAAAAAAAAAGAGAAAACCTCACTGCTTTTTCTGGTTGTTCATTTCCAAAAGCTCCGAACATCTGCAGGAACTGCCTCACTAAGTACATCCCAGGGCGTGCTTACTATTTATTCCCAGGCAAATTTCAAACCACCCTTTGCCAGAGCTGGCTGAAAACATGACCCTGCGGCCGCCCACCTCCAGACTGCATTCCCAAGCGAGGACGACACCGCGTGGGGCAGCCAGCAAACACCAAGGCTACGGGTCCTGTGCAGGGTGCTGGTCACCATCCGTCTGCCTCTACTAATGCTGCTTATCTCACCTACGGCAAAGATTTCCTTCATTCGGCTTTTCTGGACCGAGGCTACTTTCAATCAGACTCGGGAAGATGAAAGGAAAGGAGATACAGAAGCATGGTTAGAAGTACTTAGGATGCCAGAAAACAAATCAAAACAAAGATACAGCTTTTAAGGAGTCCACCTCTATTCATCTCAGTTTGAGGGGATAATAAAAACGCTTCTACTCTCAGGATGATCTTTGGGGAAAAAAAACCCAGCATTTGGTACAAGAAGAAAAAAAAAAAACTTGTCAAACTGAACCACCAAGCAGTATTTGCATTTATTTCCATTTCCTCAGCTAAGCCAGGTAAGATTACCTCTACTGTAACTTTCCACGCAAGACTCAAAAATCAGAAATATCCCTAATTTAAATGTAAAAGAGGGATTTGAGACACTGGAGCCAGGTGATGCTCCCTATTAAGAGCAAATACAACAATACTGTAATACTCTCTGAAAAGTTGGGAGTTTAGGGTTGTTTTTTTCCAGGGATTTTTGTTTAATGGTATGCTTTTTACCTTTTTGCCAGTTTCTCTAGGAGAAAACAAAACAAGCCTCTGTGACTAATCCTTAGCTTTGCCAGCTGACAAAAACCACTGCATTACCATACCACGTTTAAAATAAAAAGAAAATTACAATTTATCTTTGAGGGAGGGGAAATGTGAAGCACATGCTGGTCCTCTGCCTTCTCCCTCATTCCCCAGGCATCGCCCTGCACTGACATCCTTAATGACCCGGTGCTGGCACTGCTCCCTTCGCTTCGGGGAAGGCTGTACGGTACGGTGATGCACACTGACCGGGCAGAAAAGGAGAGAACTGTCTCTCTCCGATACAGGAACTGCTGTGAGAAGTTGCCATGGAGAAAAGGGAACTGCTGAAGTGTCTCGAGGTACATGGTGCCGGGAGACATTACAGCAAAGCCAGAGGGAATACAGAAGCAAATGGATTTAAGTGCTCCCACAAACCTGAAGCTTCCAGACAAGAAATTACCAGTAATTACTAATAATATAATTTTCATGCAGCACTCATCAGCATGAACCAGTTCTGTCCTCACAACAGAGAGGAAGAACAAAAGCCACAAACAGTTACCAAATTAGCTTATTAAGATCTCTGGAATTTTTTTGAACCTTCATAACTATCAAAACTGGTCTGAATGCACAAACATGATTACAATAAAAAGGCCCAGATATCTTCTGCACACGGCAGCATCAGATACATCATCATTCCGCAGAAAGCACGCACTGAGGAAGCTCTCTTTCACGGGAACGAGGGTTGCTCCCCCGGCATCGCTACCCATCCTGCAGTGTTGCTTTGTGGGAAGAACTGCTGTACGGGAGGAATTCAGGAAGTTGTTGCTCCAGTTTCAAACGTGCTTTTTTTTTTTTTAAAGACCATACACTTACCAAATGGCAGAGGTAGCTAAGCAGACTGTCCAGACCACAGCTCTTGCAAAAGAATTCCCAACACACACGAAAACCCAACAGCACAGTGAAGAGGTGCTAACTGAGAACCCGAAGGCTACAGCTGATTTTCCTCCTGTGTCTATTTCCCGTCAAAGTACAGTCCCAGAAGGCAGAAAGTCCAACCACGATTCATTCAGACCCAGACACAGGTAACACCGCCTATGGACCACCGCAACTTCATCTGTCCACCAGGACCCACGTCTTGTCAAAAATTTAACCTCTAGGATTAAAAGGTCACAAGGCCCCTCCTGATGGCCCAGTGAAGACGCAATCGTTTCATCAGGCCAGACCCGAAGAGAAGAGAGGTGCAGCAGGACAGAGCAGGGCTTCATCCGGCTCTGCAGAGCCGTTCCCACTGCCTCTCGCCGGGAGCTGGGGCACCAGGAGGGACAGGAGCCGGTCAGAGGCCGCTGTCCCCAGCTGGCAGGAGCAGCAGCCAGACCAGGACACAGCTCATTCCAGAGACATTTTTAGCACGAAGAAGGAGAGAGAGAGAGTGCTAGCTATCCTGTATTACTGCATCCACTCAGTTTCCAGAATTTCAAACTCTATAATGATACGGTTCCTGGAAGAGCACTTCTAACTGAATTAGAGGACATCTCATGAGCACGCCCTTGGCAGCAAGAAGACCATGATGTGGTAAGACTCCTGAAAGCACGATCCAGGCCCTCCATAATCCAGTTACATGCCCTTTTAGCACAGGTGAGAGGCAGGTGTTTTAAAAGCAGCTTGCTCTTAAGTTTGTGTTTTGTGGTTGGGGTTTTTTTAATTGCTTTCATTGCCCCTCCCCCCTTTATTTATTTTAAGCAGTAAAATGAATTGCTGTTCTTTCTCCTTTACCAATATTGGTTGTGCTGCTGAGAATGCCCTTACACCAGAGCAATACTCAGTTCAATCACGATGAAGCACGGACTCAGTTTTCTTTCGAGCAGAGAGTACAGAGACCCTAAGAAGCTTCACCCTGCACTAAGTAGGTTGGCATTGCACAGACACGCTTGCTTAAGGAATTTTTATGTCGTGGAAGAAGACATTTTCCACAGCGACAAATACTTTATACAGTCGTCCAGACTGTTTGACAATAGATTCAGCCCATCCTTGGATTCATTCATGCTCTGAAACATGCCCTTAAAAGGAGAGTTGTTTGTTCTTTCGCATTAAGCAAAGCTGTGTTAAAATGTTTGTTTCCAATGAAACAGGGAGACAGACATCAGGAGGAAGCAAGCTGTGTCTGAAGAGCAGAATTTCTGGCAGATGGGTCAAGAGAAGCAGCTGTGTTCACAGAAAACACATACATCTTTACATACTTAGGGTTGCCACTTGGAAAACATCACAAGAGAGAGTTTACGGCAAGGGGAAAGGGACACCATTTTTGACAACAGGTGCCAGGATACTGTTCTCCTAAACCTCTCCCAGTGGATCCTGCAGATGGATGTCTCATTGGACAGAGAAAAGGTCAACATTAATAATTAAGCTGTACCAGTTCATGACAGTACCAGAAATACCATATAGAAATAAGTACCTCTACTGCAGTGTGATCACTACACGCATGAGAAAGCCCTCACTTGCCTCAGCCCAAACTGAGCCACTGCTGTTCCAAACAGGCTTCGATTTTCTTGGCAGCACCGTGGCCCCGTGCTGTATTCCTCGTGCACATCAGGAGCACATTTCTCTTCTCCCAGGGAGAGGGCAGAATCTACCTACACAATGCGCAAGGGATGTGACAGGGGAGAACAAAAAAAAAGTGACGTGTTTTGGCCTATGTCCTTGACGTAAAGCAGGCGGCTAGCTCAGGGGCGACCAGGGAAGGCTGAACCTGAGCAGCCAGAACACGAGACTGAAATGAAGGAGTTTGTGCTTAATACACAAACGACTAGGTTTTACGGTGCTCATCACGCACCACTTTCTGCAGCGAAGTCAAAAAGCAGCTCCAGAGATTCTCTGCGAGTCAGCCAGGCAAGCTCGGTAAAGGCAAAGGGCTGCTGCTGGATTTAGTAAACTGTATCACGGAAAGAGCTACGCATGCCTTATCATCACTGAAATGTTACAGAGATAACGTACGTGTGTTAGCTGCCTCCTGGAAACGCAGCTAAGGGTACTTTTATGCTTATTCTGCACTGAAACCAGTGTATCAATCTTTTATGCTAACCGAAGTCCCAGACACTCAGCAGAAAATGAGAGCATCAGCATTACCACCACGTATTTCAAACTGCCCTGGCCTCAGCAGGCTTTCTCTAGCCCTTCTTTCAAGACATTGTAAGTGGGTAATTTTCCCCAGGTAGGGCCAGGGAGACCCAGGAATTGTTACAAGCAGAACAAGTAATGAGTTTACCCAATCCCTTATGCCAATTACACTTAAAATGCTACCCTAAACACACGACATGGTAACAGTAATTAAATAAGCTCCCAACATTTTGCTCCCAGGATCTTTCCATTGAAGCACTGGGAAGCACTTACAGAAGCCTTCGTCACACAGCCGGGTAGGTGCAGCTTTGCCCTCTCTCCTGGTGAGGACAGGGAGGCAGCACTTCGTTTTCAGAGGAGCACTACAGAGATGAACAAGCACTCTTGTTTTCTTCTGTACAGCTCAGGGATAGAGAGGAACATGAAGTGTGTTGTGAACATCTGGTTTAGCAAACACGCCCAGGAGGACTGCAGTAAGGGGAGGAAGAGCATTAGAGATAATCATGTCAAAGACAGAGCCAGTCCTACGAGCCTTTTCAAGTGAGCGTACCAAGGATTACACCGGGAAATCAGCCTGTCGTAAAGAAGAAAGCAGGGTAGCAGAAGGATAACTCAGTCAGCAACACTGATTATAAAGGAAAATAAATCATCATTCTATTGCATGTGCCCTCAGCATCATTTCAAAAGATTACCCTACTGAAAGCACCTCTTCAGCCTGGTTAGTTCAGCAGAATCCGGGACAAGGAGACCACCTCCGAGCACCTGGCTGAACTTAATTCTGCATGGCAAGTCCTGTAACAGAAATACTGGCCCTGGTGAGGGTGGGAGTGTAACCAAAGAGCTGACGAGCAGGAAAGCTGTTTGCTTCATCACGTATTCAACAGGGTCACATCCTCCCAATTGTTATTCCGAGGACTCGGTCCTTCAACTATTTGCTATTTATGCACATTGTTCATCTGAGCGCGCCTCGTACTTGTAAGCATTCACAAGCCTTCAGATAAGACTTGCTCTATTCATAAATAGCAGAGCTCAAACAGAGAAAGATCCCAGCATTAGTCAGAGCTATTGAGAGAAGGGAAATTAGATAGCAGGTACAGAGAGAAAGCCTGACCACGTGCGCTACAGATTTAAATGACATCAACGTTTCTTCAAAGCCTCATTGGGTTGGGTTTTTTTTTTTGTTTGGGGGGTATTGTTTGGGGTTTGTTTTTTTTTTTTTGGAAGGTTGCAGTTGCAAAGGTAAGATTCTTACCAAAATGATCGAACAGCTGTTCTTGTTGCAGTGGGAGAGGAAGAGGGTAGGGAGCAGCTGAATACCAGACAGTTAACATCCAAGCTTACTGTGGAACAATAAAGTATGGCTAAAAGGAGGTGAAAAGTCAAACTACAGAAAAAAAAACAGACAACATAACCTCATGCACACACAATCCAGATGTTTTAGATACTTAATGTATTCTCACAAGAGACACATTGCCCAGAACAAAGTTCACGCATATGAGGAGGGACCCATGCAGTGTGTGATGCGCACGGACTGAGAAGCAACGCCCATTTCACTCGGAGTTTACGCTTCCTTGATACCTGGCCCTGGCTGAATGCTGGAAAAACACATGGCTTCTGCTAATAAATCCCTTAAATTAAGGGAACTTCTCATCGTAGAAGAAAAGCCATACGCACTGGAAACAACACTTAGTGAACACAGTAACTAATAACTACAATTACAAATCAAGCCATTTATCTTATATCTTCTTAATTCCTTTCCTCATTAGCTTAATTATAAATGAGCATTTTTCTGCTTCTTCTGTTAAGACCTTCCCCCCCCACACCCCAGCAACTAGCATATTGCATTATCGCTCCATTGCTGTTTCGAGGATTTTTTCCCCCTCCCAGTCCAAGAACTAAGTTACTACTTTAAGCCCCAAACGTGTGAACAGGCAGCTTTTCTGAACTTGAGGCTGCGAACATAAGTAGGTAGCACACAGTCCTGTTTCGTGCTGCTTCAGAAGAAAAAACAAGAGTAGAAACCAAACACCAAACCTTTAGAGGAACCCTTTTTTGCTCCACCGACCACTTGGACTGAAAACAGCTTCTCACAACAAGGCTTTGGCAATCCCCCGCTCCCTTGTTTCACACAAAGCAAACATTCACCTGTGGCGCAGGCACTTTTCTTCCGAAGGTGTCCGCTCTCAATTTTCATCCTTTGCTGTACGTGGACACAATAACCTCTCTTCAGGGTAAAAACCGCATAAAATAGTTACAGGTCGAAGAACATGCAGGAACAGCAAAATAAAAGCAAGCATTTCTGACATTACTGTGCTGGTGAGTCATCAATTAATTCGTGTTTGTCAGCTCCTATAAACGCCAACATCTTCCAAGGCAGCTGGGGCCAACAGGCCCTTGATGGAGACAGCAGCCAGGCTTGAGCCCAGATGCCCAGAGCCAGAAATGCCTTTTCCCCCCTTTAACTGTTAGCTGCCAACAAAAGCAGGAAGGGATCAGAGGGGAACTTTAACTGACACCATCCTTCCCTCCAGCCTCCCTCTCAACTGCAGGCTCCACAAGGCACTCGGTGCACAAACCCCAGCAGCATTTAGGCCAAGGCCGACTTTGCCCGTCAGTTCTGTCCCTCCAGGAAAGCGGCTCCTCCATCACGAAATCCCAGGGTTTAGTTTCTGTCCCTGGCACAGTTTTACTCCAGATTCAGCAAATGACCTTTCGTCGCTCAGCCAGAAGCCCTTCGCTGCAGGTGGCAGGTCTAACAGATGCCCAAACCCCAAGTAACAACAGCAGCAGATCAAAAAGCACCACTGCACCGACACGGAACGACAGAGGCAATACAGAACGCAGCTTGCTTCAAGCTGAGGCAGAAGTGGTTCGGGGGATTTGTTTGCGTAGTTTGCCCTTCATTAAGATCCAGTTAGCTGGGATGCAGAAAGAAAAATCAGGGATGTATTTATATTCAATGGCAGGGACCACATAATAATTTGCAGTCTCTATACCCAAGTGTCACATATATCACTGGTATTGAACACTTGCTTTATTTCCTTTATCCTTACTTTTCAGTTTTTCTGTCCTATGGCAACCCACTGTGTCCTTCCTATACTTTTGCCTTCTCCCCTACCATGAGCTCTGCTTGAGCAAAGCTTTGCAGAGAAGAAAAACCTGTCCCCTGCTGCAGCCAGCCAGATCAGACTCTTTTCTCCAAAGGAAACAGAGTTTAAATATAATACTAATCTTCCACAACTCTGAGCTAGGAAAGATGGTGATCGACACTACCAAAAAACCCAAGTCAGCGGAGACCAAGTCAAGTTTCTTATCCCCAAAAACAGTTTCCACACATCTTCATCACCTTGCAAATTTAGATCAGCTAAAAAAGAATCATCACAAGGGGAAGGGAGCTTGTTCAGTGGCCAACACAGCTTTCTCCAAGTGGGATCAGAGGTAAAGTGTTCAAAAGTCCCATTAATAAAGCAGCAGCCTTTTGATGTTTAAGTGGCTTAATGCTTTTGGAAAACAGGGCTTCAGCACATTGGTGATGCAGTATGCTTCTGGAAAACGGTGTTTCTGGTGCTTAAAAGCTTGTGAATCTAGGAAAATTCGAGTTACAAGATAGGTTTTAAGCAATAAAACCTCACACTGAGCAGCCTGAGTTTCCCCTTGCTAATTATCAAAAGCCAACATTGGCAAGGAATATTCCATGCTAATCCAATGGATTCAATAAAAGATTGCCCATTTGCGCACATTCCAAAAGGGCAACTCCTTCTGCCTCGCCTCTCTTTCACTGTTATATTTAAATACATTAATATTTTACTCTTCTAAAAGCACAAGCCATTTATCTCTTCTTTAAAAATAAATAAGGTGGGGAATAGGATCATTTTTAGAAAGCAGTATCTAGAGAAATATTTTAATGTAGATACAGACATCTTTCAATACCCCCAAAGCATACAGAAGGTCAATCCAAAGGCACAAGGAACTAGCAATCTCAGATACCCAAACTGACACCTTCTTTTAAAAGGAATGTAGTTTTTAAGAGATAAACTGGCAACCGCCTACCAGTCTCCTGAAAAGACAGAGGAGCAAACAGACTTTCATCACTTCAGAGGAATATTTCCTTCCATGTTTTACAATAAAAAGATAAATAATAACAATAATAATAATCATAAAAGAGAGACAGAAGGAGACAGACAGACATCTGGGTTATGTTCTAAATGTAATTAGAAGCCTGACAACAGGACAGAATAATGTCAAACAAATTACAAGCAATGTGCTTTCATTCACAGGGTGACAAGTCAACAGGCAGGCAGTGAATTTTAAGACTGATTATGTACCAACTCCTTAAATAAAATAAACACACTCATGTACACGTAAAGCATCAGGGAGTCCAAACACACCATCGATCTCCCTTTAGGCAGGGCTGAACATCTCAGTTGTAGCTGAGCAGTAACAAGCACGAGTATTTTAGGGGGGTTTGTTTTACAAGCAGTTGCCACTCCTTTCCGGGTGCCCATGCCAACATGCTTTGGACTCCAGATTTGGAGCTGCTGAGCATCTTCAGCAGTCACCAAACACTGACACGACCATATGTAAGTGCATATAAATGACACTACAGAGCACAACTCCCACTCGCAGTCCTGCCCGAGGCGATAACCTTTGGGACGAACAGCCACAGGATCCTGAACAAAGGTCTTTGGAGACCAGCACCTTTACACTGCATCAGATGACTCCTCTCCAGGGTTCCCCAGCTCCTGGATACCACAGCGTGCCGGCAGGCAAAGGCTTTATCACGTGAGCTCGGGTACACTTCCACGGGCTAACTGGCACATCCCCTTCCTGCTCAGGGGCTCTTTTTGGGAGGTGAGGGGTTGCTTGGAGTTTTTTCTTTGTGTTTTTTGTGGTCAGAGTAGGTAGACCCAACCCCACAAGCAGAGGGGAACGTGCTGGCTGAGAACTGGACACCCTAACCAAAGTAACTGTCAAACTGGGCAGTGGTGGTAGAAACAATACTTCTCTCCTAAGTGAGGTGGCTCTGCCAAAAAGCTTTTCAGAATAGACCAAGCCTCAAACACTTAAAGTGCTGCCTGCAACAGCCTAGAGACAGAGCAGGGACAAAAGCAGCTGCAAAAGACTCCACAATATTCCCCTCTCTGAACTTTAAGGTCCACTGGGGGACAGTTCTGCTGAGTGCAAAAGGATGGAAAGACGAATGACAGCAATCCCTGGGCAAACCGGGGTGTGTTCTTGCAGCAAAGCGGTCGGTGCCTCTCCTTCTCAGCAACCTGCAGGCAGCTCCTGCCTGACAGCGGGTTTCCCAGTGTGGAGCTGCACCCCTGCTTTGACAGACCCATTCTGCTTCCCATATCGGCATCTACAGGGATCAATTCACACAAAGCTTCAACTTTACACTTCTGAGGCAACTGGGGAAAAAAAATCATTTTTTTTTTAAATTGATCTACCAAGTAGCAGAGGGGGAAGATGCGCAGCCTGGGGAGCTGGGGAGCGAGCAGTTGCAGCAGGCAGCATTTCATTTTCTTGCAGCAATAAGAACTACCTATTTGTTTGAATGATGGTGACTTCATGGGAACACCAATGCAGAGCCAAAAGACGACAGCTATGACGTAAACGGAGGGGAAAAGCAAACAGACTCAGTGCAAAGCGGTAAGGCAGCAATGGGACACGATGGTGGAGACGCCAGGCTGCAAGGAGAAACAATGCAGCAAGACAGAATGACAGATGAAAAAAGAAAGGTTACAAAAGCAGAACAGTCTAGAAAGGCACTTATAGGATAATAATCCTTGCCTGTGTTTCTAATTATATCTGTAATACTTAAGCTGAAAGGATTTTAGAAGGCCAATTTACTTTTTGTCCTCTGTGCCATTTTCTGTTGGCGTTTGCTCCAAATGCCTGAAGACAAATGGCTGGTTTCAGTACATGCTAACGTGTGTATGTACATGGGGTGAAACACTTTGGGAAACTCTGCAAGGGACAGAGCTGAACTGGCTAAAACCCCCTCACTGCAGCAGGGACAAGCTGGGCAGCCCCCACAAGACATGCACTGCCCTCAAACCTGCCAGTGGAAATGTAAATCCAGCAAGGCCACTGCAGCAATTCCAGGCACTTTCTGGTGAAAATTTTAATGAACCAGGAAACTATAGAACAGCACCAACTACAAGTTAGACATCATCTCCAAATCCTTTGAATAAATAAATATGCACGCAGTTTAGGATGGGCTATGCTGAAGGCTGGTGAGACCGGCTGTAATGATGACACCCCAACAGAATCGTGCCTGGGCAGGAGCAGACACGGAAAGCCGGGGAGTCATCTTGTTGAATTTCTCTGGACTCTTCAAGCGGTTCTTTAGACCTTCACGTTAACCAATTCATACACCTACAAGCTTACAGCTATGAACAACTTCATTTAAATTAGATCTCTGAAGTATGAACTGGCCCAAACTACTCAAATTTGAAACAAAGAGGAAATAACATGTATTAGATTAACCAAGTAAAGCTGTATCAATTTTAATTGTACAGCTATTCAGAGTAGAGTACTCTGGAGAGGAAAAAATACTTAGCCTATCTCCTTGGGAGTAGTAGCGCTTAGGTTTAATCTGGAGCGTTGTCACTCTACAGAAATGTAGCGCTCAAGAATTTTAATGCCATATGCCAGATTTCAAGAAGTCAACCCAAATTTCAGAACACCAAAGCCTGTAACAAACAGTCAATCAGGACAAACATCCTAACTGGAAGCATTTTAAGTTTGGAAACACACAAACATGATGAAAAATGCAGCAGCACTATCAGTGCACTCCGAGAATTAACGTCGCCATCTGAAGGGAAGGGCAACATCCCAGCACTCGCTATCTGCTGCATGATTCAAGAGCCTGCCACATTTGCTGAAACCTGAATCTCTCTGCTAATTAGTGTCTTCTACCCAGAAATAGGAGGAAAGACTTTTGGAAAAGAAAAATTACACTAGATATGTTGTTATAACAGTTCAGAATATTTCCAGTAATGCTTCAGATGCTTCAGTGAGAGATCTTACCCCACAGCTTTCGGAAACAAGGCGGTAATATTTATCATCATCACCTTCCCCAGCTCAGTATGCTGAAAGCACACAGAGGAAAAAAAAAAGAAAAAAAAAACCAAAAAAACCCCACACAGCCTCGGAATACTGAAGTGTTGGGGGGTGGTGGGTGTGTGCCTTTTTTTTTTAATTACCGATAACTGAATCAAACCAGAAGAACAGTCTCAGAGCACAGCCTTCATAAACCACACCAGACCTTGTCCCACAGCAAAGATAAACACACTTTTGCAAAAGGACAAAACCACTCCAACATATTGAGCAGGCATTCTTGAGCTCCCTACGATTATCTGAGTGTCAACTGAAGAGGCTGAATCCCAGTGTGAACAACATGGCCCGAGACTCAGACACCCTACAATGCAAGACATGAAGCCCATCACCCTCCAGGCCTGACTGCACCGGGAGGGTTGGTACACCGAGACTATGCCTATTCTTGGGAAGGGCTCTTTCAACTCATGTTTTCTTAACCAAAAGCTTATGAGCAAAGGGCCTCGCTGCTCTCTAGAAGAGTCAGAGCCCAAACTGAGGACAGGAGCCAGCTCGAACCCCCTACGACAACAAAGTGGCCAGAGGCAGCTGACAGCACTGCTCATGGGGCCCCGAAACCACCAGCTGCTTCCCACAGCTGCCATAAAAAGCATCAGTGCTACCGTGTTGCACCTGCAATTATTTTAAGCAATCACCTTTAGAAAAAGCACTAATAAGTAAGGTTCAGTCCTCCTTTCTCGTAACAGTACAACCTGTACTAACCTTCCTGTCACTAAAGAAATACTCCATGTAAGAAAGCAGCACAGTATCAATTTAACGACCGAGCAAACAATACCTTCAGGTTGCTATGCCTGTTAACCTTTGATTTACAACTACGTTTTTGCCAGTTTTGTTTTTTAAATTAAGATGCTTACATCCTGAACAGTAACAAAGTTCACTCTATTAAATTAACATCTGCCATAAATAATGCACTACCAGAGAGTCATTTACAAAGCACTAAAAACAGGTGACTGAGCATTGAACAGTCCTTCCCTGAATAACTTAAAAAGATAATAAACACCTGAAAACTAAACTCTTTGCACACATTTTTGATATAAGAACAGTCAGCTCCAAATAATTTCCTTTGTGGTTGCTGTCATGAGAGCCCCAAGCAAGACAGCGTAGGCTCTCCGTGTGCTGCAGGGAACAGCTGACGTGGAAAGCAGAGGCTTCCATGGACAATTTGTTGACCCCATGTGTAGGTTATAACACTGATTGATCTCCCAAAGCAATTTTCATTAATAAAAAGTTTCCAAGACCAGTCTTTCTCCTTCCCTAGCCCCAGAGGAAGCTTTACACAAGACTCCTAGGGACCAATCCTGTCCTTTCTCGAGTTTAGCAATTTCTTGTGCTGTATGGGTAACAGGAGAAAACAGTCAGCAGATCATATGGCATTGGCATCCCTGCCAATGGGAGCAGTACGTGCTCAGTGTAAAGGTTGTATTTTTAATTCACATGAATCCACGCGGCTCACTGCTATCATGTTCAAGTACCCGCTGTCACTTCTGCACCATTTCAAAAAGCCAAAGGAAATAAAAGGCATAAATTATCTTTTAAAACAAGCACTTTTTTTGTGCTGAAGTCTTTAGTGAAGAAATGTAAAACACAATCGCAACAAGAGCTCAGATTGCTGCTTTAGACTCTAATGGCTTCATAACAGTAATTAAGGCTTCTTCCTGACTTCGTAACTATGCCATAATACATTTATCAAAAGCACATTACCACAATGGACACATTCACTCTTTTGGCAATATTTCGACAGCTCCCTTTGGACACTATCAGTAAATAAAATCTTATGTGGTCCGATTAAATAAAGCATAAATCCAAATCTGTGGCTATCTTGTTTTGAATGCATTGCTCTGTCAAATTTTTAAATGGAAAAATGGTAAGTGCTTTGAATACAGTAAAAAACTTCCTCCCCAGAACAGCTCCGGGATGCCGAGTCTTTCTTAAGCGCCACAGGAAGGAAGGAGAGGAGTGCTGCTGGGGAGCTTTGTTTTTATCACAGAAGAAGAGGTTTTGACAGCAGAGAGATTGTTGTCAAGCGTGTTTGGACTCACATCAAGTCTCTGCCTTGACAAATTGGACTGGGAGTCCTTTCACAGCAAAAGTGCACGAGAGAACATAACATGCAATGCAGAGCCATTTCTCCGCTTCAATGAAAAGCAGAAGCGAATTACAGACCTCTCTTCCCCTTCCTCCCATCCAATTGCCTCCAACAGGCTGCAACAAGCACAGCACAGCAGTGCTCTGCAAGGACACGTTCACAGATGTGAGCATCCTCCCACTAGTCCCTTACCCACGCAAACCCCACTATTTTACTGCGGGGAATACAAATTGCTGCTGCCAGCGGAGCTCCAGGAGGAGCGGCACATGTACGAAGCTCACACTGTATAATGACTGCTACCAAAAGTGCAAACGCAAGTGGGTGAGTATTGGCATGAACTGTGCAGAGTGTAGCTAAAATTAGGGCTAGCAATATGGAGAATCCATAATATCCTGGGCACCTGTGTAGCTCAGCGCACTCTAGCCCAAACACGCTTTAACCGGAGGGAGGGCAAAAGGGGGAAGATGCAAAAATCACATGACCTTCCTCACCATTTTTTCCCACCAAAAGAGGTTTTGCATTAGCCATCCTGCAGCAACAGCTCAAAGATTTTCGGGTGGAGATAATTGGGAACACATTACCCTTTCGTTGAGCATGTGTAAGATTATCTTAAACCAAACAGGTACTCTGTTCTGGCCGCAATCAGCAACTTTGCCATACTCTGTTTTCACCATACACTTCTCCCTCCTATCTCTGAACAGCTACCATGGGAAAAATTTGGCAGTTTGTTTAAATATAGGATTATTAGTATGAGGTCAGTAATCAAGCCAGAAGTAACAAAACCCAGTTCACGTAAGAGATGTACAGCGCTTAGCATTCCTTACCAGTTAATCTGTGTTGTTTACCCCCTTGGTGTGGAAGGTTGTACACTGATGGGTTCTGACTGCTCCTCAGCACAGGGAGAGCTGTGGGCAATAACCTGATTAGGACTCTTCACAGCGTAATTCTGGCCCCCCTGGTTTCAGTATCCTTTGCAAAAATCACATAATTTCTCTAACAGTTATCAGAGAACGAGGCAAAGCAGCCAGGCAGTATGCAAAGGAGCGCTTGGGTTTTTGTCTCTGGGTTGCAGTTGATGGGGGACAAATTTGTCAAGAAACGTTCTAGAAATCTTGGGGATGAAAGGAGAGTACTAGAATTGGCTACAGTAAATGAAAAGCATAATTCAAATGCTGACATGTACTTCACCAAGCTGTTCTTTAAACTACATGGGAAGGAGCTGCACCAACCTCCATCTAAAGAAGAAAAAATGAAGGGAAAAAAAAAAAGCTTAGGTACAGTACTATCCAGGGGCTGTTCCTGAGGCCACCATCCAGAAACAGACTACCGAGCTTTCATTCAATAAGGTACTGCTACAACAAAATTACCTCCTGGGTGCTAATGGTCTCTTAGTTATAAACAACCTCTTTAAATAAGGCAAAAAGTGCTTATCAAGGGCTTTTGCCACACATTTCCTTCAATAAATCCTTCCTCCATTCAGTGCTTCCCAACAGGAGCTGGCCTACCAACTATCATCACCAGTAATTCTCTCCCACCAGGGGGAAACTAAAATAAAAAATTCAGACCATAAAAATATCTCTTTTATCATAGGGGAAGGTTATTATGAGCCTTCACGCTGCCTGCCTGGTGTCTGCGTGCACTGATGGTCCCCTCTTTCTCCATTAATTGCCTGCAGAGGGAGAAACGAACGAATGCTGACCATGTAGGGTGCATCCGAAAGCTCAAGGTAATCCCACTCATTTTGTTTTATTTATTGTAGCAAGTATTTTATTTATTTGATTTTATTTAAACCAACAAGAATAGTTCCAAAGGCTCCTGGCAAAAGCATCCTGTTGGGGCAGCTGGGTAAGCTGCCATCACGTTGTGCCAGGTATTCCCCTTCTGAATCACCTACTCTTGGCATATGCCAGGAGAAGGAGAGAAAAAACCCAAATAAACAAGACTGCCCTCTAATTTCTCAGAGCTCCTAACAGTTTCTACCTGTCTGGTTTGTTCTTTGCCAGCTTCAGATTTCTTGGCCAGGGCCCTAGGCCGGAGAACGTCTGTTTGGGGCAGCCAACTTGCTTTCTAGTCGAGTCAGAGCAGAGGGACTGGCTGCAGAAACCCAGGAAGAGCTATCAGTGACACTGTACAAGGACTGCACCTAACAGAGCTCAAAACTACTGGAAGCACCCTTGATTTCCAGATTTTCCCAGTCTAGCACACATGCCACAGGCAAGAGAGAATGTACCAGGTCTCCCTGCGACTGCTTACACATTCCAAGTCCAAGCGGTGACAGAGCAGGACAGCATATCGCGTACCTTGGCACTGCATTTGCGGCACACGCCGGCACGCAAAGCCCCCCAGCTATAAGACCCCATTGCCAAAAGAGCTCACAGGGCACGGTGGAGCCTGAGGGAACAAGCATCCCCAACCCATGGTCCTCTTTGCAGGGCTCTTGCACTACATTCCTCAACATAGAACACCAGGTCAAACTGATCTGGAGAAAAGTGGTTCGGACTAAGCTGAACCGGTCAAATGAGCCACCACGGGAAACAGGGCAGCAGCCCTGGGGCCAGGCAAAGAACTGCTAAGGCAGGGAGCAAGATACATTTTCTTTAAGCAAAGCCCCGCCAGAGAGATGGGCAACTTTTGTCCTCTAAGTGAAAAAGTTTATTCCTCATAAAAAGCTTACACAGACTGAAGGAACTAACACTAATAAAATTTTATCACTTCCTACACCCAGTCCTCAAGGGAGACCCAGCCGAGCTTTGCGGACAGCCGCAGCAAGAGCCTGGGATTGTGCTGCATCCCGTCTGAAGGGGGGGGAAAAGAATGCCTGCTGGCAATCAGAAGTTTTTGCCAGTTTTGTTTTTTAAATTAAGATGCTTACATCCTGAACAGTAACAAAGTTCACTCTATTAAATTAACATCTGCCATAAATAATGCACTACCAGAGAGTCATTTACAAAGCACTAAAAACAGGTGACTGAGCATTGAACAGTCCTTCCCTGAATAACTTAAAAAGANGCTTGTAAGCCGGTCACACCCTTAAGCTTTCCAGAGAAGTTTTACAGCTTGTAAAACCCTCATGATTCATTTGGAAAGAAACCACAGTCTGTGCTGCAGCCACAGAAGCGTAAGGTTTCACGGGGAGGAAGGGATGCCTCAAACCAGACTTTGAGGGGATGTGTAAAGAGCACTAATAGATTTCAGGGCCCAGTGACAAACACAAAAGAGGGGAAAATAGAAGGGTTTCTGCCCTATATCCACAAGACACTTTATGCAGAGAAAAGCACACTGCTTTATTCACACAGAAATTTTCTTTTCAGCGTGCACCACTTAGCTATCCATTATCAGCCCAAAAACAACAGGGCACAGGAGACTGCTTTAATGAACAGCATGAGCAGGAAATACAAAGATGTGGAGCAAGATTTGAAGCACAAATGGTTCAGGCACTCTTGTATTTTACAAAAGGTCATTCACTGGGCCTTTATACTTCATTTATCAAATTATATCTGAATTGGTGCAGTCATCCTGATTCAAGAAACCATCACGCATCTTTTCCCTTCAAAAGGGGAAATAAATACTGGATCTGTAAAGCATTTTGCATCAGAGGATCTCGGAGTCCTTCCCCAGCACTCTGCCTCATAAAACCACCGAGGCAGACAGCTGCCTACCCTACAGATGGCCTTCAGAGGTGCAAAGAAGTTAAGTGTTTTGTCCATAACGGCTCGGGCAGCCGCATAGCCAGATCTTGGATCTATACCTCCTCCCTTGAGACGCACCTGAGACAATTACACATGTTGCTACTCTTAACAAGTCAGATTTTATAGCCTCTATTTTTCTAGTGCTTTCCTTGTCATCATAAACATCCTTGTGTTTGCTCACAAGTTGTTCCATTAAAACCAAATATGCTGCCACTCCACGGCAGTGGAATTTGCTGCAGAAAGTCATCAACAGCAGTCTTGCCAGCCACCTGCACCACCTCCCCCTTTAACTCAAACCCAGAGGCATGTTACAATTACATTATTCCAACTAAATAAAATTATTTTCCCCTGTTCCAAGACATAAAACAACCACATCATTACGGCCATAGTCACTGTGATTTAATAATTTAAACAAAAGACACACACAATGATAGGAACATAGTAAGTAGCATAGCACTTCATTATGGCTGGAACCAGTATTTATGATCCCTGAAACCAAACATAGTCTTGAAAATTATACGCCCAAATGCGTCACTTCAGAATTACAACTTAATCATATAATGTTCAGCACAGAGTTTTAAAAAACACTGATCGTCTTTTGGTTTTTTTCCAGGGTGAAGAAAAGCTCTGAGAGATAATAAATCATTTAATGCATCGGTGGAAGCAGCTTACTTAGGAAACAGGCTTTGCAATGCAAAAAGTGAATCATGAAGCATCACCTTCTCACTTCACCCTTCCTCACATGCTGCTATTGAAGACTGTCTCTCCAACTCGCCCGCTGCCTCCTACAGCAGATCAGGGACAGGGAGAGTCACCCACTTCTCCATCATCCGTCTGTAGGAAAGGTTCATTGTGCTCTCCGAGCTATGCAAGGAACGAGCTGAAATACAAGCCAGCTACCCAAGATCTGTAAGTGCTCTGAAAGCTCTAGACCATGCTGTATAGAGAATTAGTAAAAATGCTTTGGACACGTAGCCACAGCCCAAATACAGTTCTTCGCCAAGACTGGGGACAATATGTTATTAACTAAAGTTTAATTATATCCACAAACATACATTTCTAGCTGAGGCATACAACCACATCTCTGTAGATTTGTTTGTTCTTCTAGTGGTCCCATTAAGAAATTAGTTTTGTGTTCACTTTCGTAGCCCAGAACACACATTTATCTGGTATTAAATTCGCTCCTGTTTTGTTTCCATAGGAATTTTACTGGTTCCATATTAATTAAATTATGTCAGAAACAGACAACACTTCACAAAGGACCCTCTAATCAGTGGTTAATAAGGGCGGACTGCAGTACAGCATTTATGTAACATTGGTGAGATTATTTTCAAAAGACAAAACCACAGTTTCAAAGAACAAGCTATTGTCTCCCCACCAATCAAGGGTGGAAATTAAGTAGATCTTAATTATTACATTCAAAATGTTTTGGATTAGGTGAGATCGATTTCCAACAAGTACCATTGCCTGTAGAAAGAAGAATCTGGCCACTTGTAACATACAATGTATTTTTCTTTTAAGAGGAATTCTGGAGGAAGAATGAGTCAGCAACAGATACGCAGCCAGGTCTGTAAGCCAACCAACAACCGCTACAGGAGCTTCAGAGGGGAAACCTTTCCACTCTCAAAGACCCAAGTATAAGGCAGTCAGGTTGAAAGGCTGCCCACTCTCTCCAAAACAACCCAGTAACCTGACTGCCACAGATGCAACGCAAAGAGCTCTGAATATCTCCTCTCTTCCTACACTCTTTCAAGCGCATCAACCGTACACACAAGCAAAGGGCGCACACTCCATTCTAATGGAAGAAGCAGAATTCAATTAATGGCACCAATCTTTAAAAGTCAGCAGAGACTGCAGAAACAGCTCATTCAGGAAATTTTTCCTTCTGAAAGCGTCCGTGCACTATAATAAAGAAACTATTGCAAACATTTATTTATTAATACAAAAAGATTTCTTTATGAGAGATCTGCAATCAGCTTAACCTCTGAAAGCGCAGCTTGATGTAGCTTAGCCCCTGGCCAGAGTTTCTCGTCTGCTTTTACGTCAGGAAGCAGCATCCATCAGCTCAGGGGTTAGCTGAAAATAGCCCAGGCGACACCTCAGCACTCGCTCAGACTCAAGGCTGTCAAAGCCAGCCGTCAGTCTGCAGTCATCCAAGCTCCACTTCCACGTCGGACTTCGATACAGTAGAGGGAAAGAGGCAGCCTCCGCAGGCAAGGAAAGCTGGCAGGTGGCACAGCCAGAGCACGCATGATGGTGTTCGTGAAAGCAGCTAGAGAATTGCTGCTTTCCCTTAAATTAGCATGGCAGGCAGAATTATGAAAGGCTGCTGGTGTAAGGTAAGTTACCCAAATCCTGCTCTTCTGCGTGAGGAAAACCCATGTCAGATGGGTGCAGCACAGAAGATGCAACACCGGCACAGCAGCATGTCTCTGCTGGGCAGAATACCTCCCAGAGCTACCAGCAACAGGAGGTTTGGCAACAATAGAGCCACTTGATTTAAAGCAACTGTACTATTAAGTCAACATATTTATTCATAATACAGGCTAGCTTATATTTCAAAGAAACGGAAAGGGAATGGCACAGGGAGGTATTTCAGTTTGTAACAGGCAGCTATTAAGTCAACACTAAGAAGTGCTGAGGGGAAGTTTTCCCAACGGTTTTGCTATATTCTTCCATCATGATTGCACAAACCCCAAGGAGTCAGTAAAAGCATATTTTAGGTCTTCAAGGAAACAGATCTGCATACTGCCTCGACTCTCTCTGTTACAAGAGACAAATCCAAAGGAAAGGGTTGCCCACTTCCCAAGTATCAGGATCCTAGTCCTCTTCAGCTTTCATTTACCACTAGTAAACACCCATGGTAACAACAATAAGGCTAAGTAGGGCTGTCTAGAGAGACAGCAGGGACTGCACTGAACACACTACAAAATTAAACACAATCCTCGCCAACCCAGAACAAGCGCAGATTTAAAAGCAAGCGCAGTTTTTCTACCAGCAGTAGCTCGGGATCATGAAACTACTTCCTGCCACCTCCTGAACTTCCTGCCATCCTGTCTGGGGAATACGCCTTTGTCCCTGACCACGACCTGCAGAAAACAGCCATCCGCCCAGACATGAGCACTAAGAAGTCCCTCCGGCACAGTCAGAGTGCTGAGACAGTCCCTTCCCTCCAGGTTATTGGAAGTTCAGCTCTGCAGAGCAGTAGTGCCCTACCCAGCACGACCTTGCAAAGGGACACCCTCCATGCCCTGCTGCTTCTGGCTCCTCACAATGAAGTCACTGGTACCAGGCCAAACCTGAGCATCCGTGTCCTCAGAGCACAGGGAGGGACAGAATGGCTCATCGCTGCCTCTGACACAAAACAGCAAAATCAATTACAACAGATGACATTTTGCATATATTAAGTATACACAGAAAAAAATTTGAGATGTTAACATTTTCAATGGCTCCATCTCCCTCAAAGCCTCTTCCTTGAACCCCAGAAAATGCAGCCGAGTGCTCAGACCAAAAGGTTGATTGAAACAAGAGAAGTGGCTCAAGAAGTTCATTCCACCTGCAAAGGAAATGACCAGAAGGGAGAGGAAGTAGTATTTTAAAAGTCCACCTGAAAGAATGGCATCATACAACTGCCTAAGATACCATACAGTCAACAGTCAGCTGCCAAGCGCTGATATCTCAAGACCTCTAATATTTCTGCTAGGGCTCAGGTGCTGCACTTTCTTATCCAGGAGTCTCACACGTAGGCAGGAGTGCTGTTGGGCACCAGCCTCCACTCAATGCCTCCTCAGCTCCACAAACCACAGGGACATCCTTGGCTGCTGCTGCGGCCACAAAATGGACAAGAGTGCTCACTATTATCCTTGAGAGGCGAGCACCTGTGGGGCAGCAGCCTCCTGGGCTGCTGGGGAGCCCCTAAGCTACTCAAACAGGAGCATCTCTGCCCACATCCTCCGCTTCCATTTCACATGGTCGTTTCTCGCCAGCACAGCTGCTGATTAAAGCTTGCTCTGACATCTGAAGACTCAAAGGCAAATAAAACCCCCTACACCTGTTAATCTGATTCATGCTTTTTTAATGACTAGAGTCGGTATCACATGAAAAGCATCTTTTGCAGGATACTACTTTGACCACTGCTGTTCATAAATACAAAAAGACTTGCTAATGCTCTGCTGAACTTCTCACAGAAGCGTTTGTATCAGCACCCCTCTATTTTTTTCCAACAATAATCTAATTCTTCTGCCTCTTATCGTAGCTATGAAACAGTATGGTAAAGCCAAGATCACAGCTCATTTAGATAAATGGAATCGGGCGCATCCAGCGAGTCATTCCTGCTGCGACATTTCTACTATTGACAGAGTTATTTCCAGGCCCAGCACGGGCAGGGAACTGGGGGGACTCACACGCTTCAGCACGGCCACCGCTCCTCACTGAGCATGCACAGCAACAGTAAAATTTCCAAAACGGACTCTACCTGGGTGTAGTCACATGTTAATAAGCATTCTGGCAGCATTTTCCAGAAATAACCTTCAACAGTTACCTAGAAACATAATCCATCAAAATAAACCAAAAAAAAGAAAAAGAACTTTCGTTGGTAGCTTGCATTCTAGCTACGTACAGAATTAGTAGACAAACTAGAGTCATTGATCAAGGGAATAGCTCAAATTAATTTCAAGGTTATTTTCTTAGACAGTTCTTTTATAAACATAAATAGCACTGTCAGAAAGTTTCCTGGTTCTTTGTTACTCACCATGAGCTCTTAAAAATATAGCTGAATCTTATGGGCCTCTACAGGACTTAAAGAGCACCCAGTGGAACCTCAGCACTTAGTAGGTGATGAGCTGAAGTGAGTCTCGTGCTCTAGAGCTTAACAGTTATATCATCCAGAATAGATTAAAATTTCCAATCAAATAAATTGAAAGTTCTCCTTCAGCACTGAACGGTTCCCCTTTTCTCTTAGGCTCCATCCTCCAATTCCTTTCTAATCTGAATAAATATGGTATTTGCATCCCCCTTTTTGTTTTGTTTTGTTTTTAAATAAACACAACTGCTGGGAAGATGCAGATAGAGCACAGTCAAAGGATATTCTTTAGATACTCAGAGCACTCCTGATCTGCATATTTATTTCAACTCATCATTCTTCATAAACAAAATGAATACACGAGTCAGTCAATGCATCTGCTGGTGCATCTTTCTCTCCACTCCCAGCCAGCAAGCCCATACACAGAGATTAACACAAACTTGTACTGCAGAACGTACAGCCTCAGTGAGAACTGGTACTTTTTGGACAGTTTCTACCTGAAGCTGTAAAGCTAAGAAGCAATCAGAAGTGATCACAACCATGCTGCTACGCCCATCAAAACACTTTTAGTGTTAGGGCTTAGCTGTGGTTATCTCACTGATAACCTACATACACCCTAGGGACATTTGCACAATGTGTGCATCCACGCACTGATGTTTCAAAGGACACAAAATAAAACTTGGCTGCAGCACGTAATTTCCCAGCACTGCCTCAGAGCGCTGCCTGAGATGTGCTCCGCTCAGCCTTCAGAAAGGAAGCCAGCCTTGATTTAGAGGGACACGTGTGCTTTGTGCAAGTGCATGCATAATTGATTGCTATTGCCCATGAAGTTTCACACCTTCCTGAAAATCATATTTTCAGCCAAAAGAAACACATTTAATTATTAAGACAAGAATCTCTCTACCACGGACAAGGATCTCAATACTACATACCCCAGAAATTAATCACTCCTGTACCAGGGACCTATCTAAGACCCACAACGAGGTAGCCAACTTCTGGAAAATTAACTGCTATGGGTCAGTCAAAAAGATACACAATTTAAGGAGTTTTCATACAATCTCTTGCTCAGGGAGAACACTCTCAACCCTTCTCTCCAATAATTAAGCATTTATTGGATGTAGCATAAATATTCAACCCATGCTGCTAGTCAGTGTGGCTGAAGAGAGATGGTGGAAGTTCCACCTGAAGTCCTAGGACGAGTTCTCTTCAAATCTCTAAAGTTTTACTTTTGGTGTCAGTGCAGTAGGTTTAGACTCTAAACAGGTCCACTGACAAGAACACAGGCGAGCTTGAAACAGATGAAGAAAGACAATACAAGGAAAGAGACTCTCAAAGCATGATAGCTTAATCAGGTAAGGGCATATTCTATGCAATAAAAAGAGGTTAACGTCACCCTTATCTGCATTACATCAAGTAACTTTTGCTTCCAAAAGCCCTTAAGGCTGCAGCGGTTTTAGTTACCTTTTCCCTCCTCTACCTCTACCAGCATTAATACTCTTCCTTAGAAGCCTGCTGCTAGCTGCTGCATGGTCTCTCTGGGTATCACGAATTAAATTATGATTTTTTTCTGACTTTTTCCACCATTAGAAGAACACTTACCAGGTTAAGTCCAGATTTCTTTCCCTGTCTTACCAGCAGAGGTTTGGATGACTAATCAAAAGACTGAATATATTTTAAAGATCTAATTCTCCTTCACTATTTATACCAGTCAATGTCACTTTGACACTATTCTGGCTTTTAACTGCAAAAAAACTTTGACTTAAATTCCCTTACAATGAACATGCTCTCATAAGCAGACGAGTGCTATTCACTCTGTTTTTCCCTCCCCCAAGTTAGCTTCAGCTGTCACCAAAAACACAGTAAGCATTTTCCTTCTTGGGGAACTATGTGTTCTTGCAGTTATATTCAGTGGACCAGAAGAGTCTGGCATTGGAAAAAGAACTATATGATTTCTTGGACTCACTGCAAGAGAACCTGTCTTGGCCAGATAACAGTTATTACCACCAAGAACAAAGAATTCAGTTAAATTAAAGATGCCCCAGGCAATGAATATTGGCTATACAAACAGTGATCAAGCATTCACACACTATCAACACAGATTTGGGGCTTTGACCGGTCTTCCTGCAGTTATTTGTAACTGCGAGCAAAACACTCACTTTGTAACTTAGCGTCAGGATTTTCAGAACTGCCATCCATGAACCGCTACCACTATTTTAGTAAATGAAAAACAGTCCGCAGCTCTTGAGAACCTTTCACCTTTGTCTCTGTTTTCAGTTTGTTCAGATCTGAAAGTACATTTCCGCTTAATTCAGATCACGCGTTTAAGTCAAGGTTGAATTTACTATTTTTGCCATGATTTGTATTGCCTTCTTTCACCTATATTCCCTGTAATTTCTATTTCTATGCCAAGTTACAAAAGGGCAGTATGGCCTGCAAAAGCAGCCACGCCATAGAGCTACCTTGAGATACTGAACCTGGGAGTGCCCTTAATGTCAGGGAAGAGAGCGCTGCCGTGTTCAGATGGCTAATCCTTGTGCAACAATACTTTGACACTACAGAGAACACTACCTCTGGGTGGCAGCGAGGAAAAAAGTACAAAAGACAAAACAGATACAAACCACCTTCCTAAACATCTGCTCAAGGCAAGAGTTTTCCACAGATCATTTCTAGCATGGTTTCCATCTTTTGACTCGTCACGTACAAGCCCAGTCCTCAGGCAGAGAAAACATCTCTGACAACTTCCAAGCAAGGCAGGTCTCCCCCCAGATCTGTCTCTACATTAAGTAGCCTTCTCTCCCTTCATTAATTGCCCCTTTCCATCACACTATGAAGGTATGGTAAGAGCAGCTCTGCAAGCACATGCCTTCGTGTCCCCTCTAGGAAGGCTCCTACCCCCATTTCACAGGAAGGGCACCAATGGGAATTTTATCGAATGTCACGGCGAATTGCATAGCATCTGCTCTATGCTATGCTCAGGACAACTTTCTGTATCGAGCTTTTCCATGAGGGGTTGTTCATCAGGTCTTATTTTTAAAGAATCTGGGCCAAGTCATCCCTGCTGTAGCTTTAATGACGTCAATGAGCTACAGCAGGGGTGAAATTGGGCCATTATTTTTTATGTCCATATGTCATGTGCCCATTAAAGAAAAAAAAAAAGGCAAAAGAAGATCAAGGAAGAAAAGAAAAGTTACTGAATCAAAAGACTATCCTGTGCAGAGATTAACATCTAGATGTGGAACATTTCTCTTTTGTTCCTGCTGTACGTTTATAAATATAACAGTTTACGGAAAAAGAAATACTTCTGTAGTGTCGAGGTACAATGCGAGTTCTGTAGTGACAAATTATATTCACATTTTGTATCCTGTTTTGATAAAAAAAAAAAAAAAACACAAACCTTTACCAGGAAAAGGCCTCTTCAAAACTCAACAAAAGTAAGCAACCCAGTTGCCAGTTTCTCCACTGTAAGCCAATATTAACCATACGCTGCATATAACCACCCAGTAGTAAAGCCCAACTGACCTTGTTCTGAGCTCTTTTCTTAGGAAATCCAAACCAGGATTATATAAATATCAGAAGCAAAAATATGAAACATAACTTTAAACCTAAGCAGTGTTTTCTGTGAATATTCAAAGCCTCAAACACCAACATGGAAAGAGACGCAGCCGAGGAGACCAAGCCCGCCAGATGTAGGACACCAGCCGTGAATAACAACAGTAACACATCACGATTGCGTGCTGATTTTCAAAAGGCTGAACTGTGCCATTTACCTTCAGTGAGTGCACACATGTCTCTTCCACCACCGTGCCCCAGACCATCAGGGACTGCCCTGGGCTGTAAGCAGCGACTCAGGCTAGCCGAGCCACAAGATACATCACAGCCAGCAAGACCTACGACCACAATTTCTCAACTCCGTATTTAAAAGCCCATTTAACTGGCATTTAAGCATACGAGTAACCATATTCATGGGAACACAGGTAAAACTACTCACCAATATGCTTACAGAGTCACACCAATATGCGTTTAAAGCTAGACACCAAATTTTTCAGAACCGTCCACGAACAGCACCAGATCACAAGAGCCTGGTCTTCAGGGCCTCTACTTTGCAGATATGTTTTATTTCAAAGCTTAATTAAAGATTCCTTTGAGATCTTTGACCCTAATTCTCCAAGTCTCAGCTTTAGTCACAGATTAAGTCTTCTTTGTAAAGGCCTTTTTCCCAATTGTTTTCCCTTTGCATTAATGAGTTCTTTTTCCCACAATAAGGCAGAACAGTTTGGGGTTTGGTTTTTCAGTATTATTATTTTTATTTCTCTCCTCCCTCCTCCCCCATTCCAGCACTGGAATCAAAATAACTTGAGATGGAAAACGTGTGACCTCCCAAGCCTTTATTTACAGTATCACAAACCACAAGGGAAGGATCTGTCCAAGTTTTCCAGCTGGAATAGGAACAGCAGGGAAAAATGTGCCCTCATTTTTGCAGCCGTGGTATTTAACACATCACAGAGGAGAAGTATGGTGAGAAGGTAGGAGAGTTAGAAGTAATGATGCCATGGAAATATCAGATGAAGAGGTCTCAGCCACACAGGTAGGTTCAGATGATTACGAACTTTTTCCCCAGAAATAAACAGCGGTTTGCACATGAAAATGTAATTGCAAAACCAGTCTGACACATATTTCATGGGGTTACTTCTTGACTTTTACATTATACAAGACTGTAAAAATCTGGAAACCTTCTGGACTTCACCTGCCACCATCGCCCAAATTACTACACCAAAGACTTTGTGAAAAACAAGAAGCCTAGAAGCAGCAGAATCTTCCTCAGATATTTAAACAGCACAGACAAATACAAATGAACGAGTTTTAGATCTATAGAAGGTTACTCACAGCAGGAAACTGTCAGTTAGTTTGTGGTTACAACCACACCAGTGTCACAGCTCTTTCCTCCCAGTTAAACACGTATGTCCAAACAGTTCCTCGTGTCTAGTGTTTCTATTGTAAAAGGACGAAAACAACTGAAAGAAAAACATGCCCATATTTCACAGTGCCAGACCACACAGGAGACTACCTTTTTTTTGAAAAGGGATCCTTCTGTAGCTTTCCAAACATTTATGTCCTATTACCGGTAACTACCTTCAACCTTTACGAGATCCCATTCCCCCTCCCTTACCTATTAGCAGCTCCTCCTTCTCCCTGCCTCTGGCACTGTAACAAGTGCCACACTAACCCTCCACCTTTACACACTAAGATAGGGGAATACCACAACTGTACTGCTCCCTTACACTGCTTGCCAGCACAAAAGCAAGCAGCCATCACCCAGCTCTCTGAAGTGTTATCACCTTAATCTAACGCCCTGTAAAGTGTTTTGCAGTATAGTCTGTGAAGGATCCAACACGAGGATAGATGTCTCTGCATTCAGTCGGTTTTCGTAAACTCACCCCTTGCACGGGGTACAATTCTCATGTCACAGGTGACGACGTAGTCAGTCCCCTGGTAAGTACAGGACACAGGAAAAGTAAGACTCAGCCCCGATTTGTGTCCAAAGGGCACAGGGTTCTGGAAGAGGGAAAGCTTGTCACATTACACAGCCAGGGGTGGAAATGTACTTAAAAAATAATCACAGCCCAGCGTGGCACAGGCACAAAGACAGGTGCTGCAGGCAACGCAGGGAGTGCTAGAAGGGCATTAGAAGGAATCAACTGCAGAGCAAACCTTCAGTTCAGAGGGGATGCCACTTCCCCAGTGCACAAGACCTCTGTCCCCAGCCTGCCTCACATCTTCTCAGGCTAAGGCACCCTGTAATTCCACCACCTGCTTTCACATCATCTACTTTTCTCTCTCCTGTGTATTAGCCTCCTGCCCAATGTCAGTCTCTGCTTCTTCTTACAGAGAGAAACACTCACTCCTCATCGCATCCAGGCTTCTGCAGTTGCAGGACCGTTGGAAACAAAAAGGCAGTGCAGTGTCGCTGGACAGCTAGAAGTGAGGATGCTGAGGACAGAGCAGCGGGTACCTCCTCATTCTGCATCAGCATCCTCCATCCCCCTCTACCACACTGCTTCCCCCGCTGGCTTCTTGCCAAGGTCCCACAGCCACGCTTCAATCATCACAGGCACTTACAGCTTGTGTACGTACACGTGCCCCTCAGATTCTGCTCTTTCTGCTTGCACCAGGGTTTGAGGACACTTTCCTAGATTTTTAAATAGTTCTATGCAAAATATTCCCAGGTATGACTTTCCGAGGAACCTCTTCCCATCATTTTCACTCTGTCCAGCAGTTTGGACTCAAAGCCTCCAGGTTTGGAAAAACAAAGGGCTGCTGGCAGAACAGAGGGGAAAATTACGTGGTGCCTACAGCATTTTCCTGGACATTGCTATTCAGCTTTTTGTTTTCATGAATGCTGCATTCCCTGATGGGGTTTAAAACCCATTTTTCTCCCTAGGTTCCTTACCTGCCAATCCACAGACGTTACTCGCTCTCTAGTGACGCAAGCCGCAAGGATTCATTTTGCTGTGAATACAATTCTGAAGGCAGTTTCCCCTCACCTGCCGAGGAAATTAATGACCACTTGGGAGCTTCTCTCACTGAGGATCATCAGCCTTGTGAAGTCCTTCAGGCAAGTGAAATGAGTAGAGCCACAGCCTCAGGGCAAAGCAAACCCTAAACATTGCTAAGGATTGCACTTCTTTGCTGTTAGTACTAATTCAGGGAAACACACTCTCTACAACAACCGATCCGGGAGCAAAGGGGCAGTGCGTGATCTAAAGCAAGGGAGGCAAAGCTCCTGAGGCAAACACGTTCTCCCTCAGCACAGGAGCGCAAATTCACACGGCAATTAATGCCTCTACAAGCATAAACTCCTCTGTTAAAGCTGCTGACAGCAGCTTTTGATCCCAGAGAGACCTGTCCGCAGCTCCTTCAGAGAGCTGTGGTGGGCAGAAGAGAAGCTGCCCAGCTCTCAAGAGGAAATCAGGTACCCCAGAGGGACAAGCCACAGCACCGGGAGCAGCCGACCCAGACTGGCACTCGGCTCTGCTAATGCTGAAGAGAGAGGTTTCAGGAAGGGAATCGACGTGGGGAATGGCAATGAATTCACTGGGAGCCAATTTCCTGACAGGAGATAATTAGAGTATACAAATCACCCTTAGTTTTCAAGGATTTCTGGTAAAGATATTGCATGTTAATACAGAGCTGGTGTCACTGCGGTTTCAGTGTAACTGTTGTGACCCTGAGGTATAAATCCAGAGAAAATAAAAACACATTTCAGTTTGGTAAGTGAACAGTCTCAGATCCAAACTCATTTACCCTCTTTTCTTCCCAGCGATTAGTTGCTCTTAAAGCAAAAAACAGCCATTTTTGAGTTTTAGCTTCCAGCAACAAAAATGCAAAGCTGCCATACCACAGTATTACCGCAAAGAGAAACACTTGGTAGAGTTAAGAGTTAAAAACACCCTTTATGATAGAGGAAGAAAAACTGAGTGGTGAGGAATGTACTGGAGGAAAATAAGAAGATGCAAAACTACACAGTCAGTCTAAAGGCTGACACTCCACCTATTGAAAAACTCCAGCCACTGGTTTTGTAAGTAGATTTAACAACACGATACACATTTCTAGAATTCACACAAAAGGGGTTTGGTGAGAACTGGACATATACACAGTGAACGCACAAGCAACACTCCAAAGGTTACAGCATAAGGGAATAGCAGGTACGTACATTCATAAAAGCATAAAATCTCTGAAAATTTACTTGTTAAAAACCACGACAGGGTACTTGCTTCCTCATCTACACTCTTTACTTGGGAACTTCTGCATGTCAATCCTCTTCGTAACGTAAAGCAAATTAAAAGTTCGAATGGCAAAAAAAGGTAGATATTAACAACAATTTTATGGTATTACCAGAGGCTGCACACTGTTTATTTCAACACAAAAAAAATGCAACAAGATTTTTATTTTGGGGGGGGAGGGGGCAGGGAAGACCCACACAAGATTTAAGTATACACAAAAAATTTATGTTAATTGCACATCCTGTGCAGCCATTCTCCCTTTTAATTTACTTGAAATATTTTAAATAAACAAGGAGGTTGACTAAGCAGAAAAAGGTGCAGAGCATGCTTTTTCTTTTCAAAAGAGTTTTATTATCAAGACGCAAGTCTATGCAATTTAAGCCAACCACGTCCTGTGGCTGCCAAGTTCTTCTCAAAGGCAACTCATGCAGCCATTCTTCCAGACTCCATTTTATCGTGTTTCCCCCTGAGCATCTATTCAAGAGGAACCCAAGCTAAGGTTAATCCCCTCTCTCACCAGCAGCGAGCTGGTGTCTGTCAGACTTATTACCATGCTCCCTAGTAACTAACTGGTTTTTTTCTAATATAGAAGAAAAGGAACAGCCATCCAGATGAAATGCCAGAACCTACCTTCTGCAAAAAATCTTGCTAGATGCTTCTGAATGCAGGAGGGAGTAAAGACAGCATTGCTGAAAAAGGATGTCACTGTTGGTCCACATGTGTCAACATCCTAGAGAAAGATAAAACACAGTTGCTTAACTGCCATTCCCATGGGAAATCAACAGCAAGAATAAAGCTGCATTATTTTCATAGTTATACCATGCTAATGGCTCCTATGCAAACAACATAAAGCTACAACATTTTGTAATTGCACATCAGAGTTTCTCTGCAGACATCCCTCCGGAATGTCAGAAATTCAATACGTGATAGTAGGCGGCAATGAGCACCTCAGGGATTTAAAGTGCGTTCCAAGCCATGAGTCATCGTCATCTCTAACTCATGGAAATTTAAAAAAAAAAAATAGAAAGAAAAAAGGAAAACACACACACGCACGCGTTGCACTGACCACTCTCATGTGGTCTCTTTCTACAATACCATAACTTCCCCCTAAAGCATTTCCCTTTTAAATAGGGTGTTGAAAAATTTCCACGAAAGGGGACATCATCACAGACAAAAAAACCCCCACCACAACGCAGCGTTCTTCCAGATAGCTCCCCAAAGACTGGGCATGATCCCTCATTTCAGGGTGGAAATGGAGCTGGAGCTGCCTTTATAAACGCCACAAGTCCTTCCACACCTGGAGGAGGAGCGAGAAGGCACCTGTCATGGCCGCCGCAGCGGACGGCGCAGCCAGGCCCGGAGCATGGCAGACAGGGGTGGTGAACCAGCAGTGCTCAGAAGGACAGATCTAGATCCTTTCCCACACAGCTCCAGAAAGGTCAACCCCACGCAGCCCACTTACACCTCATTTTTCATCCACCAGCTCCCTGCTTTCCCCCCAGGCTGGTTTTTGTCAGGAGAGCTGAGGGCCAGAAGGAACTTGTAACCGTTAACCTGCCGAGCAGCTGATGTGGTTTGCTTCATTACGCGAAGCAGCCTGTTGCCTTTCTAAGAGATTCCTTCAGGCAGAGCCTCATCATTACCTCTAGCCACTGGAAACTGGTTTTAATGCTGCTTTTAAAGCATCTGGTTCACACTTCAGGGCACACACATGTGCTCCCCTCTCCCAGCCACCACTCCTCTCTCCTTAGATCTCCCCAAGTATATTCCAGTTCCTTTAGGTCTTTTTTAAGTTCTTGGCTTATCCTTGGTTTATCTGCCCCTGCTGTTCTCCAAGCAACAGCCAGAACAGAGCAACAGCTCTGGGTCTAACGGGGCAGATGGAGAAGGGAAGACCGGAGCATTTGCAGCCGTTCCTCTGACCCACGGGCAGCCAGGGTCGCTTCAAAAAGCTGACAGAGATCAGACCATAGCTTGGCTATGCATGCAGGGAAGAAGGGGCCGCAGCAGCTCCCCCACACTCCTGAAAACCACCCACTCAGATTAAAGCTGCCTTTAACTCGCTGAACTCCCCAGCAGCAGAAATATTCCTTTCCCCTTCGGGTCAGGAAGGGCACAGTCGTCCTTCCCTAGACGTAGTAGGAGCTGTGTTTTGCACCAGAATGTGCAAAATCTGGGGCCACATCCACACAAAAAAAGCACCTCCTTGACTGGGACATGGATTCAAGCCTTAAGACCAGCACCCACAATCCAAGGGTTATACAAAAAATAAATAGAACACCAACATCCTCTGCTTCCTGCACCAAATAACCTGAAATGCTTGGAGAAAACACTGACAGCTTTAGCTGTGACAGATTTATGTCTTACCGACAACTTTAAAAAAAAAAGTGATCACTCTTTACTCTTGTACCTTCTTGCACAGCAATTTAAAGAAAGTAGTGCTTGCACAGGTCAGATTCGTCCTGGAGGAAGAGCAAACGTGAGTAACATTTCAGGACCATTAATCTCAGAGATCTCACCAAGAGCAAGCAGCCAGCTTAAAAATATATTTAGTCCACAAATGCTTATTAACGTCATTTGCTGATTCACAGCTGAGCCAGTTGCATGGAACCCAAATGCCACTTCTGCTTTCCCAGGCTGGGTTTAAACAAAAAAAATAAAAGGTGAAAGTGTTGGGCTTCAAGTTGCTTAACTTATCTATCTCAGAACCTTCTGTGGTGCAACTATTAGATGTGGATCTAATGGAGCTGGAAACTACAGGTCCAGTCTGTAGTTCTATGGTTTAGGAGTCTGATCTGCGCTGTCTGGCTCACACACAGCTTTCCGCTGCGGTCTCAAAGCAGTCACCACTCTTCCGCGTCCTCATGTGCACAGCACAGAGGAAACACTCCTGCCACACAACGGTGTCACAGCACTTGCTCAGCTTTTCCAGGCACTTGGAGAGCTGAAATCACCAAGTATGCACACCCAACCTGATCCAGCTATCCAGGACAAGCTACAATTCAGTGTCTGTAACACACGTACATAGGCGCAGTTGTCTTACATACTCACTAGATGCTATTCCTTGGTGTCACCTAAATATGGCTGCAATGTGCTAGAAAGCTGAATCCGTTTTCTTTTATTTCACTATCACTCATTCCCAATATTCACACAGTCAAGATGAGATCATAAATAAAATGGACTCTACAGGTTTACAACAAAATTAACAGTGAAAATAATTACCACTGTTAAAATTACATTGTGAAATCAACTGAAGAAAAAGATTTGATGATCTGATAGATACAAACTCGTGTCAAGAATTTGTGTGTGCGCTTTGGGGCAGAGTTAACCCACTAAATTCTTGAGGAATACTTTAAGAAATTAGTGTTTTCATAAAGGGAAACTTACAGTGCTTCTTCCCCTACTGTTACACACGATGCGCTCATTCAAAGCCCACAGGATTTTCTCTCTAAATCACCTACTCAAATCTGTATGATGGAAATATATTTATATATAAGATTTTCATCTTGCTTTGCATTTGAACTTTTAAACACTTTTCCAGGAAAGCAAGCGTCTCATTAGTCCTTTTAGCTGTTCTACCATACTGATCTGCAAGTAAACAAGAATCTTCACATTACCTTTAACATGATTAATTATATCTACCTAGTTTTTTTAACCCAATATACATCTAGTCTGATTGAGTCTTACCACTTTTTAAATGTGATATAATAATTCACTCCTCATCAAGCACATGAGGATTTGTTATTATCCATTCTACAATTGTTTTCACAAGCTAGTAAAGTTTCTATAGGTGCTGGATACGCTGGACAACATCCTCCCAAGAGGGCCATTCACCATAACCAACACTTATGTAAATAAATTTTTAAAAATTGAGTTGGCCCAGAGCCCTGCTCTGTTTCACTAGTTTTGCAGAATGAACAGGGACCTGGACCCACGATGGGAAACTCAGAGAGTTTCAGTGTTCGGCTGACCCACAGTGGGGGCAATCTCGAAAGCCTCACTGGGTAGCTATGCAAACCTGGAAGAGCAGACAAAACCTCCTCGATTTCAGGAAATCAATCTTCCTACCTGCTTTATTGTTTTTTGCTTTGGGGTCAGGGTTTTGGTTTTTTTTTTTTCTTTTTTGTAGATTGAGGAAGGATGACAAAACTTATTTTCAGCGACAGCAAGTCTGAAACAATTATTGCGAGCAGAAGGACAAAGTTCTCTACACACTTGCCAACAGTACGGAAATCAAAAGTGATTAAAAGCAAAAACTTTTCTGAATGACAGAAACTGAAAGTATTGCCTTTGGGAAAACGTAAGCACCAGCATTTTCTCTACAGTAAATACTGAAAGTAACAGATAATTAATGTAGTCTAGGACATTCTGACATATTTATAAAACTTGTTTTCTGGAATAACTATACGCAATTCACCTTGACTGTATTCCCAAGTCATCACTTTTTAAAGTCACTGCAGTTTCCAGAAGCCTCACTGATGCTATTCGTCATTTACTTATTTTAAGGTGTAAGAACAGATGACCAATGCAAAATTTAAACTTAAAAATGGTCGGTTTGAAGCCTCTTTTATACTGATAAAAATTAACCCTGTCTGCATCTCAGAAATATTTTGTTATAAGTGGTAATCAAATACACAATTAAAACTGCTTCTGTTTTAAAATTATGCTGTTGAAGCACGGGAGACTTCAGTATTATTAAACACAGGACATATTTGTCCAAAGCAAACCACCAGAAAACAGCAACCCAACAAAAACATTAGGAACTGTGAATTAATGCAAGAGTTCCCAAAAGGCTATAAGACTATTTTTATTATGTGTAATTTGCAAAGATGAACGTTACAAACTTCCTCCCTTCCTCAAAAGGCTTTCGGGGAAGTATCTCTCCAAGGAAATCTCTGGGCATCGGAGGGGCTCAAAAGCAAACGAACCCAGCAAAGACCACACCTGGCTTTGGAGCAGCACCATAGGAGGCACATGAAAGTACACCACGGCTATTAGTAAACAGATTCACATGCAAATACATTTTGCAAGGAGAAAGAGGTGCCACCCAGCAGGTGACAAGCAGCTCGTTCTTAGCACAAACGCTGAAAACACTACATTACACTAACAGAACCGACATTTACCTTTTCAGAGAGGGCGATTAATTCTAAGATGCTTTCTGCTGGATTCTGAAGGCTTCTCTGCTTAAATGATGGATTTGCACTCCACTTTTCAGTCCTTCCTCCTAAGAGGTACCATCACTGCCACCACTGAAACACTTTATATTGGTGAGATAGTCGAGTTCCCACTTCCCGTTACCTGAACAAACACACTCGGTGACGACCACAGACCAGAACACACCGGCCTCGCGTCCCAGATCAGAGTCCTGTCGAGCCAGGGCAAAGGCAACAGAAAGGGAGATTTGCATCCTGCTTCTGCAAAGTCAGGGACACTGACAGCACTGTCTCCCAGGGATAAATGAACTGGCAAAACCATTCCTAGCAAACACCACAGCTGTTTTAGCTCAGCCTACTGCTCTTGTACTATCTGCATTAATAAATACTAAGCCCCAACAAGCATCAGCTGTGGTCAAACACTGCATGCCCGGTCGTTTGGAAGCATCAGTTTCAGACCACAGGTAGTCACAAGAGTCCTTTACCCTCAGAGAAGGTGTTCTCTGTTCCCATATCAGTCAGTCACCCTAAAACAATAAGGGGATACAAGTGAGCAACTAAACAGCAACAAACCAGGGGGAAATAAATTCAAAATCCTGAAGAACTGTGTAATCAGAGGAACAGGCTCCAGGATGTGTCAGGAAATTAATCAACGTGCAAGATAAATGCAGCAGTTAACTAGAAAATATGAGCAGCTCAGAAAGGCAGCTTGAACATTTTCCCCTGTCTGATGCTTGTAGCATCTGGACCCTCTGACGTGCCTCGGGGGTTACGTTCCCTAAGGAGCACCGGGTCCTGGCCTCACGGTAAGCCGCAAGACCCAAGGGGAACAGAGAGAAAGCAAACAGCGAAATGCTTCCAGAGAGCGGCCTGGGCTTTGGGCCTTGCTGTAGCTATAATGAGCTTTTCATTTTCAAAGCCCTCTCCTGCCTTTCTTGAAAGTCATTATTCCCTTACATGAAATGGGAGGCTGGGGTGTGAACTATTCCAACCCACTGCTCTGATCAGGCTGCAAGAAAAATACATGAAAAACCCCTACACTCTATATGTACCCTTACAAGATTTTCATGAACCTCATGTCAGTCTCTGTGAGGTGGGAAGAGTTCACGTTCAACACAACCCAGCGACAGAGGCACCCTGTTCCCCACACCCTCCCGGACCGAGGATGACCTCCTGCCTCCGTGGTGGGATCCCAGGAACTGCAAACAGAAGCCTCAGCTGCACGCTGACATCGTATTGCTTTGAGGCGGGCAGTTACGGATTCCGATCTTAAAAAGCAGCATTTATAATCATCCGTTTAAACTCAAGTTTCAAACTCCCCTCTGAGAGAAGTATAACCTACGAGATTTTTTTTTTTTCCCCAGGAGCACAAAAGTGGAGATAGGAAGGGGAAGAAAAAAAAAGAAAAAGCCTCTTGGTGGGTTCAGCACCTGTGCATGCCAAAGGCACTTCATGTTTTATGCATGAGAACGCTACCACCCCTGTGAAGATTTCTGAGTGAATCAGCCAGCCAGGGTCTCTACAGCCTGCTTTTAGGAGGACCTATTTTCCGAAAATTTATATTAATTCAACTACTTGATTTATATTACTTTCCAGTCATTTCTACGTAGGTATATTTCAAGCAGAGAACTCTCCATCAGCTTTCACCTTGCCCCTTCCCATATAAATGTGGCAATTAGCACAGAAAAATTCGTCACCTATGTATTACTTCACTCTAAATAAAGCAGCTCAAGAAATAATACACCATTTAATCGGTATTTGACAGCTGGGGAAGAAACACAGTGCCTCAGCAACATGCTTAAAGAGGGTTTGAAATCCACTCCTAGACCTTGATGGAAGCCTGTCCTTGTCAACAAAACCCACAACCCATAATAACGCTCAGTACTGTGCTTTCATCCTCTGTTTTATCAGAGCTCATCTGCTGATCAATGAGGAGTCCCATGGAATAGCACTTTCAATTTCAATGTCAACACAGTAGTACTGTGGTAATGATCAAAAATATTTACATATTGGCTCATTGATCGTGGGGTGTTCTTTTCCAACCATCTGGCTACTGGGCACTATTTTTTTTTAAATTTTATTTTCTTTTTAGAGCTTTAAATAGTTGTAAAGCAGGTTATTTGAACATCTTTCCAGCTAATATCCAGCATTCCACCTGAATCAGGTTCTCCTGTTATTTTTAACCCAGAACATTAGCAATAGCATTAATCAATTTCATCCCATCTCAGGGAGGGGAAAAAAATAATTTTCTTAATGAGGACAAAAACAACAAAAAAAAATTACAAACACCTGCTCCACGCTTACCAGAATGATGTGCCAATTCAGCTACAAGGTCTCATTTTTAATGTGACTCAAGGTTGTCACCATTTTGACAACAGATGAGTCAAATGGAAATATGTCACTCACTCTGCACTCGTTGCCAGCCTCGAGATAAAGAAATCCTGTAAGGGCTGTTTTTCCCACCTCCAGATGGAATACCTTATGATAACTGCAATGCTAAGCCCCTGGGCTCTGTAGTGTGTGCCTGTGCTTACACTGCCTTTAGTAACTGCTCAAGTTATCCACGCCAGGCGGTTCAGGCCAGCTGCTGCCACACAGACTGTAAGGATCAAGCTTAAACAAGCACCAATTCAGTTCCCTGGCCTTGCCCCAGCTGCGTCTGCGCACCCAAAAACTCACCCAGCTCACCCCGGCTGGCACCTGCAGTGCTTCGCACCTGCGGCAGGC
>VZSC01014434.1:0-18182 GCA_013398225.1 Steatornis caripensis
CCAGGGAGGGCAGGGGGAACGCGGGGACTGTGCCCGCCGGCTGGGGTGGGCACGGCCAGCCTCCTTGGGAGGGAGAGCTCCGGTGCAGGGCTTCACACCTGCCATGCTGGCCGGCCTCGGGGCGGAGGGGAGCTGCGCCGTCTTTTTTGGGTCACCGGCGAGGCACTGCATGGGACGAGGCTCGCGGTCCGGCCGTAAAAGTTCTAACAGGGTCCCACAGCAGGGCGAGGACTGAGCAGCCCGCAGGGGTGCTGAGGCCGGGGTGGCAGAAGCGGGATGGAGACCAGGGGCTCGCGATGCGCGGGGGGAGCATCGGGAGGAGAAATGCAATCGGCTGGGTAACCCAGCTGTGGAGCCGGGCGGGAGCAGCTTGATGGCAGCGGAACCGTTGCCTCACCCCGGTTCACCCCACACAGGGTCAGGATTTGTCCCCAGGTGGGCTGCTGCACCATCCTCCCTCCCTCCATCCTGCACCCCCTGGCTTGTGGAAATGCTTCGACACCAGAGGCCGTGGGAAAATGGGAATCTTCCCTCGAAGTGCGGAGAGCTGAGCGACCCGGGCTCGTTTCGCCCGGCACGGCTGAAGGCCGGAAGGGGCGTAGGGTGCAGCGATGCGTCGGGTGGGCGGGAACGCCCGGGAGGAGAAAGAGCGATCTATTGCGTGGGACAGCGTGCGCGCGCACGCGGGAAATGGGAATAAGCTCGCCGTGACGGCATCGCCTCGGGGCCCCGCAGCAGCCCAGACCTGCGAGGTCCCCCGCTTTGAAGAAAAGGGGGCAAGGAATGAGGCTGCCTTCGGGGCGTCGGCCAGCAGAGACCCGCGCGATGTCGTGGCATGTCGGCTCAGCACCGGGACACCTCTCCTCTCCTGCAGCCTTGGCAGTGCACGGCAGGAGCAGTGCGTCGAGCCGCCTGCGGTCTCTTGCAGCCCATCTTAGGGCCCGTCTCCCCGCCAGGACAGCAGCCAGATGGGTGCCACCTACAAAGCGGTCGCCTCCTGAAGTCACGGTGGCGGAGGGGGCTCCCGGGCTGCCGCGAGCTGACTCTCGGCCGGTTGCGGAGAGCGGCAGGAGCCCTCGTCGCCATGTGGTGGGACGCAGAGCGTGGCGGGATAACTCCAACAAACGAACATTCATACGGATAGACACTCGGTGCGGTAGAGGTGGCGTGGGAGGGGTTTTGAGGGCTGCCTGTGCTTTTCAAGGTCTGGCTGGAGAACTGGCAGGTGGGTGAAGGACCGAGAGGAGCAGGCGCCGTTTGCAGTAGCAAAGGAGATTTGGGCGAAGCTTCCCAGAGTGCGGACGCCGCGGCAGAGATAAGGAGGCCGTGGGACCGCCACGGCTGGAGATTTTAAACGGCTTAGCTGACCCTTTTTTTAAGAAGGAGGGAGAGACGGTTGCCCTGGGCAGGGTGTTGGGCCGCGGGGTCTCTCGGGGCTCCTTTTCCGCCATCCGCTCGGTGCTGCCGTCAGGGTGTGGGTGTCTGCACCCCTCTCCCCCTGCACACGCCGGTGTGGGACCGGTGCGGGTCTTGCTGTGCCCCCACCTCCACCCCTCTACCCTCCCGTCTCCATGGCTCATCGCTCTAAAAATTGCCGAGAGCTTCGGAAAGGAGAGTGCCACGGGAAATTGGGGCCGGCTTGCGTGCGGGTGAGGTTATTCGCCCCGGGGCGGGCAGCAGCTTGCCAGCGCTGGCTTCGCTGAGCCGCGCTCCTGTTTGCTCCCCGCTGCAGCTGCCGGCGTTTCCCTGAGCTTCTCCCTGCACCTTCATCCGCTGAAACTGCTTCGGAGAGATTTTTTTCCGGGGTCGGGACAGGCGGGTGCTCTCGCTGGCAGACAGCGGCAGGCTGCCGCGGCAGCCAGAAGCAGCTTGNTCTCCCTGCACCTTCATCTGCTGAAACTGCTTCGGAGAGATTTTTTTCCGGGGTCGGGACAGGCGGGTGCTCTCGCTGGCAGACAGCGGCAGGCTGCCGCGGCAGCCAGAAGCAGCTTGGCTCCTTCCCGAGGAAGGCAGGCAGCCGGGAGCCGGGGGGCCGGAGGATGCTCGCCGCGGTCCCCAGCCGCAGGGATGCGGGGTTGCTAGGAGGCAGGTGAAGGTGAAGAGGAGAGCGCTGCGGAGGACCGCAGGCCCAGGTACCGCCGCAGCAGCGGGGACGGGGGACAGCCGGGGGAGACCCTGCCCGCGCCGGGAAGCAGAAGCCGGCGAGTGGTCGGCCGAGCTCTGAGCCCCCCGGAGAGGGAGCCGGGAAAACCCAGGGGAGCCGGGGCAGAGGGAGCGAGCCCGGTTCTGCGGGTGGGCGATGCGGGAGCTGCCGGCCGGCTCGGCCCTCCGCCAGCCCTGCCTTTGCCGGCGGAGGCCCTCGGCCATGAGTAGCGAGGGATGCGGGGGGAGCGGCTCGGATGCTCGTTCTCCTGCAAGGGCGAGCGGGGTGATGCCGCTCGCCGCAGAGCCCGCGGGAGGCTGGGGGGACTGGTGCCCTTGGGAAGCCACCTGCGAGGGACGGGGGAGCGCCACAGCCCGGGGCCGGGCAGGCCTGCGGGGCCGCCGCCGCCGCTGCCCTTGGGATGCCTCTTGTCGGGTGCGTGCCGGGCGGCAGTGTCCTTGGGAGGCTGTGCCGAGCAGCCTCCAGCCTGCCCTCTCCTCCGCGAGGCCCCCAGCCGCGACGGACCTTGCAGGGCGAGAGATGAGCCCTCGGCAGCCCACCTCGAGCCGGGAGCTGCCTCTAGCCCGAGTCGGATAGGAGGAAGAGGAGGAGGAGTATGGGTACGGGAAGCCTGGCAGGGGGTGAACACCGAGGTCTCTGATCCGCCTTCCCCCTTCTCCTAGATCCGCATGTCAGACCAGAACAGCACCGATGATGGGGAGTCAGACCCCCAGCACAGCCTGTCTATGGTCTTCCTCCTCGTCCTCGTCTTCTTCATCATGGGGCTGGTGGGTTTCCTTATCTGCCACGTCCTGAAGAAGAAGGGTTACCGGTGCCGGACTTTCCGGGACGAGCTCGACCCAGATAACAAAGATGTGCTGGCGGAGCTCCAGGCCAGTGAGTGCTGGGGCGACGGGGGCTCAGCGGGGGCTCAGGCGCTGCTTTCGCCCTGCGCGGCCCGGCGCTCCTTAACGACGCTTCTGGGACGTGGGCTGGGCGCGGGAGGGTTCCCGTCACATGCCGCTGGGCTGGGAAAAAGGGACGGGACGGCGAGAGCAGCACGGTGTTCCCCAGGGATCGGGGAATGCCCTCTGACCTGCTGGCACCGCGAAGGCTGGTGGTGCCAGGCATGTGGGAACCAGCATCTGGCGCTTCCCAAAGTGGCGTTACCACCAAAAGATAATTCTGATGAACAGCCAGGACCTGCCGAATCCCCAGCGCCTGAATTATAACCCACGTCCCCTTCAAGTAAAGCATCCCCCAGCCGGGGCACGAGCTGCCCCTCCGTCCCTTTGGTGCTAGGCGGTCCGGCGCGGGGCCAGCAGGGTGTCAGCGAAAGGTCTTGTCCTCTTCTAGTCCCTGTTGTGCTTTTGCAGCCCAGAGGAATAGGGGTGTTTCCTTGGGATCCCTGCCCTGCGCTGCAAGGGGATATTTAGGGGATATTTTTTTCCATCCCTTCGGGCCACCATAGCCGGCTCTCGGGTGGTAGGACTGGGAAGTCAGCGCACTGTCGAGCGCGGGTGCGAGGCAGAGCTCAGTCCGAGCAAGCTCTGTCCTTTGGTGGGTTCATGAGGTTCTGCTGAAACGGAGAAGACACATTCCTCCAACAGCTTCCTTACCTGAAAACGGCCCGGTGGTGCTGCGTAGCTCCTCCGGTGCCTCCGGGCCACTGTCAGCGCTCAGGCGGGTCAGTACCTCCCGCTGCCCCTTCTCACGCGCGGGAGGGAAACGTGGCTCCCCAGCTCCCCCACGGACGCAGCAGGAGCTTCCAGGCGGCCTTGGATATGGTCCCCTGGCTTCAGTGACGTGGCTGCACGTCATACGGAGACGGCGTCTGAACCTTCCTGGGCTGGCTTTGCCCGCTGGTGTTGCCACAGCCCAGGGAAGCATCTCTGTGGGCTTCCAGGAGCGCAGCGGCAGCCCCCGGCCATGCTTTTTGCGGCAGCTGCCTACGGGACCACAACCCTGACCTGCTCACGGGAGCACACGACGCTGCAGACCAGGCTGAAGGGCCAGCCGCCCGAGCCTCCCGCGTCCAACAGCGGCCAGCAGCAGGTTGCGATGAATGCTGGGGACGAACACCGCGACGGAGCAGACGCTGAGCCGCGTTTCCCCGCCACGTTCTTATAAGCTTCTAACAGCGTGCAGCTCTGGGGCTTTCTCTGTCAGAGATGGTTTCTCCGTATTTAACGGGCCCCAGTGGCTCGCTTTTCTCTGAACTTGTCCCGTTTGCCCTTGGAGACTTTGAGCACCCGCGGCATCCTGCGCCCAGGGGCTCCAGGGCTGCACTGTGCCCACGAGGAGCCTTCTCTTTCGACTTGTTTCAAACCCGCTTCCCACTCGCTTCACGTGATGCTGCCGGGTTCTGAAGGAGCCACGCAACCCCCCTCTCCCTGCACACTTGGCTGCTGTTTTAGCCATTTCTTATGCAGGGCGAGGGATCCGGTGCTCCCCGGGGGCCTCCCGGCGCGATGGGGGATGCAAGGCTTCTCCGACCTCTCCAGCGACGCGGCTGCTCCTGGGGAGGGACTGGCAAGCTGAGTGTCGGAATCCCAGCTCTCAGTGCCACGTTTTCTCTTTTCAGATGAAGAGGAGGAGCTGAATGAGGACACCGTGGAGAAGATTGTGAGATGCATCATCCAAAACGAAGGTGAGCGCTTCCGAGGGCTGGCCCGGAGACGTGCTGACCGCTTCGGCTGACGCGTTCCCTTTTTCCTCTCTCTTCAGCAAATGCGGAGGCCCTCAAGGAGATGCTGGGGGACAACGAAGGGGACATCCCGGTGCCAGTGCCCAGGTGAGGGAAGCCTATACCGGCTCGTGACTCTTGCAGAGTAAGGGAGAAGCAGCCCTTGGGTATCGCCTTGGTCTGGAGCCTTTGCAGGCAGACCCTTTCCGGCTTGGTATAAAGCGTCTTCCCTACAAGAAGTCCACTGCCGTGAGGCTTGCAACGAGTGCTTCACCCACGGTCGAGGGGAGTGGCCCCTCCTCGATCGCTGCGCGCACAGGAGGTCCCCGCCAGAGCTGCCGCTTCTCAGGGCTTGCGGCAGTGAGGCCGCACCAAGGCCGGGAAGTCTCCTTCTGATAACACGACCTGTCACGTCCTTCTATTGCAGCCTTTGTCCTCACCGTAACAGCCAGGACGGGGGCCCGCCGCATCACCACACGGTGCATCTGGGCTCCACGCAGGCCCCCTGCATCCACTGCAGCAAGAGGAAGAGGCACCCGCTGCATCGGCAAGGACGGTCCAAGGATGGCAAAGGCAGGCTGCATCCTGGAGAGACCACCGTCTTCTCAGTGGGCAGGTACTTAAGCGAGCCTTGCCGGACGTGGTCCATCCGCTCTGGTGGACACGGCATCACGGAGAGTCTTCTTAGTTCCCCCGTCCCTGTCCCCTTCCCCACTTGCCCCACACCAGGCACCCTCCTGCTCTTCCCCACTGAGATGCCCAGCGGTAGCTCTGCAGCTGGGAGTCCCGAGCACCCAGGTGGAACGCCTGCGGTGTGTGGCAGGCCATGATGCACCACCGGTGGCTTCCCTCCTCCTTCTCCGGGGAGGTGACTCGAGGCAGGGTTGCCCTGCTGGCTCAGTGCCGGGCAGAGCCCCAAACGCGCGTCCTTTCAAAGCCTGCTGTCCCAGCTGGGCGTGAGCAGGGCTCTTGCTGCGCAACAGGGGCAGTGACCCCAGTGTTAGGGATCTCGTAAGGAGGGGGAGGAGGTGACAGCAGGTCCCAGGTGCGAGTTACCAGCCGTCACCGTCAGAATGAGAGTGGCTGTGCCGCTCCACCACGGTTGCCTCCAGTGACGACTGTAATCAGATGCCACGGGAGGAACGTAAGAATAGGGGAGTGTACCTGACACTTCCCACCAACGCTCTCCCGGTCCCCACCTGTTCTCACCTCAAGCGACTTCCCGAGCTGCCTGTGGCCTGTGCAGTCGGTGACCTTCAGTACAACCTGCAGTCTTTGCCCAGGTCGCCCCATTCCCCAGCAGAAAGGTTTGGCATGCGCGAGTCCTTTAGCAAGGTCTCCCAGGGCTCAGCTCCGTGCCGGCACGGTGACTGGGGCAGGGTGACACGCGGCTGCTGCTGCCTGGACGGCCACCCCAGTGAGACACAAAGCTCTGCCGTGCTCAGATCCTGCAGCAGGTCTTCGTGCGGGGTCTAAGCCTCGGCGAAGCTCCACGTCGTGGTGCAGGGAGACAGTCCTTTCATGGTGATGTCGAGCCACCCTGGGCATCAGCGGGTGGGGGTTTTTCCACCGTCAGAGCTAGGAGCCTCAGTAGGGAGGCGGACTGGGGGCTTTATGGCGAGCTGGTAACGGGGAGAGACGTGCTGGACCTCCCCGTGCTGACCTGCAGCTTAGGTTACATCTCCTGGCTTCCTCTTGGCCCATTGCTGTCGGCCGTCCTTGGTTTAAGGGGTGGTGTGTGGTAAGGCAGATCTCTGCACAGTTTCATATCCGTGGCTAATCTTATCCCCTGGCTGGTGCCCAGCTCCATCCACTCCCGTGTCCTTCATCCATGCTCTTCTCACTCACCGCTGAGTGCTGCGGAAGGCGGTCTGTCCTAGAGGCACCTTCCCTCAAGCCGTGGTTTCCTCTCTTTAGACTTAATATCCCGTGTCGCATCAGCCTTCCCCATGGGACAGTAATTACGTTGCTCCAAGGTTATATTTTAAAAATTTCCGCTCCCTGACCCTCCTAGGTCTGAGGTCCAGGTGCTAAGGGGCGCCTGCGCCCATGAGGTACGGAGCTACCTCCAAACTCGGGTGCTCGCTTCCAAGCTGGCCCCTTTGCTCTTTCAGATCCCGGATGACTTTTCTGGGACCGCTCCTGCTGTGTCTTATTTGCGCAGAACATCCTGATTGCACAGAGCACCTCGATTCGTGACTGACCCTACCTGCTCCTACATGCTCCTTGAACCCAGCTCTTCTGTTGCAATCCTCCGGTCTTGTTCCTCTCTTTTTTTTTTTTTTTGCTATTGCTTTCGGTTTGGAAACAGCGGTTGAGAGGGCAGCCCCGTTCCTTGTTCCCTACAGCTCGCGCACTGGGTCTGGCGCTCGGCTGGCAGGCGCAGCCGCATCGCTGAACGCGATAGAGTGGGAAAGGAGAGAATTTAGCGGAGGTTCACCAAGACCATCAGGGGCTGGAGAACGTGGCATGTGAGGAGCTGCTGAGGGTTTGTTCAGCCTGGAGAAGTCTAAAGGGGGGAGCTAATTGCTCTCTAAAGCTGCTCAAAGGGGTGGAGGGAGTTTAAAGGAAGGTGGAGCGAGACTCCTCTCAGAGATGCACGGGGAAGAGGCAAGGGGCAGCGACCTCAGGCTGCGAAATCCAGAAAAGACGAAAGGAAGAGCTATTTCACCGGGAAGTGGTGCAGCCCCGGGAAAGGGCCCAGAGGAGCGGAGGGATCTCCATCCTTGGAGATTTCCCGAACCCGACTGGAGGGGGCTCTGGGCAGCCTCTTCGAGGGTGGGAGGTGGCTCGGTTTTGAGCAGAGGGTTGGACTGGAGATTCCCGAGCGCTTTTCCCTCCTAAATTATTCTATACTTCTGAGGTAATCAGGGTTATAGGATCTGTACTCTCCTGGTATCGAATGATTTACCATTTATCTTCGGGCTTGCCCTAAACCAGTTGTCAGTGGCAGAGCTTGTCCACCACGGCATCTGTGCCTGACCCTCCGTCCGTAGCCCGATCAGCCGCAGCACGTCATGTGCTGCCGAACGGAACGCCTCAGCGATGCCGACTAGGCAGACAGCCAATGCCCTCCTGCCTTTCCCGTCACCATCCGGAGGTTGCTGATGTTACCTCTTGTGCCCGCTCCAGTCGGAACCCTGCCTGCTCCTTTGAATCCGTTCCCGGCCCTGCCAGGCTGACAGCGCTCAATGGCGTTACCACGAAACCACCGCGCCGCTCCTGCCTCCTCCCCATCCCTCTTCGGGACTGGGACGTTCTTTGGTCTTCCTGAATCACAAGGCTGGTGCCTTGTCTCCCACCATCTGGACAGACCTGAAAGGTCACACGTGCTGCTGCTCGGCCTCACCCGAGCACTCCTGGGGGTACCTCGTCCGGAGCTGGGGCATTTCTCTTCTCGCCCCTTCCAACCAGCATCCCTGACTGCAATGCTGAAGGGCCCGTACTGTCTGTACCGCAGACTGCCGACTGATCCTCAGTCCAGCCGTGGTCTCCTTCATCCCTGGTATCTCATCTGGCACCTGTTCTCATCTCTCGGACCTTTCTTTTCAGCTTCTTCCCTCAGAACGGCCGTGCTGCCATGTGCTTGACCTTTGGGTCTTGTTCTCCTCTCAACCCCAGCAGTGCTTGGACTCTGCTGCCGAAATTCTATTTCGCTCTGATGCCGAGTCGCCGCTGAACCTCAGCAGAGCCAGGGCCGTCTGCAGCTTCTCTGCGCGTGGCTCGGGCGCAGGGAGAGCGGCTGCCGGGTCAGTCACGGGCTGCGTGAAGCCTCTGTGGTGGGAGCAGCGTTCGCTGGCTGCTGGACACCAGCTCACCGCGGAAGACGTTTCCCGTCTGCCGGTCCAGCAGCGGCTTGCGTCGCTGACGAAGGGGAATCGCACTGTTAGTCACGACGAGCTCTCTTGCAATTCGGGCTTTTAGGCTTTGCCTATGCGCTACCCCTCACAAATCCCAAAGTTACCGTAGATCCCTAACTTCTCTCTTCTCCCCAGGGGCAATATTGCATCACCTCCGATTACAAAGGCGCCCTTTGTGGGTGTCAGGCCAACTTCTGCGGCTGCTCTCCTGCCCACCCTGGAGCTCTGAGCTGTTACCTGCTACATGGTGGAAGCTCGGTGAAGCACCTAGGTACCATCCATTGCTCCAGGGGACGGCGCACAATGTGCTCTGGCAGATTTTGGCCAAACGGCTCCTCCTGCCTTTGATCTCCGTGCCCAAATACAGCTCGCTCTGCCGAAACCCTGTCCCAGCCCTTACTTAGGGTGCCCTGTCTGCCAAAAACCGGCTCTCGTTCCCGTGACGGCAGTCAGTCGCTGGGCGCAACATCCATGCAGCTGTGCACCACCATCCCTTCCCACCACGCTCAGCTAGTTCGCATTTCACCGTCTGAATCCACACCCGAGTTTCTGTGCCAGCTCCTGTTGCTCCAGGTTGGACCTCGGAGCGTTTCCGAGAGCTGCGACCCATCTTGCTGCAGGGAGGACAGGCCGGCGTCAGCCAACATCTGGATTGCCCTTTTAGTCCTTCTCTTTCTGTTTGTTTTGCCAAAAATGAAGGGAAAAATGGGGTTAAGTCAGTGTGGGCACGGCTATAGCGGGGGTCGGTGGCGCCGAAGGGGTCTGAAAGGTTGGAGATCAGCACCAGTCCATGACAAAGAAAGAGAGGAGATCCGAGGCTGGAGGTGCAGGCAGCCGGGGGAGAGGAGGAAAAGAGTTCTGATCCACCCTGTCCCCGTTCCAGGTTCCGTGTCACGCACATCGGGAAGAAACCCGCTTTTCACGAGCAGCAGGACGGTCCCCTGCATGACGGCAGCCGGGAGCCAAGCACGGAGGAGCTGGAGCACAGCGGTGACCGGCTCCAGCGGGAACGGGCTCGCAATGGGACTGTCCCCACGGGCGGCCTGCAGAACGGAGCCGTTCAGAAAGGCGCCCAGAGCAGCAAAGGTGGGGAGCAGAGCCGCTCCGCCACGCCAGCCCCGAACACACCAGCCAGCTCCAGCACGCGTGACAGCAGACGGGCGGGCAAGGGGTCTGGTGTCGCAGGCTCGGCGCAGGATGCTGGCACTGCTCCTGGCAGCGTGAGCCGCCAGCGGAAGCTCCTGAGCCATCGCGTGCTGGGAGGATCAAGTCCCAGCATCCCAGGGGAGCTGGTGCAGGAAGGAGCCAGCATCTGCCTGGAGGAGACCGGACTGGGGTCGGCAGATGAAGTGTCGGATATTCACGGGAGCCTGAGTCTGCACGAACAGGTTGATGAGTTGGGAAGAGACGACAGCAGCAGAAAACAGCCCGGAGCAGAGGATGCGGGGCAGCAGGTAGGTTCCTCCTCTTCCTTGTCCCCATGCGGTCCCTCGGGCTGGAGGGCTTGAAGGGTTGTGGCAAAGCACCCTGGCTCCTGCCGCCGCCGAGATCACCCGGCCCAAGCGCGGTGCTGCGAGCCGTGCAGCGGGGACAGGCGAGCCAAGGCTTGCACCGCGCTGGCTGACGCGGGGGATTTGCCTCGCCCTGCCCACCCTGTTTCTGCTTACCTTTTCGGATTGCATTTTCCCGTCCGTTTTCCAACGTCTGGGGCACGCAGAGTCACCATGAGAGCTCCCACCCTGCTGGTACCCGCACCGCGGGGAGAACGCAGGCCGTCAGTTGGCTTGCACGGGCGATGCTGCAGACCTGCCGCCAGCAGCCCCTCGGGCAAGGGATGCGTTTCCCTTTGCCGTTGCGCTCTTTGGGGATACCCCTCGGGATCGCTTTTTCTTGACCTGGGGGAGTTCTGCCTCTGCGCACAGCGCGCTCTCTCCAAAACTGCAGCCTGACTGCAGTGCTGGGGCTCAGCACGGCCAGCGACGCACACGCGCGGACGGATGTCTCCAGGAGCTTTTCTTGCCTCGAAGTCTAGGAGATGGTGAAGGCAACTGGTGACGTCTTGGTTGTTATTCCCTGCCCCGGAGGGGATGGTGCCGGCTGTGGTCGGAGGAGGACAGCCCACCCTGGCTGCAGCTCCCAGCACCCTGGTATCTCCCAGCCTTCCCCCCCATCTTGCTCCAGGGCAGCACTGGCGAGGCCGCCATCCGCTGGGCTGCCCACGGCCCCGGATTCGGGGGATTTGCTCCCTGCCACTGCCTCCGGGCTGTTACCGCTGAGCAAACGGGGCTGGTGCTGGTGGTAGGAGACGCCCAACACGTTCACTCACTCACACGCTCGCCGGCGGTTCTGCGGTTGGCGGAAGATGGCTTTCGCAGAAAGGCGCTGGGGGAAAGCACCTGGTGCCACGTCACCCCCTCGGTGCCAGGTCGAGCAGCGCCAAGAGCTGGCCGGGGCTCGCCCCACAAGCCAAGCACCAGGGCACAGATAGCACAGCTCAGACAAGAAAAGGGAAGAAAAGAGATCTCGGCAAAAATCCCGTCTTCCTTCAAAGCCAGGGACATTCCCTTGGCACGGGGGTGGGATGGGGCAGGACGGGAGAGCCTGGGGTTCAGCCTAGCTGAACGCAGGCAAAGGAAAAAGCAGGACCCTGCTGCGTTTATTGCGTCCCTCTGCTTTCTGGTGGCCAGGCTGCAAGGCTCTGGGCTCCTCCAAGCTGGAGTTTCGAGCCGTGTTGTGGAGAAGGGCAGCCCAAGGCAGCCATGCCGGACAGAGCTGAGGAGCTGCAGCCCTCCTCCGGAGACCCGGAGAGGTGCTGCCGGGTCCTCCTTCCTCCCATGGCCCGCCACACCTCCAGGAGATGGCCACGGCCCCGCCGATCTCCAGGGAAAAGGTTTCCTCCTCTTCGCCTGCCCCCTCTGGGGTGCCAGGCTCCCACCTCAAACCCTGCTCCAGGCTTTGGGGCGTCGTTCCAGCACGCTCCGGGACGGGGGGTCCCAGGAGAAGGGTGATGGCACCTCACGGGGATGTCCGTCACCGAGCCCTGGGACAATCTGGGTGCTCTCTCATCCCTTGGGCCCCAGTCGGGGCCACCACAAGGGCCGTTAGCTGCTGCTCACCGAGTCCTCCAGGCATTGGGGCTTGGGCTGCAGTCAGCTCCGGGAGCCTCAGTGGGGTTGTGCTCAGCGCCCCTGGGTCACTGCTGTCCCCAGCAGAGACCTGGCCCCCCAGCCCAGCACCCTGCTCCCACGGGAGCGCTGACGTCCGCGTCCCTCCTCCCTCCCGCAGGAGCCCAGCGCCGCGGTGCAGGACCGAGGAGCAACCGTGTGACGTGAGTGCTCGTCCCCAGCCCCTGCGGCGATGCCCGGGGTGGGGTGGCGGGGGGAAGGCACCGGCAGCGTCCCTGCCCTGGTGCTGGAGAGACGGCGAACCCCTTCTCCAGGAGGGTCGGTTCCCAACGCACCGCGGGTCTTGTCGCCCACGTGCGCAGGCGCAGGCAGTGCGACGGGTGGGCGGCCGCGCCGGCTCCGGGCAGACACGAGGCCAGGACAGCCCGGTAGCGGCTGGCGGGGGATGCCAGGGCGATAAGCCCCATCCTGCCCCTCTCCCCGCAGCTCCCCTCCGCTCCAGGCTGTAGTGTGGACGAGAGGCGCACGGCCCCTGGCCCCCACACCGGGCTGGGGGCTCTGCTGTGGGGGGACCACGGGGCAGCCGGCCCCGGGCAAGCAGCTACGCGCTTGGCATGGCCGGAGCGACGCGCCGACGTTACAGACAACCACGCTCGGCGCCAGACCTCATCCCATTGGCAATAGGCACCTGACTCCCACCCACCGCACCCTGCCCCGGAGCCCCCGCCGGGGGGCCCGTGGGCCTGGCAAGGGCAGGACAGCACCCGGGCTCCGCTGCCCGCCCGGTCCCCACAGCCCCCCAGTGCTGGGGGAAGGATGCATCCCATGGGGCTGCAGCGAGGGGCAGGGACGGAGGCAGCGGCTCGAGCCCTCCTGGGGCAGGGGGGAAGCACCCCCCCCCCTCCCAGCACATTCACCGCAGAGCACAGCCCCCTCGGGCAGCCCCGCCACGCAGAACGGGCACGGGCACAAATCCTGCACCGGCGAGGGACCCTCAAGGTCCCCGGGAGATGCTGGCAGAGAGGAGCCTCCAGCCGCATCCCGGCACAGGAGGGGCCGGAGCCCGGCCCTGGGGGCAGGATGGCACCTCGGCGGGCCAGCGGGCAGCCCCGGTGCTCGCGGCGAGCTTTGGTGCGTAACCGCAATGTACATAGACGAGCTAAAACCATTAAAGCTGCTGAACCCTGCGGCAGAGTCAACTGGCTTTATTGGGGCACGGCCCCCACCGCCCGCTCCTGCCCGCGGGCAGGGCCCCAGGGCTGAGCACCCCCCGGGAAGCCGGGCGGCACGGGGGGCGCGCGGGCGACGCCAGGCAGAAGGGGCAGAGGCAAGAGCTGGGGGAGGTGGGGCACGGCCGCGGCACTGGGCACCCCAGTAAAGGCGCCACCGGGATTCTCCACAGCGCACAGGGATGCGGGACCACTCCGCTAGCGGCACTGCGCAGGATGGGGCCCCTGGAAAGACCAGCTCAGGGTGCTAGGCAGTGCCAGCCCCTGCCGCCGGCCGGGGCAGCGGCCCATGGCGGGGGGCAGCGGCCCATGGGGGTGAGGCGGCTCGCTCGGGCGAAGCTTTTTGGGGAGCGGGGAGGGCTGGGGCAGACCCGCAAGGTCAGCTGAAGGGCAGCTCGGGGTCAGGCTCGGGGGGTCTGCCGGGTGGCGGCGGGGGCGCGCGGAGCTGCGGAGAGAGGAGAAGCGGTGCCGCCGCGCCGAGGCCCCTCGCCCCCGTTTAGACCCTTTCCCCCCCCAAAGCACACGGGTGGCACCGTGCCCCGTTACGGGAGGGCTGGGGGCAGGTTTAGGGGGCACAGCATCGCTGTGACGGGGCTTACCGGCCGGAGGCGGGTGGCTGCCAGGTCCGGAGAGCTCTGCCCACTGCCCGTGCCATCCTGCCTGCATCCTGGAAGGGCCCGGCCGCTCAGCCCAGCTCTCCCCACGCGCCCCCCAGCCCCTCTCCCAGCCCTCCCCGGCACTCACCGCCCAGCGGCGTTTCGGGAGAGGGGCTGGGGGCCAGGCCGGCCCCGGGCGTGAGGCTGGGAGGGGAGAAGGGCGGCGGGGACGGCGATGGCAGCTCCTGGGAAGACACAGCCACGAGAGGTGGGAACAGCGGGAGAGGCGTCTCCCCCCGCCCCGAGTAGCCACGGCACAGCATGGGGGGCTGCCCCACACCGAGGGGACACGGCAACCCTCCGGCCACCGCCACTGACCTGCCCGGCCCCCCCCTGAGCCCCGGTGAGCTCCTCGACCACCAGGGAGGGGAAGACGCCAACGCGGCCGTCGAAGTCACCCGTCCAGAAGCCGTCGTCCACCTCGCCGGGGGCGCGGGGCAGCACCCGGATGATGGCCCCCTCGGGGAAACTCAGCTCCTCGGGGCTCTGCCCCTCGTAGTCGTAAAGGGCTCGCACCAGCCAGGCTGTGGAGAGGATGGGGTGGGGGCTCAGCACCCTCTGGGGGGGCCTTGCCTCCCTCCCCGGGGTGGGGATGCCACCCTAGCACCCACCTCCGGGCTCCAGCACCAGCTCCGCGGCCATGATGCTGGAGAGCTGGCGGTGCAGTGCGGAGGGTCCTGGGGGGCCAGCCCCGGCCCCCTGCTCCCCCCCCAGAGACAGCAGGTACTTTTCAGGGACGTAGCCAACCTGGCCCGCCTTGTTCCGAGCCTGAAGGGGCAGAAAACGCGTGACGGCGCAGAAAAGGGTCGGGGTAGCCCTGGGGACCTCTGAAATGTGTCCCCCCACCACCGCCTGGAGAGCGGGGGGCTCAGCCCGCTCCCACCTTCACCCACTCCTCCGCATCACCGTCCTCGATGACCTCCAGCTCCTCGCCCTGGGTGATGGACAGCTCGTCCGCTCGGCAGCCCTGCAGGGGACAGGGACCGAAGGGGCAGGGAGGCTGCGCGGGCCGGCCCGGCGCGGGCAGGGTGAGGGGCAGGCAGCCGCGGCCGTACCTGGTACCCAAAGATCACCCGGCAGGTGTAGGGGTAGATGCGGGCAGCGGGGTTGGGGTCACTGTCCTCATCTGCCTCATCACTGTCCTCGTAGTCGTCGAACTCAGCCGGATCCAGCCCTGCGGGCGCCTCCTCGCCCACCCCCACCACGGCCCCCGCCAGCCAGGCGTCCACGTCCAGCCCCGCTGCCCGCAGCAGCGCCAGCCGTGCCTCCGCCTTCACCCGGCTCACCTGGGGGAGCCGGCGGCGGGCGGGCAAGGACACATGGTCAAGGCCAAAGGGGGCACCTACGGGGCGGGGGACAGCCCAGCAAGCCCCGTCACTCCCGGTCCCCAGCGCGGTCGCGACGGCGGCAGAGCACCCCCAGCGCCGCATCCCCATCCCCGCGTGCCCCCTCCCCGGGGCCGACAAACCTCGAGGCTATCCCGAGGACTCACCTCCGCCTTCCGGATGTTTTCCCTCGCCTCTTCCATCCGCCGCTCCACGGCGGCCACCTCTGCCTCCGGGACCTGCTGCCGCCTGGCCTCCAGCCGCTGCAGCACCTGGCGGGGGGCACCCGCAGGTCGGCGGGGTGCTGGGAGCCGGCGCGGGGCGGGAAAAGCCCCGCGCTCCGCAGCGAAGGACAGCGCCCACCTCCTCGCTGTGCGCCTTGTTTTTGCGGTCCCGAGCCACCCGCGTGGCCCAGCGCCGCGCCTCCTTCTCCAAGCCGGCCCCGTCGTCCCCCGGCGGCAGCAGGCGCACCTGGGCGAGGACAGCGGGGCTGACAAGGCGCTGGCCGCGCAGAGCCCTCCCCGCCGCAGCGTCCCCGTCCCACCTACCTCCTCCACCCTGGCGAGCTGGAAGCGCTGCTCGAGGGCCAGGGCGAAGGCAGGGTGGTCCTGCAGGAAGAGGAGGAAGTCCTGCTCCCGGCACACCTGCAGCGGGGGAGCAGCGTGGGGCCGGGGGGCTTACCCGTCCCCTCTCGAAGCCCGCCGCGCCGCTCCCGGGACGGGTGCCGTTACCCGTGCGGACGCCTCCGCGATGCCCTGGAACCAGTCCCGCGTGGCCCGGCAGGTGTCCACCTCCGTCCGGCTGGCCGCTGACAAGTGTTCCCGCAGCCGCTCGTAGAGGTCACCATCCAGCGCCTGGGGGAAAGCGGGTGGGAACCACCCCCCCACCCCGGCACTGCCCGCGTCCCCCCAGGGAACATCCCTGACTCCCCCAGGGCAGCCAGCCCTGTCCCCGCACCGGTGGGACCCTCCCCGCTGCACCCCATCGCAGCGGCACGGGGAGGATGCCTCTTGCGGGACCCCGGGCAGGGGGCGTGGGGGGGTCCGGGCAGCTCCTACCTGCACGGCAGCGGGCAGCTCCACCCGCCGGTAGTGCTCCAGGTGGGCTGTGGCAGACACCAGGGCGAAACCGTACTCGTTCTGCACCCCCGCAAGCTGCCTCGAGTGCTCGGCCAGCCGCGCCGAGAACTGCAGGGACGGGGAGAGCGGGGCCTGGCGACGGGGTGGGGGCCACCACCCCATGTCCCCCCGCATCCCCGTGCTTTGGGACCCTGCCAGCCCTCTGCGCTGCTGACCTTGGCGCTGAGTTTTTGCAGGCTGGCCTTGGTGTGAAATATTCTCCGGTCGCTCTTCCGGAGCCTGGCGACGATGGGAGCGGGGATGTGAGACCACCCCGCGGCCACGGCGGCCCCCTCCCGCCACCCCCGGCGCTCACCGAGCCTCCACGTCGGCCGCCTTGTCCTTGGCCACCTCGCTGCTCCGCTGGAGGTGGGTGAACTGCTTCTTCGCCTTGTCCAGCTCCTTCACCGTCTCCAGCAGCTCCGCCTGCGCCCTCTGCAGCCGCTCGATGCCCTGCGGGGAACGTGAGCCGGGGGCGGGCAGCTGTCCCCACCGCCCGGGCACCGGAGACGTGTCCTCGCCCTGGTACCTTCTTGAGCATCCGCTCCTTGGAGAGGCGGGCGGTGCGGGTGGCCTCCGCGGCGAGGGTGCGGTAGCTCTCCGAGGCGGTGACACGGAGCTGCCCGGCGTGCGCGGTCCCCTCGATGACGCTTTTCCAGACAGCGACCGCGCTCCTGCGGGCGCGGGGGGTGAAAACAGGGCAGGGTACTCTCCTGCCTCCCCGCCAGCTTTTGGGGATGCCCGGCAGGACAGCCAGCAACCCCCAGCCCCTGCGCACCCCCTTGGGGACATCCCACCTAGGGCTGCCTCCCCGGGACACCGGAATCCTGGCTGGCATTAGGCCAGCCGGGAGGGCGACGGGCACAGCCGGCGCCAGCCCCTCGTCCCCGTCCCCAGCCCACCTCGAGTCACCGGCCTCGCCGCGGCCCCGCTGCCAGTCTCTCTTCACGAACTGGCTCGCCAGCCTCTGCAACGCCTGCGGACAGACCCGTCGTCACCAGTGCTCCCCAACCATCCTGGGCACCCCGGCGCCCCACTCCGGGCCTGAAACTGGGCTCCCCCACTCTGGCTGCCCACCTCATGGGCGTCCCCAGGGCAGGGGGCACCCCCCCCCAGGGTGGCTCGGTGTCAGCAGGGACCCCATCAAGCTCTCCTTGGGAAAACGTTTTTAGGGAGCAGCCACCACCGTGAGAGTACCCCCCCATTGCGGCTTTTCGGAGAGGGACACCGGCTGCACAGGCAGAGGAGCCCCCGGCAAAGCCAAGCACAGCAGAACCCCAGCCCCGGGGGGGTGGCTACCCCTGAGCCTGGTGGGGAAGAGGGAGCGAGGCGGCGCAGCATCCGGCCGCAGGCGAGCGGGGAGGGCATCTCCGCTGCAGGCTGTCCCCAAAGGATGCGCGGGGACGTCTCACGGAGCAAAACCGGCCTCCGACATTTAAGAGCAGAGCCCTGCGATGACCCAGCATGCAGCAGAGCCAGGCGGTTTCCTCCTGCCCCCCCACCTCAGCAAGGTTTTCGCTCCAGGTCCCCAGCGCAGCCGAGGTCCTGGCCATGCTGTGCTCAGCAAAGCGCCCCAGCGGGTGCCCCAGCGTCGCCGGTGCCCCCCGCCCCAGGGAAAACGCTGACAAGCGGCCAAGTCCCGCTTTGCTCCGATAATTCCGACGCTGCCCATCGCCTGCGCGGGGCTGCGCTGCGCTCCGAAACGCCCCACGCCGGGAAGGATGGGGCTCGGGGCTCACGCCTGCCCGGGCCGCGGGCTCCGACACCGGCGGCACCTCCTTACCTGCCCGTACTCCCTGTCGATGGCGGCCCTCTGCTTGCTGTAGGACCTGCGGGGAGAGGGACGGGGGGGGCGTGGGGAGGGCAGGGGGGCACCCACGCAGGATGGGCCGCCCCCCCTCACCCCGGGACGTCCCCATACGGGTGCCCCGGCGGCTGACGGAGCCCACGACCTCGGCTCAAGGTGAGCCGTGCCTGGCGGGCTGGCGCCCGTGCCACGCGTGGGATGAGCTGGCCGGTCTCAGCCCGGGGGGAGGGCAC
>VZSC01014434.1:18917-31152 GCA_013398225.1 Steatornis caripensis
GTGAGGCTGGGCTGGGGCTGCGTCACCGCGTCTGTTGTTCCCCTCCGCAGCCCGCCAGCTGCAGGACGGAGCCGGGAAAACGGACCGAGGGCCACCCGGCACCCGCTGGGGCGGCAGGGTGGGGGTGGCAGGGTGGGACAACGCAGGGCGGCCCCATCCGCAGTGGCATCAACGTGTCAGCCCGACCGAGGCGATCAGTCCCTGGTCCGCCTGGTCCCGCCAGGGCTGGGCACGTGGGGTGGCCCCTGAGTCAGGGCGCTGCAATGGGGCAGGGGCACATGTCACTGGGCTGGGAGCTGTCAGCCTCCTCCCTGCCCCATGCCTGGGGCGCGTACGGCTTCACCTGCCCGCTGCCGTTCACAGCTGGCTTTCAATGGCTGCCTCACCTCTGCTTCCTCCTCCCCAGAGCGTGCCGTTGCGTGCCGGTGGCCGGAAATCACCCCGGCCTCGCTGACGTCCCCCGTGTGCTCGGCGGCAGTGGCCGCTGACGGTCATCTCGTGCTCCCCGCCTCCTGTCTGGCCACTCAGACCACAGGGACGTGGGAGGACACAGGCGCGACGCGGAGGAGAAAGAGGAAGGGTGACAGTGGGGAGGGGGCTGGTGCCCATCCTGCAGCGGTGACGCGCGGCGGGGCCAGCCCTCCCTGTGACACTCGTGCAGACCCAGCTTGTGCAAAGGCCACCCTGCAGAGATGTCCCGGCCGGTGCCTTTGCCCGGCGCTGCTGCTGCCTGCGTCACCCTCCTGCTCGGCTGCGCCTGGCTCGGCTCGGCCACCCAATCGTCTCCAAGTAAGTGCCTTGGTGGGTCTGGGGGCAGGGCAGGGAGGCTTCGCCGGGACACGCCGACATCGCGTCCCATGACACTCGGAGGGCATAGCTGGGCGCCACGGTGAAAGCTCAGGGCGCTGCTCTGCTGCCTTCCCTGGGTGTCCACGTTGAAAACCCAAGTGAAGACCTGAAACCCCGCCACCCGGTCCCCTTCCAGCAGCACATACCGGGTTACTGCTCTTGTAACCTGAATTTCCCCGTCCCCTGGATGTGGAGAGGTGGTGGTGGAGGTTGTGGGAAACCCGTTGGATGTAACCAGGGCGCCCCGGGGCTGGATGTCCTGGGGACCACCTGGGTGGAACCGGGGTTGACACTCAGGGGAGAGCCACAGAGCCTGGCTGTGTTTTTTGAGCAAGCCAGAAAAGGGATTTGATGGGGAGTTGTTTGTCTGGTGTGCCAGGACCTTCCCGTTCTTCACTTTTGTTCTGAGCATGCAGCGAAAAACCTCCGACCACAGGAAGACGGGGAGGCGTGCGCAGCCCCAGCTGCGGCGGGCGACTGAGTTGGGGGGCTGGCTGGCAGGGGGAGGAGGCAGGAGCCGCTGTGGGACAACATCTCCCATCCTGGCATGGGTGGCCATACCTGACCCTGTCCTGGCGTGGTTGCTCCCGTTGGGTTGCGGGGAACCTGTTTGTGCTGGGCTCGGTAGGAAAAGGGACGTCGACAGAGCCGCGTGTCCCCACAGCGGCGCGCGGGAGCAGAGCCCGTCTGGCTGCGGGCAGAGCGCCTGGCTGGGCTGGCACTGCCGCGGTGGCACCGCCAGGCAAGCAGCGTGGACGGCGCACGATGTGGCACGGCTCCGCGCGGCGAGGGCTGCGGCATGTTGAGGGCTCCCATGTCCTGAGCTGCCCCTGCCGCGGAGCAGGGAGACGCCAGCTCCCGCGTTTGCTGGCGGCTCTGCGGGGAAGGTGACAGCCCCTGGGTGGTCTCGAGTGGGAAGGGGCAGCGGGAGGGGGCTCTCGGCCGAGCCTGATGCCTTGTGTCCTCCGCAGTGCGTAGCAAGGGGCGAGTCTTGATCCCCCTCACTCCCCAAGAAGAAGTCACGTGCCCCAGGGCCTCTGTGGAAACTTTTCTCAACAGCACCCTGACCACTCGCCTCCTCCCCGCCTTCTACTCCGTGGTGCTGCTCGTGGGGCTTCCGGCCAACGCTCTGGCCTGCTGGGTCCTGGTGACCAACGTCAGGAAATGTTCCGGCAGCCTCTTCCTGCTCAACCTGGCCAGTGCCGACCTGCTCTTCGTCCTCCTGCTGCCGTTCAAGATCTCCTACCACCTGCTGGGCAATCACTGGCTCTTTGGGGACTACCTGTGCCGCACCATGGTGGCCTTCTTCTACGGGAACATGTACAGCTCCATCCTCTTCCTCACTTGCATTGGCCTGGAGCGCTACGTCTCTGTGGTGCACCCGTTCCTGTGGAAGGGCTCCAGTTGGATGTGGGGCAAGGTGGGCATCTGCGTGGGCATCTGGCTGGTGGTGGGGCTGGCCATGAGCCCTCTGCTGTTGCACACCCAGACAAGTCACATCTCGAGCCTGAACATCACAACATGCCACGATGTCCTGGAGAAGAAAGATCACATGTTCCTCGTCTACTATTTCCTCTTCCTGGTGGGGCTGGGCTTTGGCTTGCCCTTCGTGCTCATGATCGTCTCCTACGGCTGCATCCTGGCGCGGCTGCTGGCCAAGGGGAGACGCTATGGGCAGGTGGTGCGTGTCCTGGCCCTGGTCCTCCTCGTCTTCGTCCTCTGCTTCACTCCCAGCAACGTGCTGCTTTTCATCCACTACGTGCTGGAGGCCACGGGGTGCCACAACGTCACCTACATCTGGTACACCCTGGCCCTGCCGCTCGGTGCCTTCAACAACTGCTTCGACCCCTTCGTCTACTTCTATGTCTCCCAGGATTTTCGGGCCTGGATCCGGGATGCCGGCAGCTGCTGCCCAGGGAGGCTTAAGACCTTGTCGGGGAGGGCCTTGGAGAAGGCAGCCTTGCCCCTGAGGTCCAGCGAGTAGAGGCAGCTGCAGGCAGGGCTGGGGGGCGCCGGGCCGTGTCCCCCCGCCCCAGAGAGGAGGGATGCTGTAGGTCAGTGCCCAGCACGAAGGGGTGTGCTACTCAGCCCGCCCCATCCCAGGCTGGCTGCAGATTTGGGCAGCAAATCCCCACCGGCCGTGAGGTTTGCCGGGACTTTCGCCTGTTTTTGCAATTCCTCTGCAGGTTTTCCAGGCATGGCCCGTTGCCAGCACACGGCCGGCCCGATGCTGCCATCCCTACCGCCGTCCCATGGGTCCCGCGAGTGGGTGCCTGGCCCTTGCGGCGCCCCGACTCCCCACCTGCCAGACCACAGCATCCCTCACCGCTCCTCCGGCAGGAACCAAACCCTCCAGAGTACAAATAAACCTTTATTTCTCTCTGCTGGTGGAAGGAACAGGTATAAATACCCAAGCTGAGCAGGAGCCGTCCTCCATCGCCAGGACAACGCGCCGGGCACACACAGCCAGCCCTGCTCCTGTTGACCCTTTCCCAAAATGTGCCACGGGAGATGCAAGAAGGGAAGTGGGGGGTGGCTTGGGTGTCCCGACCCTGCCTCCCGGGCTCAGCGCTGGGGAGCGGACATCGCGCCGTGTTCCCCTGCTCTGGCAGGCACCACGTGCCCCACTGCCTGACACCGTGCTGTGCTGCCGCAACGTGCAGGCAGGCTTTTGTTTTCCGTGTACTTGCTTCCTTTGACACTGGGCCTGATGGCAGGCGTGCCACCGACGAGCGAGAGCATGTGTGGCAGCATCCCCAGCCCTCCCGGGAGAGGGTACTGCCCCTCAGCATCTCGGCCCCCGCTAGTCCCCTGGTCCCCACTGATCCCCGCTCCCAGCCGGGATCCAGGGTCAGGAGGAGGAGGAGGGCACGGGCTCCATGGTGTGGGAGCGCGGGGTACCCGTCGTCGCCGGCACCAGGCACGACTTGACCCCCACCCAGGTCAGCGGCCACCCCTTCAGCACGACAGGTCACGTCACCGGCTCGCCTGGCCCCGGCGGCTGACCCTCGCTCTTCCTGAGGATGATGCTGCTGAGCTCCTGGATGAGCTTGTCGTTGATGGGTGAGGGAGGCTGCATGTTCCTCTTCTTGGAGTTTTCCAGGGAGGTCTCTGTGCCGGGACTGCTGCCCGGCGTGGCCGCCTGCTCCCAGTCCCTGGCCAGTGCCAGGGAAGGCTCCACGTTCCTCTCCAGAGAGGCCGTTTTGGTGGGTCTGAGCCCCTGGGCTGGAGCTTTGTCGCTGTCCAGGTTCAAGCCCCTTTCGAGGGACAGGGCTTTGGTGACGGAGGGACCTGACAGCTTCTGAGCCGGGTTGGTGGGCAGCGAGGAGCGCAGTGCCGTGGCGGGGGGCTGCTCAGGGAACGGGGATGGCTTCTTGGACCTGTCCGCAGGGGGCATGGCCGACAGCTCTGCCAGTAGCCCCCGGCCCATCTCCAGCGCGGCCAGCTCAGGGAAGTTGCCCACCTCCTCGTAGACAGGATCAGCGTCCGCCTCCTTCTCCTGCTGCTCTTCCAGGGAGTCCTGGTGCATCTTCATGGGCTGGGGGAGGGCAGAGGGTTGTGGCGAGGGGCAGTGCTCGCACCGCTCAGCTGTACCCCTCCGTCCCCCTCACCCTGCCCTCCCTGCACTCAGGCGCTGCCTGGGGAGCCTGGCCCCCTCGCTGTGCGGCAGATGCCCTCAGGGGACCCACCCTCCATCAGGTCTCTTTGCTCGGGCACTGCTGCCCTTTCTTCCCCCGTCGCTGGTGGAGGACAAGTGCTTTGGTTCCTGCCCAGGCACGGTCCACGCCGCCGGCTGCAGCACCAGCCTGGTGTGCCTTGGCAGAGGTGGTCTGGCACGGGGAGGGCAGGCGGGTGCCCATGCGGAGCTCGAAGCCAGGCGAGGTGAGGTCCAGCCAGGTGGCCCCCACAGAAATAACACCTATTTCCTCGCATTTCTTATGTTCAGCCCCTCTGAGTGATACCAGGCCCAACGGGAGACGTGCTGGGAGCTAGGCTGGACTGTTGTGGTCTGGCTTGCGTACACAGGGACCACGCAGGGACCCCCAGCCCTGCGTATGGGACACACAGAGCAATGGGCACCCCCTTGTCTGCCACACGATGTGGGCAGGATGGCCTGGGCAGCTCTCCGAGGGCAGGTGGGATGCTGCAGGCGAGCCCTTGCCACCGTAACCAGGAGGCACGGTGCGAAGCCAGCAACGAACGCGCTCCATGCATGCGGGTACTTACAAAGAACATGGACAAAGTCCTTCGTGTGTGCAGGCGGCGCTAGAAACAGAGGAGACGGGCAGAGGTAAGCGTGTGATAGTGCAGAGCAGGGTCACAGATGCCTCGGCAGGCAGAGGACGAGCACTGGGACACAACACCCTGTGTGCCTACGCGGCCCTGCACGCACAGAGAGCGGCCACGGCCACGAGCACAGCATGCAGCACGCACACACCGCCGAGCACGGGGACACACAATCCATCAATGTCAGGTGGTGCACACCTGCCCCCGGGGCCCTGGGTGGGCACACGGTCCCGAGACGGGTGCATGGACATCGGTGGGTGCAGGAGCACCCGTGGGCAGGGGTAGCTGCGGGGTCTTTACCAGGGTCTGGTTGGCGGAGAGCATGGTGGCGTCGGTGCTGTCCCCGTGCAGAGGCACCAGCGGCATGGTGCCGAACTTCTGCTTGGCGAGGTCGGAGGAGGAGCGCCGGCGCATGATCACGGGGCGCAGGTCATCGTGCTGCGCACAAGGACAGGGCAGGGAGGGGGGTCATGCCGGGCTGCCCCGCCAGCCCCCTCCCGTCCCAGCCACGCTGCACCCACCTGAGCCTTGAGGATGCTGGTGGTCCAGTCCCACAGCTCAGCCTGCCCCGAGCACACCAGGTACCTGCAGAGGAGTCAGCTGAGATGCTGCTGAGGCGCAGGGCCAGCGAGGCCCGTATCACCCTGTCACCTTGCCTGTGAGCCTGGGGCTGTCAGGGACAACCACACACACCTCCAAATCGCTGCTGCAGGGCAAGGAGGGAGCTTGTCGGGCACCCATGAGCACCTCGGCTCAGCTGTCCTTGCTGCCCTTAGAAGAACATCTCGGCCCCGTGTCAGGGCAGGCGACTTGCTCAGCTGCTGCCCCAGCATCGGCAGCACCAAGGAAATGGGGACAGGATCAGCAGGGTGCACGGGTGGGCCTGGGCACCCGGCGGTGCCAGGGAGGCTGGGGCAGGGACGCCAGCTCAGGATGGGGCGCAGGGTGCAGGAGCACCTGGTGTTGGGCGCGTGGGGATGCAGAGCGGTGTCTGGTAAAGGTTGGCAGGCAGCACAGCCGTGCAGGTGATGCACACCTGGGCAGCGCAGGCAGGTCTGGAGCCTGGTGCTGGGTGCTGGGAAGATGCGTGTCCCAGGGGTGCTGGTGTGGATGGGGACGTAGGAAGGGTGTGTGGTACGGAGATGAATTGCCCCTGGAGCGTGGCCCCGAGCTTGTGCCAGGGAGCATGTGGCCCCACCACTCTGTCCCTTGAGCCCCCCAGCCAGGCACCAGCTCTGCTCTGCCCCCCAGGGCCCCGTAGCACTGCTCCTGGCTGTCCCAGTCCCACTAAAATGGGGGACAGGTCTCAACATCCCCCCCCACCCCCAGCCCCAGCACGTTAGGGACAGATACTCACAGCTGCTGCTTGTCCAGGGTCAATGTGAAACCCCACCTGGGAAAAGGAAGAGGCAGGCTGTGGGGCAGCGCCGCCAAGCTCAGACACAGCTCGGGGGCCGTGGGAAGCCGCATGGGGTGCTGAGCTCGCCCTACGGGCCTGGACTTGTCACGGCTTTGGGTCCTGGTGGGGCTGGGTGTGCTCCCAGTGGCTGGCTTCTTGTGCTGGGTGTCGGGACAGGGACAGAGCGATGCATGCATGCTCCAGGGCCACGGCCAGGGAAGGTGCCACTTACTGAGCTGGTGGCTTCAGCTTCTTCCTAATGCCCATGTAAACCTTGGCTGCGTCCAGGGGCCACTCGCGCTCTGGCTTGGCGCTCTGGGGAGCGAGATCCATCGGGTCGGGTCAGCTCAGCTCAGCTCGGTGCCAGCCTCCCTGCCAGGAGGACAGCCACCACCGTGCCACCACCGTCCCCAGCCCCCAGCCCGCCCCTCCCCGCCTCTCCTCCCACCCTCGGGGTACGGGTCCGTCCCTGCAGCATCCCCTGGGTACCCTCTTCTCCTTGAGCAGCAGCAGCCTCCGGTCCTGAATGACAAAGTAGCGCTCCTGAAACTTGTTCCCCAGCAGCTTGGGGGGCTCCTCGCGGCATTTCAGCAGCCCGCACTTGGGGGTCTCACGCTTGGCGCCTGCCCAGTGGGACGAGATGGGGGTCAGGAGGGCTTGGGCGCACGTGAGGATGGCTGTGGGTGTCAGGGCTGTGCCCCTGATGGCTGCTGGGTGGTGGCCAGGGCAAGGGGAAGCTGGGGCAGAGCTATCCCCCTCTGGGGACACCCCTGGGGGCTGAGACCCTCTGTGATTACCTTACCTGTGAAGAGACAGCTGCCCTCGCCGATGGGGACCTTCCTCACCAGCAGGTATGCAGCGCTGGGCTCTGGGAGCTTGCACCACTGCAAAGCCTGCTCCAGCACCTTCTCCTTGGGGTGCAGGGGCCGCTCTGGGGAGGCAGGGACACTCTCACTGCTGTGTCTCCTCTGCTGTGCCCGTCCCTGTCGCCGCCGCCACCGGCAGCAAGCCGACCCCTGTACTCCACACCTCCTCCTCGCCAACCTGCTTGTGCCAAGAGCATCCCCTCATGCTGTCCCTGCCACACTCACCCAGCTCCCCGTTCTCCAGGACCTCGAAGGTCAGCCAGATGTCCAGGCTGGCCGCCACGTTGCGCATCTCCAGCACCTGGTTGGTGAGCTCCTCTGCCGTCATCACGGGGGACACCTGGGGACAGGCACATGGGGAGCTGCGGCGGGTGGTGGCACGATGGGTCCCGGGGACAGGCTGCGCCAGGAGCGTGCATCCCTCCTCGCTTCCTCCGGCACGGCCCTCCTTTGGGACTCACCTTCAGGGTGACACAGCAGTCGGGCAGCTTCTGTTCCAGGTAAACCTCGATGATGAGGTCCCCTGCCTGTGAGAGCTGGAGGAAGAGCGGGTGGCATTGGTGCCATGCTGGCATGGGTGCTGTGCACATCCCCTGTCCCCTGCGGGGAGATGGTGCCCCAGGGAGCTGGGGCTGCTTCTGCCCTGGGCAGGAGCTTCAAGGTGATGGGTGAAGGGGAGACAAGTGGGCGGAAGTTTCTTCCCTGAATATCTCGTGTGGGACAGTGGGGACCCAGGGAGGGCAGCCGGGAGGACCTCCATCCTCCAGGCAGTCCCACCAGCCCAGGGGTCCCCGACGTGGTGGGGGCTGGCAAGCGCATCCCTAGTACCTGGGTGTCCTTCCAGGTGGTGATCAGACTGTTCTCCAGATCCATCTGGGACACCTGGTCCTCGTCAATCTGCCGGACGAAGGATGCACGGGGTCAACATGGAGCGGGATGCGGCTTGAGGACACGTGGCCAGGACAGAGGGATGCAGGGGGAGGCAGAGGTGGGCAGTATCGGGGGATACGACATGGGCAGAGCCATTGCGGAGGGGGCTGGCAAGGCCCCTGCAGGAAGCTTACATCGAAGATGCTGACATAGTTGTCGATGAGGTCTTCCATCACCTTGACCTCGTGCTCCCCTTTGCCGTCGGTCTGGAAGAGGCTGGGTGCGAAGAGCAGTGATAGGTTCTTGGTGTTCATCTGGTTGAGGTCTGCACATTTCTGCACCCTGGGGTAAGGACCACAGGGGTGAGGGGCTGGCCCCACACTGGATGGGGTCGCAGCCCCAGCCCCCCTCCTCTGCCTCACACAAATTTGCCTGAAAACCAGCCTGTTTTTATCCTGCTCCCCAGGAACGGGAATTTCAAGCCAGACAGTTCCTGTTTCCAGGACTTCCAGCCACCATCAAACCAGACAACAGCCGCACCCCATGCTCTGAGTCGGGGATGGAAATTTGTGTTTTTCCCCTTTTTTTTGGGCGCTTGTGATGTTTATGTCCTACGATGGGGTGTCACCTACTACCGAACGTCCTCCCAGTCTCTCCTGCTGTACGACAATTTTGGGAACGTTTGAAGTGCCCCAGAGCAGCACGCTCCAGCACACCCCAGCATCGGCCCGTGGGGTTGATGGGGCAGGGCACGGGCACTGGGCTCTTCCTGGTTCACAGTGATGCTCCCTGGGCAGCAGGGTGACCCTGCACTGCTGGCTGGCCTTGGGCACCCCGGCTGGGCCGGAGCACCCCGCAGGGTGGTGTCCCACTGACCGGTAGAGGTGCCCAATGAGCGCAGCCAGGGTCTTGCTGTTGAGGCGAGGCAAGCGATGAATGAGCTCCTTGTACCTCTCCAGGCGCTGGGGCTTCGAGGAGATTTCTGGAGGGAGGAAAACGAGTGATGGAACGTTCCTGAATCCAGCAGATCCAGAGTTGACATGGCACTAGGGCTGGCACCAGGACTGCGCCCCGAAGGACATCGGCCCCAGAAGTCTGTGATGGGCAGCCCAGTGTGGGAGGAGGGTTTGGGTGAAGGAGGTACCTGCAGCCTCCTTCCACTGTGGGTGCAGCTCCAGCGTGAAGACAGGGTCTTCCAGCTCACGGAAGAACCTCTTCAGCACGTCGGTGACATCCTCGATGAAGTTGTCGTTGATGCGCAGCTTGACGTTGCGGGCGTCCCGCCGGAACTCCTCCATTAGTACCTTGATCCGGGACTTGGCTCCGTTCTTGCGGTAAATTCCCTCATGCCGCAGCCCTGGGGCAGGGAACTGGTGTCACAGGGGCTCAATCCTGGCCAGAGGTTGGTGCCCCGAGAGTGGTGCCTCTTGCCCGGACCCGTCAGCTGCCCCGTGCGTGTTGGAGGATGCTTTGGCTGTGCCGCCACCACGCCGGGCTCACCGTATTGCGTGATGAAGGCGATGCAGCTGTCCACGATGATGGGGATGTCCCCTCGGCTCAGCTGCTGGTCCCGCAGTGCATTGCCTCGACCCCCCGCCGATGCCTGGATGTCGGCGTACCATGCTGCCGAGTCCGCTCGTGACAAGCCCTGCAGGTAAAACGTCCTGAGAACAAGAAGAGCAGAGAAGAGGGAATGAAGGTTGCCAGGAGGGGTAGGTTATCCCCTCCTGCCCCTACACACCGCCTGGCCCTGGGACAGGGAACAAGGCACAGCCAGGCTGAGCTGAGGGACGCCGTACCATGACAAGAGACACCCAGGCTGGGGCGACATCTGTAAGCCCCTTGGCCACAGCTCTGCTGTCCCAGTAGCATCCGCACCGTGGGTTTGGGGTCGGCATTGACCCACGTGCGAGTGCCTTTGCTGACGTCCCTTGGCTCATTCCCCACCATTCCTGCAGCCAGCACTCACCTCCCCATCTCCACCAGGATGAGCAGCTCCTTCTTCTCTGGTGTCTCCATGGGGGGAACCAGTTCTGCATTGGGGCAAGAAGTAGAGGGGTCAGAGCCATGTGCAGCCACCCACCACGTGATCCCAGGCTGCGGCATGGCACTCACTGAGCTCCTGCAGCCGCCGGAGGTTGACGCTGTCCTCAGCCCCGTCATCCTCGGCGGGGCAGATGAAGAGGTGGGCTTTCTGCAGGATGAAGAAGGCCTGCTGCCACCGCTCGGGGTTGAGCATGCACTTGTAGCGCAGCTGGCCCACGCGCTGGAACTCATAGGCCAGCAGGCAGTGACAGCTCACGGGCGTGAACCACTGCGGGATGGAGCAAGAGATGAGCTGGGTAAAGACAAGGCTCGACACCCAAGCGCAGACCCCCACGAGGATGGGGACAGGTCGCCGGGGAGGATGGGAGCCCCTGCAAAGGGAAGGAGGGTGCTTGCCACAGAGGGTGAAGAGCATGGGGAGCTGGGAGGAATCACAACGGGGAATCGGGGATGGAGCCCAGGCTCTGACCAGCGGCATGGAGCTGGCTCACCTTGCCGATGGCACTGGCCCAGGCTTGCAATGTCTCAGGCCCGTCGGTTCCCAGTTGCTGCACTTTTTCCCCAGTGAGGAAGAGCTCGAGGGTGAAGCGAAACCTGCAGAGGATGAACCAGCCCATCAGGGCAGCCCCCTACCCCAAACCCACACCCAGAGCCAGACCAGGCCATCGCACTACGCAGGGACCAACGCCTGTGCCTGCCCTCTGCGTGCCCATGGGCTATCTGGGCAAGCAGTGGGGGTAAGGCTGGGAGTACCTTTCAGTGGGGCCAGGACTGGCGAGCGCCTGGGGTCTGCTCACGCCCAGGGAGATGAGGTCCCCGCTTTCAATGGGGCCCAAAGGCTCGGTGCATTTGTCCGTCTCAAAGAAGAGCAGGGCTCTCTCCAGGGAGCACCAGGTACGCTGGAAGTCTGCAGGACAGGGTGGGTCAGCAGCACCGGGGCAGATGCCCCACTGGTTGCCCCTCCACGCTCCCCATGCTTACCCTCTTTGCTCTTCTTGGCACTTGGGAGCTTGTGGGGGGCTGTGGCCCGGTACAAGTACCCGCTGTGAGTCACTGGCTGCGTGATCTCGTTGTAGACGCCCTCTGGACCCGGTTCCCGTGCGCGGGGGCTCCCTGTGGGGAACGGTGCTGAGAGCTGGGCGGGAGTAGGTGCCCACCAAAACGTGGGTACTGGGAGGCAGCAAGACCCCACTCACGCAGGTGTAGGCAAGAGGATGCACCAGGCATGGGGTCCCCTGAAAAGGGGCTTCAGAGGAACCTGCTGCCTTGCCCCATCCCAAAAGAGGGGTGCAGTGGGGCAGGCGCATCCCCCGGAGAGCCACGGTGCCTGATGACCTGTGTGAAGCCAGCCTTGGGGAACGCTGTGGAGGGCAGAGGCAAGGAGGAAGCCCCCCCACCCCCCATCACAGCCAGAAGGGGCTTGAGGGTCCTCGTTACCTGAATGGTTCCTGGGCCTTTTGCTCTGTGGTCCCCACCAAAGGTCGGCCCCAGGGGCCGCCTCACAGGCGGCAGGGTCAGCTGCCAGCCCAGCCTCCGAGGACGAGAAGAACTGCAGGATGGTCTTGAGCAGGGATGGTCCTGCCACGGCAGCACACAGCGCCTGGGGCGAGACAGGAGCCTTTAGGGACCACGTCCTGGCTCATGGAGGCCTCCAGCCTGCTGCCAGTGGAGCTCAGAGGCAGGTAAAGCAGGACACAACCTCCCACCTGGGCCCCTGGGACTGCCTGGCACGTGCAGGCGCACACAGCCAAGCAGGAGGTGTTAGCATCTCAGACCCAGAGCTCTGAGGTGGCTCTTAGCNAGAGGCAGGTAAAGCAGGACACAACCTCCCACCTGGGCCCCTGGGACTGCCTGGCACGTGCAGGCGCACACAGCCAAGCAGGAGGTGTTAGCATCTCAGACCCAGAGCTCTGAGGTG
>VZSC01014435.1:0-59766 GCA_013398225.1 Steatornis caripensis
TTTTAAACTGAATGAGGGTAGATTTAGATTAGATACCAGGAAGAAGTTTTTCACGTTGAGGGTGGTGAGACACTGGAACAGATTGCCCAGAGAAGTTGTGGACACCTCCTCCCTGGAAGTGTTCAAGGCCAGGTTGGAAGGTATTTTGAGCAACCTGGTCTAGTGGAAGGTGTCCCTGCCCTTGGCAGGGGGGTTGGAACCTGATGATCTTTAAGGTCCCTTCCAACCCAAACCATTCTATGATTCTATGTTCTGTTTGATTAAAAGCTTTCTCAAAGTCTTTATTTGTGGAAAAAGATCACAGTCATTTTGAGGAAGGCAGAGTGGCTAATGTATCATAACCATTGTAAGAACTGGAAAATACCCATGGACATGTTTTCTTACCATGAAGCACAAGAGTAATAGCCTTCCTCTTCAGCCAAGCGGAACTGCATTAACCAATGTTTTAATTCTGCAACTGCATTTATCAGTAAACCCATGGATATAAGAACACCCAGGCTGAGGCTAAATGGAGACTAAGGAAAAAAACTGTTGTAATATGTCTTTCTCCACAATCAATCGAAGATGCTATTTAACAACAAACTTGCTGTTCCCAGAAATACAGCACTGATAAGGAACTTCATCAGATTGCTGTAGAATGTTGCCATTTTGCTCTGATTCTTGAAATAACAATCTTATTTTTCTGAGCATAACGTCTTGCTCTTTACAGCTGTCAATTTCAACATTTAAGAACAAAAAGTATTCTACAATGCACAGCCATTTACCATGCTATCATCAAGCGAGGACATGAAGACAATTCTGGATCATTTGAGTAGTACAGCTTCTAGGGGCAATGTTTTTAGAAACAAGAAACAATTTTCAGATCCTGAACTTGAGATAGTTTTACAGAGGTGATTTCTTAGCACTGCAATAATTCTGCTCCTTCCCTGGTACTTCACTCAGGACACATCAAGAAAACAGAAGCACTTGCAATCACTAGACATTGCCGAAATTCTTGGCATTAATCAGAAATTCAATGACTTATTTAAGAGATTTTAAAGAGCAGAATCAAACTCTTAGGAACTGTCATTTACTCTCTAGAAAGCCCCTTCTGTTTTCAGCCACTAAAGCCTGGGCCTCCGTGCTTTTCAAACTTAATGTAGAGACAGCTTCACACTTTCAATTTACAGTCATTTCTTTTAAGATATATTTACATTTGAAACCACTTGCAAAGTAGCCCTAGAGACTAACGTAAACTGGATTTTTCCCCTACCAATTTTTTTGTTAAACAGGATGCAAACAAGGAGCTAGAAACATCGCTGAAATAAAAGCAGGAATTTAGAATGTGTGACAGGGTTATTAAGGTAAGGCCCCACTGCTTCCAGTCTTCCTTATAGGAACAAAAACGTGCAGCTCTGAAAAAAGCAGGGCCTTGTCTCTTCCACATATTTTGCACAGTTAGGATAAGGACTGCAGTGTAAGCTGTACAACTTCCACTGGTAAAAATGGCTGCATTTACAGCTACAGTCAACACAGTTTTGATGGTTTGGACTGATGTTTTCAGCCTTGTGCTTACTCATAGCCTATTCTCAGCCCTCTGCCTCCACCTCACCTTCCCGCATTCAGTCTCCTTATATCAGCTTCACTTTCTGTGAGACCTTTTCCCCTTACTTACTCCCCTTTACTAACCTATTATCTTCAATTTCTCTTGCCATTTGGTTTGTCCCCTCCCCGATATACCCAACCCAATAAATCCTTCTGTGAACTACCAGTGTTTTCTGATATGTTATTCTTCATCCTGCTTTTGCAAGCTATCCCTTCTCCAGCATTTAATCCATCCACCTTTAGGACAGCACTAATACTGTATGATTGTACCTAACACAAAGGTAAGCTGCTCTAGATTGGTTTACTACAGCAATGAACATAATAGACTAAACTCATGGTAGCCTTTAGCTTATACTACCTCACTATTGTCACTCACCCAGCTTATATGTAAGAGTGGTAAAAGCTGTCCCCTGGAAGTGAAGAAATCAGATTTCAATGTCCTTCACAAAGCACAGGAAAGGAAGTTCATGCAAACTTGTACAGATTGAAATAGTTCTTTTCAAAGTATGTCAGTAAAAATAGATTTCATACAAGTCTGTAATAAGACAAAGGATAATTAGCTGCAACCACTTCTTCTTGAGGTCAAGAGAAGTTACACCTGGGATGATTTTAGCCTAGAATAGCCACACTTATTGATGTGATTCCATTTTTTTTTTTAAACTCAGGACATATCACATCACACCTTCGTTTTTACTTGATGCTAAGGTGACACCGCTAATGAAACAAGTTATTTTGACAGGACATAACGTACTTCAAAGTAACACCTATGTCACAGCATTCTGTACTTGGTATAACACCCAAGATTGCTATAACTTAGAGAAGTCAGTCAATATTTTATCTTTTTTATCTTCACCACCACCACCACCCTCTGCATTTTTATCTCCCTTTTTCCCCCAATTTGTGTAGCTGGCAATATTCTATGGATCAACAGCCACATTGTTTCCTTCTCATCACTCCTTTATGAGATCTCGAGCATATACAGCTGGTCATCAAGCACTGTTTCTAAAGGATGTTTCATTCTTCCAGATTCTTTCAAATTCTTTCAGTTCACATACCAAAAACCTCTGGTTCTCCTAGTCCTGCAACAGTCTCTCTGCTGAGAGCCCTTCAGAAGCAGGATCCAGGAGGCACGAGACTGCTGACACCTACAGTAGTCCACTAGGACTGTTGGTCAGGCGTTGCCAAAACCTTGTTCTGGGTTCACTGAGGCTTACTGAAGCTGAGATGTTTTGGAGAAAAACGTTTCAGGTTCAATGTGTCACCATCTTCCTCTGTCATTTTACTTAGAAAACATCCATCTATTTCTGGAAGAAACCTACCAGCAAGTGTCTTATTAGTTTAAACAGGACTTCTGCTCCTAACTCTCACAGACTCTTTGAAAAACTATCCACTGCACCAGTAATTACTTTCAACACCGTTATGCTCAGAGGACAGGAACCCACTGTGGTAGTCTCAAGCAAGACAGTCTGTGGTCTACTCGATTTTATTCCCCTTCTTATCCCAACCCTTCACTAAAGCACTACAGTTAAGAGCCCATTAGTGTTACAGTAAGAAGCACTCCATGCTCCAAGGGTCACCCTGCAGGTTTGATTGCCAGAGGAAGACTTAAAATTCCAAAAGGACAGACAAAAATGTCTGATTAACAGAACACGGCATAAAAGTAACGCATGCAAGGTAATACAATGCACTAAATACTGCCGTTCAGTAACCTTGCATGTCTGGTTTCCTGCTTCTTTTTCAACCTCAACTCTCAAAACACAGGAAAGGTGGGACAAAGAAAGAAGATCAAAATGCTTACTCTTCTTCCCTTCATTATACAGAGTATGTCTTTCAATGTATCTTTTTAAATAAATCAATATGTAGATTCATATCTAGAAAATACACTTGACAGCCCTTCCACTGAGCACTTCTCGCTGCCATTTCTTACTGATATTGCAAGTGAAAGATAGCCTGTTTGGGGTACAGTACTCATTCAGATGCTTTCATAGAATCATAGAATGGCAGGGGTTGGAAGGGACCTCTAGAGATCATCTAGTCCAACCCCCCTGCTAAAACAGGCTAGCCTAAAGCAGGGTGCACAGGAACGTGTCCAGGCGGGTTTTGAATATNGAGATGCTCCACTCCCCTAATCAACTTTGTGGCCCTCCGCTGCACTCTCTCCAGTAGTTCCCTGTCTCTCTTGAACTGGGGAGCCCAGAACTGGACACAATTGAATCATTCCGTGCAAGTCTCTCCCTTCTTTCCTCACTTCTCTACCAATATTTAGGTTTACTGGAATTAAGTGCTATGAATACATCCTGTCCACTTCACCCCTTACTCCAATTCCTTTTAACTGTGCCGCTACCCCCTGCCAGCCCTTACACCTATGGTGAAATCAAATAGCTTGCGCTGCCCCAGTCAGTTAAGAGGAATCTCTGCAAGGTTCCCAGCCTGGTAAAAAGTCAGAGACAGCTCCTGTGGTTTGCCAGAAAGCTTCTGAAGGACTACATTTCTGGACCAGAGGAATTAATAGCTCCAAGCTTTACACATCTCCACAAAACGCCAGTAAATCTGCAGCTATCATACCGGAGATGATGATTAGCACTGCGCATATTTAACAAAGGGGTAGTGAAATCTGATTTACATATTTTTGACAGGCGCACAAATTCCCACTGCTTTCACAACATAATATCTACACGGTTCATTTTATTTTGATTAAAATTAACACATTTCACTGATGACCTTTAAAGGAATGCTTGCTTCCAGACTCTTAAATGCACCATTGATCTACCACACTTTGTCAGCAAAAGCAATGATCATTCCTAAGATGCCTTTGAAAAGCTACAGTCTTACACAGATCAGTCCATAAAGTTCCCACTGACGTAAGCAATGCAGAGATGCAGAATTTGCATAATCAGCTCATTTTCTGCATTCTGCAACAAGGGACATACTCTGCCAATTCACACCCTCACCAGAAGGTTGCTCTAGTTAAGAAGAAATTGCCACATTGCAATTCAACAGACATGAAGTGTGTTAGCTGGGTAGCAGCTAAGTAAATAAGCAAATGAAGATGTATGTAAGTTATTATTACCTTTGCTCCACAGACAATGAAAATGACCTTTGTTGAAAGGCTGGTTCAGAATCAGAAGGCAAAACTTCAGGTTTCCTGTAAGAAAAATGTTGATTCTTATTAGCAAAAATATTGATTTTTTTTTTCCGCCTTTTAACATGGCAAAAGCAAAATAAAAGTTTTAGTCCAGCTGCATCAGAGCAACTCCACTAATTTTCTTGCTTCTTAGGTTTCATCATTTTTAGCTAGAGAAGCTGTCAGAACTTCATTAGATACCTTTTACTTGGTAGGGTTTTGATAAACTTTTAATTTATAAGTGACTTTTACCCACTGAATGCCATCCTCAACAGGACTCCACATCTATACAGAGCTCTCATTTCATCTCCTGCTTGCTGCTACTGCCTGGATACGGCATTTACTGATACGAGCTTCACCCTGGCCTCTATTAACAGGGAAGGCTGTAGCTGACTGTATGAAGCTGTCTCTAATCTAGGTCCGATATTCCATGCTCCTTGTGGATGCAGAACTCTTGCTGCCATCAGCAGCTCTGTGCCTATGTTTTCACATCATGTAGAAGCTCTAATTGTGGTAGATCCATTCTGGCAGATAATTTACAAATACAGAGTGAAAACCATGCCCAAGGAGCTTAAAATTAAAGCTAGTAAAAGCAAAAGCGAACTTTAGCCTGGGTTATCTGGGTGATACTGCAGACTAAAAGTTTCAGTGGATTTACCAGCAACCTGAACTGATCCAATCTGATTGGGTTCCTGAAGCCTCCTGCCCTAGGAATACGTCAGTTGTAAAGGTCGATAATAAACCTACAAATATAAAAGCCTTAAAATAAAAGGATTTATGATACAACACACTTTGGTTTCAAAGAGTAAATACGTAAATCTTATGACAGTTGTGTGTGGTGGGATTTGCGTTATTTCACTTCCTAATTATCTTGCCAATCACACAAGTTTCCCTCGGAGCTTGACATCCTCAGGCAATCAGGTTAATGAAGTATTACTCGGTCATGTGAAGCAAATGTAATTGAAAAAAGAAAACCTCTATCACTAGAAAGTCTTCTGGGCTTTTGAGTAGATCCAGTATAGCAGGAGGCAGAAGGCAACAGGTGAAGCTGTGGCTTAAGCCATATGACATTACCAGGGAAAACACAGGTCATGAAAATCCTGAAGGTGCAGGAACATCTTGGGGTGGGAATGGGGAGGAGACAATCTTTAAAATTAAAAAAGAAATGCATGGTTAGGAGCACAGAGTGAGGGTTAGGGGACTGGGATGCCTTTCAAGTGATTTAGGGTTTCTCCACTGACCTGTTCTATGCCTCAGTTTCCTAAAAGACAAGTAACAGTATTGTCTGCCTTTGCAAGTCTTAAAAGACACACACCTGAAGACCTAGATAATTTTTACCCCAGTAAAAAGTCTACGTGTTTATCACAGCTGTCTTCTGTGTCATGTTTTCAAATACCTTCCCTCATGCCCTTCACTTGCATCTTTGCTGACATGGTCCATGCTTCCATTTAATTCATGTGTCCATAGGGGAATAAATTTACTTTGAGAATAAATTTACATTGAAAAGAACGGAGAGGTCAGAGGACCAAGTAAGTAAACAAAGAAAAGTGAGAAAAACGTTTTTCTTTGTGTAGTCTGAACAGTTTTGCCTTGTCCTTGAACTTTAAGAGAAAGGTAGAAAACAATACACTCAAACTAAGTGCCAATTTCCAGCTGCCTCACAAAATGGGACCTCAGCAGCAGATTTCCTAATGATGGTTAAGTGAGAAAGGCTGCCAACTCCTTATATTAAACATAATCATCTAGTGGTGCCCTTCACTGAAGAGAGCCAGCAAACATCACAGGTTCTTTTACTGATATGGTAACACTGTAAACCTGTTCCTGCTGGTGAATCACAGAAGGCATTTTTATGTGTCTGTTTTAAACCCTTAAGCCACATCAGCATATGAAAACACAGTAGATTTTTACATTTTTCTTGCACATCAGGAGAACTCTTGTTATATGTCAAGATATGCTTTTGAAGCCAAGGCCTGGCTGTAGGTGTCCACACCGAGACTTCAGAGGCTGATTTTTGGAGGTGACACTTCCAAGAGCTTCCAGGGAGGCCTGGAAGAGCTGCTGGCTCGCTCTTGCCCAGCAGTTGCAAAGAAGCAAAGAGGTAGATGCTCCCAGCACTCACAATTAGGAGGGGCTTTTTGTGTGTTTTGGTTTTTTTTTTTTTCAAAGCATAGTTATGGGTTGAAAAAGTGGAGAAATGGAAATTATTGTTTCTCCTGCTCTTAGAAAAGTCAATGTTCCAGTCATTTCAAACCACTGCAATTAATGCAAGACAAAATGCTGTGATTAATGCTACCAAAATGAGCCTAAATGTAAGTATTTTAATGGTGCTCACTGAGTTAATATAAAGCTGCACAAAGGGCTCAGTCCTCGGTAGATGTAAAACAGTAATAAAATTGGGCCGCGATAATTTACAACCATTGCCCTAAAAACTATTAATAAATTGAGACTTCTGATGGCAAAGACCACGTCAACGGACAGAATATGCAACATCCATCACTGAGAAAAACTGATGAGAGCTCACTGTGACACTGCTCCGAGCACTCTACTGGCTACTCATTCGAAAACAAATCTACTTCAAGGCCATTTATCTTTAAAAGCCCTTAACAAATTCGGTAGCATCTATCTCCTGGACTGTCTGCCCATGCATTTTTCACAAAGGTAATTAGCACCACCACCCAACCATTAACAAAATTGTGCTCTGTTTGGACTAACGGGAAAGAGAATTCTGTAAGCAAGAATTCAGCAGTGAAAATAACCTGTCCTTCGATACAGGTATCTCCACTGAAGAAGCTTTTGTTGGCCCTTTGTTAGAGGCAGAACAAGTTGGTCTCTCGTATAGTTTCTTCCATTTTTAGTATAATTTTCTCTTTTCTTACGTACTTTTCTTGCAGTTTATGCAGACTGAGCAAATACAGCCATCTGCAGCACAAGCAGAAAAGAATAAATTCCTCCATACAAAACGTCCAGCTTATTCTTGATGTTTACATCCACACAGAGAACAAATGGAGCCAAGTCTCACAATGAGTCCTCTTGCAGAGGCCTAATTTCTACAGGACAGGAGGACAGATGGATGACTATAGGAAATTTTTACTTGCATTAAAGGGAATCAAATTTGTTCATCTCCAGTCTTACCCGTTTGTTTTCCTGTTTGCTGCTTATAAACCTTGCAGTCTTACAGGCATAATTTATAGGTGTGTGTACTAACAGGTACTCAACTACATCAACAGCCAGTTATATGCCAAAATATAGCTAAAAAAAATCTTGGAAAATTCCTAGTCTTTGGATAAAGCTGGATCATTTTAACCCTGCCAGAAACAGGGAACCACTTCCTTACTTTCCCAGGTTGCAAATCAATCATCAATCCCTACAAGTCCCACTGAGACCATCAGTGAACAACCTCATCCTTGCTGAAAACTTTTTCCTTTCTCTGCTTTTCAACTTTTATTTAACTCCACTTCTTTGATGTAACTTTTCTCACGGTTGCTTAGACAGGACTTTAATCAAAGGCGTTGTGAATGTCTCTGACAGCCTATGCAATGCCTTTTTACCCCATTTTAACTTACTTAGAAGAATTCCAATATATTTAACAGCACACATTTGCTATTTTAAAGCCTTCTTGGCTTCTCCCTGTCATATTATACTCATCTAGCTATTCTATAAATATTTATAATATCATTATGCATTTTTTATTTGATTTCCCCTCGTCACATGCCAGTCTTAAGGCTGTATGTCTGTCACAAACTATATGCAAAAGGCATATATATTTTTAAAGACAATCTTTTCTCCGGTAGCCAATAAAATAATATATGCCCCTTCTTTGTTTCCTTTCAGTGTTATAATAATATCGCTAGAACTTATTCTGCATACTATGAGTTCCTAGCTACTGAATTTTCCAAGGGGGGAAAAGCTTTTATTGCTTCAAAGAAGAGGGCCTTTGGGAAAGATCACTGCTATTCCCAGTCTTTGTGAAATGATGTTAAGTGTTAACACACAATGGGGAGATACGCTGTGCTGAGATACCCGCATGACGGTAAGGTCTTAAAGTATGACTCCAAAGTTAGAGCTTCAACCAAAGAAAGGGGTTCCCACTAAGCACTTCTTGTTTTGGTTTGTTGTTTGGTATTTGTGTTTTAGTGCTTGCCTGAAGAGGAGCCATTCATTCCTTTCCTTTCACATGATCTATCAAGCAGCTTCCACAAAGAGGCAGGTTTAGTAGATAGGAAGAAGGAGAGAGACAGGTACTACAGGGGGCAGAGGGATTTTACCATTACTAAAGTATTTCATTTATTTAATCCGGAATGTTCAAAGACGGTTATAAATTTTCAGAAAATTTCTGTACAGGTAGAAATACATCTAGATATCCAAGAAACTAACCAAGATCCCTTGAAAAGATACTGTAGAAATTTGGGTTACACATATTCCTGATCACACAGGTGGGAGTCCAAATATACAGTGAGCTTCAGAAACAGAAAAACTCTGAATAATCCCACTGAAAATTTCCTCCTGCTCATGTTGCTGCTTTCACATCAGTCTACTTTCCAGGATAGATTTAAAAAAAAATATTTAGTTTCCAGTATCATGGTATCATCATTCGGGAAATTCCTGCCCCCCGGATTCATTTTTTAAATGAACAGCCACTGCCTACTTAAATGTCAGAGTATGTGGGAAGGGACAAGGCATTTTTTCACAATTCTGAAACAGTGACACTGATAAAAGCAGAGCAACAGGCTGAGGCAGCTCTTTGTATGGCAGTTGAAGTTTCTGCTGCAGCAAAAGAATTAGCATTGAAATTGTGAGTCTAAGAATGCCACATAAGTTTAGTAGGGGCCTATCATAATAAACCCTAAAGAAAGCAGTTCATGAAACCAGGAAACTTCACAAAATAATGTTCATGCAGAACTACAATGAAGATAGATAAGGCTATTGCTACAGATCACCAAAGAAAAATAACTCAAGCAACTTGGTATGTTGTTGGTTTGGGGTTTAGTTTTGGTGTGGTTTTGTGTTTGTTTTTTTAATTCATACATTAAACTCCCCAATTTAATTAAAATACAATCTATCAAAAATCAGAAAGTACCAGTTTTTACTTCAAAAATCTATTTAACATACTGTGTGGATTAATTAACGTGGCTCCTGTGTAGTGCTAAGCATTACTAAGTCAAACAAAAGCTGGAATGGGAACTTCTGCTATTGGTGAAGCAGATATCACTAACATGGGATAATTAACAAGTGAGCTTATAAAGGTATGAATTATGACATCAAGAAAAAAACAATTCCTTGTAATGAACTGGAGTGGACAATTTTAACAAACACTTCAGGAAAAAAGGTTTTAATATGGATATTCCTTAAATTAGGAACATGGCTATTTAAAGAATATTACTTCATTAAAGTAGCCCACATTATTGCTCAAATGAAGGCTCATGTAGAAGAATGCCACTGCTTACACCTCACATTTTCTGGTTTTACATCAGTGAAAGGACCCTAAAATGGTATCTTTTACTGTTTCCAATGGCAGAAAATTATTGTAGCGTTGAATACACAGAAAGAAAAAGTATTCTAACTACTCACTACAACCTCAAAAAGCTTCTTGGTAAAACTTTTTTTCATTTTGCTGTATTAGCTGTAGCACCACAATTAGCTTTTCCTTTGACATTCATCAGCATTTTCAGTGCAGTCATAATGGGCTATTTGTTACACCTATCACTTCAAAAAAAAAAATCCGAAACACCAGTTTCCACTAAACAAATGGCAATATAGTGCCTTTTTTTTTTTAACCTTGTCTTTATAAAAAGCAAATAGATGCTCAGCACATACAGAGATGTTACCTACACACAGAGAACATGGGATTTTAAAAATAAAATAAAGGAGTTTAGGGGATCGGGATCAATTCTTCATCATTGTCTGCCAAGTAAGCACCTGTCTCCAAGTGTTAAATCCAAAACCGACGCTCTGGGAATAACTACTTGACAGCTTATTGAAATGGACCACTTCATTCAGGGCTTGCTTTAAGCACTACCAACCACTTCCCAAACATACTCAACTGGAACAGACTCCCGATCAGAAATGAAGTAAGTAAATGTTTGATTAGACAAACACTATGTAGAATGAGTCCATCAGACTAAGAAGCATCCCCCGTTCTCTGAAAGGGTTTCTTTACTGTGGTTCATTGTTTGTTTCTTGTTTTTTTTTAGACATTGAAACACCACCACCTGTAGTATCCTTCCCGACACACAGATGCAGTTCCTAACAGGCAGTTTATTTGCTGATGTAGTAATTATTCTCAAAAGTTGACTTCTGCCTCACAAGACAAGATTCTGGTTTTATTAATGAATGTCTTTGGTAACTCACTGCCTATGAGCGCTATCTATATCTACCTTAGCAAGTAGTACGGAACAATAAAATCAGGTCTATAGAGCAAAACTGTCGATGATAAAGGTACGATATTCACACTATACATGTTTTTTGAAGAAAGGGAGGGAGGGAGGCTACTTAAGGTTAGGTCTAGTTTGGTCCTGGCAACTAAATACCCATGAGCAGTAAGAGAGCATTACGTGCACTCCTGTAGCACATTTTTAGCTTTATCCAAAGGGTAATAGGCTAGCATATTCCAAAATGACTCTGCAATGTAAAGCAAAGCACAGTAAATAGGCAGGATCAGGAGACTTGCTTGAAAAGCATATTCTTCATCCAAAGTAACACGCTAACGTAAATATACCAACAGCCACATGACTTTTGGCTTATCGATTTTTTATGCTTTAAACAATGCCTTTACCAAACTAAGATGACTAATGTCACAAGATCAGCTTAATTTAAACAAGCAACAGAATTTTGTAATCTTATACTCATCAAAATTTGGCTCTAACTTTAGATTGTTATACTTAAGAGGCAAACTGACACTTGTATCTGCCATGCAGGGAAGGTGGGGGGAGATGTTAACCCAAAAACTTGAGCTTATCTGCACTATAAATTCCTGGAAAAGCACTTCAAATCAAATCCTAAGATACTGCTTTTTAAGATTACATTTTAGAATAAAACCTCACTTTATACTGAACAAATAGTGCACCTTACACAAAAATGCTCCTCATTCTGCTGTTCTCTTTCTTCAACTAAGTTTTCCTCCAGCAGTGGTTCCCTTTACCGGGAAACCCAGCGCTTTGCTGTGATGCCAAGGAATCTAAAAAGGATCGTTTCAAACTTATGCAGCCCAAATCAACACTCTGAAATGTAAATGCTTCACATTTTAAAAGTTTCACAACTGCAGAACTGCTACTTTGAAAATGGAAAAACTTCTTTGAAGTCACTCCGTAAAATCCACTCCCTATGTCTGTGCTCTTGCTAACACGGTAGTTGTCAGCTTTAATTCAGAGAAACAGTTAACCCTGGACTATTTTATTAATATAGCCACTACTTACAAAACATTGTGCAGCTGCATTTTAACACACTGAATCCCAAGCCTCCAAACAAGCCATTTAATTTTCCTCATAAGAGTGACAACTCCAATAATAAACCAGCACAAATTATGCAAAAGGATCACAGACCTTACAAACATGTTCTCAAACTTATTGAATGAATAAATCAAATATGCATACCCAGCTGCTTTTCATGCAAAGGCAGTGTTATCCCTGTCAATGCATTTTAGTGTTAATTTTTTCATGTAAATTCTATTGATTTTTAAATATTTTACAGCTCTTAATTCTCCAGGCAAATTCCAGCAAGAGGAGTAGGAAGAAAAGCAGATTTGTGCAAACAGTCTTATTGAAAAGCTGCAATGTGGTAGTCTCTGGAGAGCCCTCTATAAGAATTTATGTGGATTAATTCAAAATAACTAATTTTTCACAATAAGTCACAAACACGGCCAGACACATGGGATAACCCACCTACATTATTGACCACTGCTGCTCCTAGAAAGGCACTATGCCTTGCAAAGAAGTCTTGTCAATTAATTCTGGTGCTCCTCTGGAGACTGTGAGGGCTGTGTTTTTCACGTCAGTATGTGATGGGACACTTCTCACACGAACTCCTATAGTCGCTAGCTGCATTTGAGTGTTGGGACTTCTGCTCTTTAAGTATCAGACACCTCAGTCTGGTCAAGCGGAATAAGATCTCACAGTTCCCAGTAGTTTATCTTCAGTTTTGGATAACTTGTCCAGCATCAAAAAGAAACTTCATGGCACGATTCAACCCTCCAGGGCAACACTCAACTGAATCGAATAATGAAAACTGTCTATTTAAATATAAATCACAACAATCACNCTGAGTGTTGGGACTTCTGCTCTTTATGTATCAGACACCTCAGCCTGGTCAAGCGGAATAAGATCTCACAGTTCCCAGTAGTTTATCTTCAGTTTTGGATAACTTGTCCAGCATCAAAAAGAAACTTCATGGCACGATTCAACCCTCCAGGGCAACACTCAACTGAATCGAATAATGAAAACTGTCTATTTAAATATAAATCACAACAATCACACTTCTTAATATTAATACATGGAAGTGATGCTTGTGCCCCATTACCAACTCTCATTTGAAAATAAACCCGTCAGACTAACCAATTACTTTGGGGAGGTAGCAAGTTACATAAACCCTAGTGGGCTCTTGCAGAGGCACACTGACATATGCAACACTTGCTACTGCAAGGTCTTTGGCCTCATACCCTTGCTGCTTGTCTCCAGAGATGTTGCTGGAACATCCACCCATCATTCTGCACTTTGGGTTTTCATTTCAACCTGAGCACAATAGAGTTCGGAATTAGCTGGAAGCACCCGAGTTTTCTTTAGCTGAGATGTTATTACTTGATCGGTTATACTCTTCTAGTTTTCAAGACTATCAGTTGGACTCAAATTGCCCAGCGACCCATGTGACAGTGTGCTCCCCCCTCCCAACCTGACCTTTATCTCCCGTGACCCTGACCAAGCGACAGCCACCAGTGGCAGTCATAATAGATGCATCTGCTCACAATGGCTGCGTCCTGCTCAAAGTCAATTTATGGGAGACAGATAACACCCCAAGAGTCAAGGGTTAACTTGAGCAATGTGCCCACCTAACCACAGTGCTGATCAATGTACAACTCAAGCCAAATCTGGAAGAAACTGGTATCTGTGGTCAGCACACAAATACGACTATGAGTCGTATCATGTTACCCCCATCAACAGTGAGTAGCCCAGGAGCTCTGCTGCACAGCAGTGGGCTGCACACCAGGATCTCCCCTTGAGCAGGGACGCCTCTCAAGGTTATCCTCCAGGCTGAGAGACTCCTTGCCACAACAGATTCTCAGTAAGTGATTAATAGCATGCTAAACTTTGAAATCTTAGCTAAGTGATACAAAGGATTGATTGCGCATACATACTCCTTTAGACATAAACCGTTGACCAAGTCTGGGACTGGGATTGGATCCAGCTGCATCCAGACTCCTCTCTGAGACAGAATTTAGAAAGCAAGGAGGTCCTTTCTGAACTTCTTGACTCAACGGGAGGGTCTCCCTGACAGCTTTGTCTGTCTTCTATGCAGTAGCACACCTCTCCATTGCATCTTGTTAAACCACTGTCACATTTACTATCAAACCTTGTTGAATTGCTGTTTTATATCAATAAACATGCTGCTGCTTCTCTCTTATGAGTGAACTGCATCATTCCATCCCTGACAATCCAAAAAAGAAAGACTTCTGATTAGGCACAAACAAGTAAGGGTCTAGGAGATTAGTCAGATACATTTCATCCTATGGAATGGTAAAAATACCCAGCTGAGGCTGAAGAGGTGAATAGGGAGTAAAATAGCAGGAGGGGGTACAATTTTTTGCAGAATAGGAAGTCTAGTCTCCAAGGTTGCAGAATCTGACATGACCTTTCGTATTTCAGATAAACTTTGAAAGTGTAAGAATTTCACTGCAACTGCCTACTAAAAAAACCTAAACATACTAAATGCTTTTCTTTGTTATTCACAGGCAACTAATCTTCTGAGATAGTACCCATTTTACACCTTCTAAGTTCAATACCAATTGGAAGCTCTTAAAAGACAAGAATTAGACATACAGGCTTGCTATAAAAATATTGACAATGTTATTGTAATTTAGACTTTCCTGTTTAAAATTTCTAGGCACAGAGCATTAGGAATGGAGCTTTAATCTGCATCAAAGCTAAAAGGAAAGCAGATACGGAGAGAATCTATGAAATTTCTGTGTTATATTTAGGCTGAAAAATAAACACTAATTACTATAAAACACTATCTTCTAATTTTAACCTTTTTTCCTCAGAAAGATACCGTCTTCGTTTTAGAGAAACTTCAGGAACGACTGACCAAACTCTTCAGTGCCATCAAAATTAGTATTTCTGTTCAAGTAACTTCCAATCTTAAAGGAAAACCCACAACAGTTGCTCACTTTATAGGTGTTTAATAGCCAGGTCTAAAATAATGCCCTCCTTGCATTTTAATAACACAGCATCACATTGTTTGAATACGTTATGCTAACTACACATGTTATCTGGGATGTCTCTATTTCTAGGGATACAGCTAGGCACACAAACTCTCCAGCTGACGAGAACTTCAGCCATTATCATCAGCTCAGTCTGCACACTGCAAAAATAAGGTGACTTCAAGGAATCACAAAGAGAGAAGGCAGATGTCAGCAGCCTCCTTGGGCAAATTGGTATAAAGCACAATACCCTCAGCAAACATTCAGCTCTGCAAACAGTATAACACCATCTTATTTCACCTATGGTCAACAGATATCTTTGGGTATTTTCTACAGAATTGACAAAACTTAATAGGTATCTAATGATCTACATACTAGAGTACCGACCAAAGAGTAAGATCCACGTGAACATGTAAGTGCCTTACTGCTCAGCACTCAAAACCCCTATTCTGTGACACCAAGCACTCCACTGACACTTCAGTTATTAGCATTAACATTTCCTATGCACAGAAAAGTCTGATTTCTATCTGCACTGAGATGTACCTGAAGTTTAAGAGGTTGAGGGAAACTGATCTCAAAACACCACTGTTATCCACCAGCTAGGCATTTCTCTACTGGTCTCATTTGAAGTAGCTGTTCTCAGAGCATACCTCACAGATCCAGCTTCACAGTGTCAGCCATCCCCTTTTTAAACACTGGGAAGGAGCTATACCTTTTATCAGCACAGATTAATAGTTGGAGCACTCCCTCAGTAGGCTGATGACCCACATTCAGGTTCCTGCTCTGTCAGAGCGAATTCACATCCAAATCCCTTTTCAGTCAAGACAGTGAACTCCTCCCCAGACATGATGTTATCCTCGGGGAAGCAGAATCTTCCCTCCCTGCTCAAAAAGTTTAATAAATTAAATTACATTATTTTCATGAAACAGTGAAACAGGAGGAGCACGTGCAAGCCCAACTCTTGCAGTCCACTGACCTGGATACAGTTTGTTCTCCAACGTTTACTCATCCAAACCTTGAATAAATCACACCTTGAATAAATCCTCACCACAGTATCGCAATAAATAAATAAAGAAATACTTCACCACAGTATTACAAGAGCATTATACCCACTGTTGCCTCCTTCCTAACATGTGATGTGCTGTCAGAGAAAAGCATAACCTCTGGTTTTGTAGGACATTTTTCACGTGAGAAGAGTGGTTCTCTCACTGTCTTGAGAAGATTTGGCACTGGGGTCACAAAAGGAGGAAGTAACTTTCTGCAGCACAACTTAAGATGTCTAAATCCAACAGAGCAGGATTTCAGATGTTTTGTTCTTCCCACTGCTCATGGTATCCCCACTGACAAGCTCAGCCTAATTTCTTCTTAGTACACTTACTCTGATGATTATACTTTTCATATACACCACATTCGCCCTCTGCCCTGTTGTCCTGGTTTGACCAAACACAGTATTCCATCCCAGACACATCACGCTCAGTACAAAGCTGAGGGATCACAGGGATCACCAGGGTCCCTCCCTCTCCCTTTATGGCCAGGGGCCTGAGGGCACTACTGAGCTTTAACGGCCCCAAGCAGCCTCACCTGGTGCTTCCACCCACACCCATGGCCCAGGAGTCTATTTCAGCCCAGCGTGGGGCTATCAGTGGGGGTTCTGGTGATGTGGCAGCATGCTGCTCTCCAGCTCTGCCCAGCTCCTTGCTCAAGCATCAGAGGAGGACTCTGCCAAATTCTTCTGCTTTCAGTCCTCATCTGTGCATTCCCGAATCCAGCTCCTGCCTACAGTCCAGGACTTTCCTGGGGTGTGCCCCACAGCGTCCGGGTGACATATTCGTCATTGGGGAGCAGGGAGTGTGATATTGGTTTTGTATGTATTTGTATATATTTCATTATTATTCTATTACTATTATTATTGTAGTTAGATTAAAGCTGTTTTAACTTTCCCAACCCACAAATCTCTTTCCCTTTTCTCTTTCCCCCCTTTTGAGGAGGGAGGGGGTTAACAAAGAGCATCTGTTGTGCATTTAATAGCCAGCCCAGCTTTAAACCGTGACACCTGTGTACACAGTCTGACTACCATCCTCAAGACAAGTACACCATGGCTAGAAGTCATATGTGCATTTGCTACGTAGCCCAAGGGCTAAACCGCAGTATAATGTTGTGAGCGCAAAAGTAACATCCCATTTTCAGGAATGAGAAAATAGGCATTATGTGACTGCAGGAAGGTCACGCAACTATTCAGCAAATAAGCAAATACTGAAAAACAAAACTTCCTTTCTGCTTCCCAGCCTGATCTTATAACAAACATCACAAAACACAGATGGCTTCTGGCCAAATTCTAGTTTGGACAACTTCATAAACTTCTGTTTCCGTATTTCCCTTCAGCCATCCCAATGAAATAAAGTATCTCTTACTGTCCTGAACCCTCGTGTACTAATTAAGCACTTACTTAACTGCACATAGCAATCAGCCAGGCTACCATGGACTTTGGTGTTGGTTGGGTTTTTTTCTATTTAGAAGGTTCACTGAGTTTAAAAGAGTTGTGTAAATTATAAGCAAACTCTGCAATCATCAATTATTTACTCCTCATATATAATGGGTGAGATCGATGAGAAAACTCCCACTGACTCCCAGGATTTCATCTCATATGCTTGGATGAAAATCCATGCTGAGACAGTAGGTTCTGCAACAGCTCCTGCCTCCTCACCCTGCATGCCAGAGAGGACATTTGTGCCCATACCACGTTTTCAGTCTTGCGGTTTTCCCAAAGCAGATTCTTCTGTACTTTGAAGGGAGCAAATCTGATGCAAGCAAGGTTCAAAGTGTCATCCAGAAGGTTCAAAGTGCAACAGAGGCTTTCATGGTGGTCAGAAGAACAGTCCGCCTAAGTGGTGGTGGCAGGGGGAGGGTGTTCAGGCCCCCAGAGGAAGATCTGGAAAAGAGTGATGAGGAGGAGAGCATCTCCCACTATTATCATGAGAATCCTTTTAAGAGATGTAGGAAGGAAAAGCAAAGACTGTAATTTGCCAACAACCTTCACAAATATTTCACTTGTAAAATAACGTCTTTTNAAATTCTTCTGCTTTCAGTCCTCATCTGTGCATTCCCGAATCCAGCTCCTGCCTACAGTCCAGGACTTTCCTGGGGTGTGCCCCACAGCGTCCGGGTGACATATTCGTCATTGGGGAGCAGGGAGTGTGATATTGGTTTTGTATGTATTTGTATATATTTCATTATTATTCTATTACTATTATTATTGTAGTTAGATTAAAGCTGTTTTAACTTTCCCAACCCACAAATCTCTTTCCCTTTTCTCTTTCCCCCCTTTTGAGGAGGGAGGGGGTTAACAAAGAGCATCTGTTGTGCATTTAATAGCCAGCCCAGCTTTAAACCGTGACACCTGTGTACACAGTCTGACTACCATCCTCAAGACAAGTACACCATGGCTAGAAGTCATATGTGCATTTGCTACGTAGCCCAAGGGCTAAACCGCAGTATAATGTTGTGAGCGCAAAAGTAACATCCCATTTTCAGGAATGAGAAAATAGGCATTATGTGACTGCAGGAAGGTCACGCAACTATTCAGCAAATAAGCAAATACTGAAAAACAAAACTTCCTTTCTGCTTCCCAGCCTGATCTTATAACAAACATCACAAAACACAGATGGCTTCTGGCCAAATTCTAGTTTGGACAACTTCATAAACTTCTGTTTCCGTATTTCCCTTCAGCCATCCCAATGAAATAAAGTATCTCTTACTGTCCTGAACCCTCGTGTACTAATTAAGCACTTACTTAACTGCACATAGCAATCAGCCAGGCTACCATGGACTTTGGTGTTGGTTGGGTTTTTTTCTATTTAGAAGGTTCACTGAGTTTAAAAGAGTTGTGTAAATTATAAGCAAACTCTGCAATCATCAATTATTTACTCCTCATATATAATGGGTGAGATCGATGAGAAAACTCCCACTGACTCCCAGGATTTCATCTCATATGCTTGGATGAAAATCCATGCTGAGACAGTAGGTTCTGCAACAGCTCCTGCCTCCTCACCCTGCATGCCAGAGAGGACATTTGTGCCCATACCACGTTTTCAGTCTTGCGGTTTTCCCAAAGCAGATTCTTCTGTACTTTGAAGGGAGCAAATCTGATGCAAGCAAGGTTCAAAGTGTCATCCAGAAGGTTCAAAGTGCAACAGAGGCTTTCATGGTGGTCAGAAGAACAGTCCGCCTAAGTGGTGGTGGCAGGGGGAGGGTGTTCAGGCCCCCAGAGGAAGATCTGGAAAAGAGTGATGAGGAGGAGAGCATCTCCCACTATTATCATGAGAATCCTTTTAAGAGATGTAGGAAGGAAAAGCAAAGACTGTAATTTGCCAACAACCTTCACAAATATTTCACTTGTAAAATAACGTCTTTTGTTTTCATGAGCTTCATTTTACTAATTCTGAAGTTAATTTTTTACCTAATGGAGGCAGGTCAGTTCTGCTGCCTGTTTTAGGACATTCTATAACTTCACATCCGCTACTGGCTTCTTTATTTTATTTTTTACAAAATATATTTAAGACCTACTTCTATATATTTTATAAATAAATAAATCTGCAGCTGGAGAAAACAAGCTAAAACAAACAGAAAAAAACTTAAAAAAACCAAAGGCAGTGAAAAATGCATTACATTATCAGCCACGTAAAGAATTTTTATGTAACCTGGATGAGGTTCCTCTTCAGATTTTATTCTGGAATATGTCATTGTGTCTCATCTGGCAGAAAAATAAGCTATTCAGTGGGCTTCCTAAAAATCAGGAATTGGGCAACATTTGCATTTGAGAATAAAACTACTTGCTGATAAAGACACAAATGTAGAACACTGCCAGAATATTGACGCTTCTTCCATAGGTATAAAAATTTACTTAGTGTTGAAAATTTTGCAATGAGAGCTGTTCACCCTTCATTCAACTTTTAAACAAGACTGAAAACGCCCTTTGCAAGTAAGTGGTCTGACGGTATTATTGGGATCACTTTGTAGTCTGGTAGAACAGGATACCATATCCAGAAAATACAGGCTCACAAGAAAGCAGGCCCCACACAGCATGCCTGTAAGTAGAGCACTTACAGAAGCAGACCCACCAAATCATTATGACAATCTGTTTCCATTAGCTACTTGTCACACAAATACGGCTTGGTGGGTTTAGTCACCACACAAAGTCTATGATAACTGCTTTTATTATAAGCCTCTTGTGCTTGTTTATAGTTCCTTGTTTCGACATGCTGCAGATCATGTATAATTAAAGATAACTGTTACTTTCTTCCTTCCTCCACAACACAGTAAAGCCTGTAAACAAAGACAAGCTCTGGGACCATTACGAGAGGCTCTTGTTTGCAGACTGTCTTTCCAGCCAGATCCTTCAATTTCAATACTAAAACTGTCAAGCTTAATTAAGAGTTATGGGGCATAACCATTTCAAAACCATAAATCCATACAGCAGAGAAGTAACATGACTGCCTTACTGAACATCTCATTTAAATAAGCAGTATCTCTTCCTGAGACCTAATTTAGGTTCCTTACACACAACTTCGTATTGTAACTATCTTTATTGCTTCTCCTGCAGTGAATATAAAGATTGTCATAAAATAATTTCACCTTGATGTCTTCTGGTTTATTTGACTATTTAAAGTGGACCTCAATGCATATTCTAGTGCTTACACTGCTTTTCCATCCCAATTCACCATAGCTTTTTGTGATCCTTCAAAAACTCTGCAGAGAAAACTGCATTTCTCTCTGGCTTCTTTTAATATTCTCTGTCTAAAGTTGCTTCGCCTTTTGAGAGTGCACAGTTGTCCACATGTCCTCACAGCCTCCAGCAGAATGCTATGGAGAAAGAAGTATCAAGATTTCGTGGATTAACTGCTGCCTTTTAAAAACCACGTTTAACATTCAGCACACCCAGTCTGAGACACCAATGACCTACTCAAAAAAATCCACCAAAACACCACCATAGTGAGGGCTTAGATTTAAACCTTAAAGCCACCTTACCCACTCCAAGGGAACTACAAAGTCGCTTCCGTTCTAACAGTGCTTAGGTCTTCCACCAGAACCTCTGCCGCATCAGTGTCCTAGTGAGCACACGACCAATTTGCAAAACCCAGCGCAACCTGAATCATATTGGTACTTTCAACGAGAAACTGAAATTTAACAGGAAACTGCTTACAATGCTTCAAAGGCTTGAACCTCACAGTATTTGATGGGGTTTAAAACCAATGGAATTTTGCCATTTTCGGTGTTAAGAAAGTCGCACATACAGTCTTATCATTAACTTTAATTCATTTAAAGATGTTTTCTAGCCTTTACAACGGATAAGCTACACTCAAAAATGCAAATCCTAAAGGCTTGAAAACAGAAGGGTTATTAAAACAGTATCACATTTATTACTATTTCTTAATCTAATGATTTTTGTAATATGATTGCATGAGGAAACCTTTGGCTTTCTTCACCTGCTTCATGGACTAACAGAGTAGTTCAATTTATAGAGCTGCTGATCATCTGTCAGTCTACAGCCACTCCCTTAAAACAAAAGCTTCCTTAAAAACTGAAATGGTTTCTATCTTGATAAGCATGTTTTTGTGTGTTCGGCAACATTTGGGTCAACTTATAGAGGAAATTATAGCTGAATATCTAAAAGCATAATTTATGCAGACTAAACATTAGCTGTAAAAGGCTTTTATCAGCTGTTTATCAGATCCAGAGAGGCACAAAAAATACACCCTGACCAGTAAGTTAATACATTTTTGGAAAAGATAGCAAGAAAAGGAGCTAAGCCTCTCTCTTCCTCGTTACACTATCTGGAAAATGTGTTTAATAACAATGCTTTGAACTTAAATTTCCATTTGTAGATCTGAAATCACTTTACAAAGGTGCATAAGCATTATTCTTCTCATTTCACAGTTGGCCTCCCTAAGTACAGAGTTTTGTAGCAATTTGTATGAGAAGCAGTGTTCTCTAGTGAGTAAGTTAAGAGTCTAAAATTATCATCTCCCCAGGGTTTTCTTCCCAGGTAATATGTAAACTTCAGTCTACACTGAAAGCCACCGGGGCAGAACCAGACACAGTCCATCTGAAATAGGTTGGTTTCTGGGTTTTGCAACCTTTAAGCTATTATCTGTTCTTCAAAAAGCTGCTTACTTTCAGGGTCAGGCCTAAGCCACGATGGCCCACAAAGTCAAAAGAATCTCTCACTCTATCAACTTCAAAACTGCTCCAGTTTTTTCCCCAAATACCAGTTGGCCAAGAAAGGACACCAATGCAGACACAGTTCAGAGATTACGCCAAAAACATGCTTGCAGATTTTTAACTTTAAATAAATAGACACCTCAAGTATTTGCAGAACTGGTTTTTTTGGTTTGTTTTTTAAACTGGTAATAGTTGACACTGAAACCAATCTGCTTACTTCCATTTTTCTCAGGTGTAGTTGCCTGTACGTGTAAGAATTGTATGGACAACCAATTTTGTACATAAAGGAGAAAAGCATAAACAAGTGAACTGTCAAAACAAAAAACCCCCAAAAACCTGAAATGTTTTTAATTCAATAGTAGTTTAATAAATTTTAAACGGAATATGAGTATGAAATAGACAGATCACACTACTTTTCCAAGCCTAATCTGTCAGACAAAGAACAGAAGATGCCAAACAGGAGTTCTAATAATTCAAGCTTTTGCCTCAGATGTTGACACTCCTGCAAAATTTTGTAATTCACAAGCAAAAGGTCAAAAGGACTATTCAATAATTTAACTTGCATAGCGGAAGATTTTTTTTTTCCCTTACACTTCTCGTAAGCACAGAAAAGCCTGCTTAAATTAGTCAGAAAAAAAAAATCAACAGCTAAAAAACCTGCTGCGCTTTTTGTAGTTTATTTCAGGACAGAATCACCTCTCTCTTTGTGTTCGTTTTGTGTGAGGCATAAATCCTTAATGGATTGATGCTCCTTTGTGCCCAGTGCGACAATTGCAATGCCGTGCCGTTGGAGATTTTAGCAATGCTTCTTCACACAGTTATCCAATACTCCTTGACTACAACCACAGTCAGTCAAGCTTTCAATACATGAATGCATGTTCATGATGGTCACAAGCAAAACCAAAACCTTTAGGTCATATCGGTAAACTAAACACGTTTAGTTTGGCCACCACCACCAAGATCTCTTGATCACTATACTTTTCTGGTTAAAGAACTTTTGCTTCTGCTCCACTATAACTGCATTACAACCAAATCAAAGTTTCCTGTCAGCAACATCTACTGGGAGTACACGTTACTTTCAGTTTAACAGCTTTCGAGCTTCTTATGCCACCTCCCACTTCCTCCCTAAAGCCACAACTGAGTTCATTATTGACTAATATGACAATGCCTAACAAGGGTGCAGCTGATAAAACTGTACGTTTGATCCTGTCTACAACACTCGTATGCCTCCAGCAGATGGTTCATCTGTCTGATTTTGAAACAGGAGGTAGCACTGCGACTAAATGCAGATGAACTGAGGAAAACGTATCAAACACAAGCTTTTATTTTATAAAGCACATTCAAAGAGCATCTCTAATTACAGACAGAATGAAAGGAAAGAAAACAAGGATGAACACTAGTCCCCCTCAGGACTGCGTTGATTTTCCAGTTCTGCACGTGAATGCAAATAAATCTTTAATCAACGTTCATAGCTTCTGCACCAGAACAAATTTAGAGGAAGCAGAGGAAGTCAAAGGAGAAAAATAAGTAACTATGGAAGCATAAAAATATCCATGCACATACACACATGTGCACACACCCCCACACACAGCAAGGCATACCTTGCCATATGGGATTACAGCTCTGTATTTAGCTGATGGATGAAGCACCAGTAAATTAAAGAAAATAAAAATGAAAAGCTGAATATTACTTTTCTAATAAAAATAAGTCAAGGATTTAAAATAGAAAAGCCTTTTTAATGAAAAACAAATGGCTTTTAAAATTTAATAGCCTTTAGGTCTAATAAAAAAGTAAAATCCTTTATTTAAAGACAAGAAACTTTACTAATCACAGACACTGGTACACACCAAAGGCACAACTTGCAGTTCAACAGGCCCTACTTACGGCAGTCTGACTATGGCAAACAGTAGTAGTACTAATGGAAGAAAACACACATCTGGAAGTAAAATGATAAACAGTTTAAATCAGATTAAACTGAGGGGCTGTAAACATTTTAAGAACAGTTTAAAAAACATTACCAAGTGTAAACACTCTTAACTCTAGTGATGAATAAATAGCCAAATACAAGCAGATCTTTAGGGACCCTTATTAAGTAATAGAAAGGGTTACAAAATTTGGGGCAAGTTTCAAGATTAAGCACACACTGAGCTGGTGCATGGCATTTGCTGGTACCGATGCTGACTTTGCTGCCTGGACCGTCACCAGTGTGACTCGCGGAGCCTCGGGAAGCAGTGGGATACATGCATGCCGGCAGTCATGACCAGTGAAACAGTCTTGTAACCGGACAAATATTTCACTGGCTCTGTCATGTATTATCAAACCTAAATTTAGTGGGCCCAATCCCATCCCCATCCCAGGGATTGTCACAGTGTCAAAATGACAGCTGCTAAATTTGAGCCCTGTGTGGAGATCTTGCACTCGCAGCCAGGAGTTCTATGCTGGTTTTCTAAAGGGCCACCATTTCACCCCATTTGCCAACTGCAGAAGTCTGTGTAACTAACTTCCCTCCATGCTCATGCCATTTTCCCTGACACACAGTAAAAGAACAGCCTGTTTTGATCACGAGGAGAAAATGTAGTGAAAGAAATTCTAGGTATGAAGTGTGCACACAAATGTTTCACCTTCAACAAGGCAAAACCAGAAGCTAAAGCTTCAGCAANGTAACTAACTTCCCTCCACGCTCATGCCATTTTCCCTGACACACAGTAAAAGAACAGCCTGTTTTGATCACGAGGAGAAAATGTAGTGAAAGAAATTCTAGGTATGAAGTGTGCACACAAATGTTTCACCTTCAACAAGGCAAAACCAGAAGCTAAAGCTTCAGCAAAGCAGCTCTAACATTACAGTCCCTCTTCCAGCTTTTCCTTCACACCCAGTATGTTGACTTTTAAGGCTCACCCTATCCCAAAACTCCCTCCTGCATGCAGTCTTATTATATTTGAACTTATTGGAATAATCAATAGCAACAAACTAGAGTGTTCACACACTACAGTTATCTTCAATAGCTTCATTTCATGGGCTTGTAAGAACTATCTAATACCAAATAATGAAAAGGTCTTTTTTGTCAGCCTCCCCAAATATTACTTTTTAAAAAGATGCACCAAATTCTTATAGCTTAAATATTTCAAGAGCATGCCTTCCCTTACTTTTTGCTATAGTGATGCTCAGATAAAACAGGTCAGCAACACATCAGATTTTCTTTTTCATTTTCCAGAGAGAAGATAATGGTTTAGATGGATTTGCCCTACCAACTGTAGCATGCAGTTTAATAAGGAAAGTTTCACGCCTGTAGTTTTTAAATCAATGATGAAAAAACAAAAGAGTAGAGTGCAGATGCAGGTTTACGTCTAAGTCTGTATTCCTTAGAAAGCTAAAATCACCACCATATATAATACAAAAAAATACACAGCATGCTTGCCCTGCAAAAAATTTCTTTCAGAGGCCTTTTTTTCAAAAAAAAAAAAAAAAAGAAACCTGTACCTCTCAAAGCATTTTGAAATTCAAATCACAATTCAGTGGACTGCTAAGTATACCTCTATAGACACACAAATGAATCTTTTCTTCTAATTACCTTACTTCTCCGATGTGGAATGCTAAAAAAAAATAATCAAGTAATTTCAGCATTAAAAAAGTTATAAAAATGCCCCATTTGGCACCACATGCTACCATCACAAAAACAAATGCAAGAACCCGAAATGTGTTTCCACTTTTTGAATATCCAGTTCAAATCTTAAAAGCCATGGATTTCAAAATAATGCAGATCTGATCTGAGTAACTATCTAAACATTCTTGAGTGACAACACAATAACTGCTTATAATGTGGTGTGACCTCCAAAAATTGGGAAATGCTAACACGCTAGTGCTCCTTTAAAGCACATTTTTCAAAAGCTCTGATGTTTGGGGGTTTTTTGGGTTTTTTTCGGTTTTTTTTTTTTTTTTTTTAATTGCAACTGAAAAACAGGGAAGCACACATGGACTAGAAATCTGACACTAGGCAGCTATCTGGAAGAGGCAGCGTTTACGAAGCCACCAGCAAACCAAGCAGCAAGTCCGCTGCAACACTTGCACAGTGAATTAGGCTAGATAAGTTAAATGAACACAAAATAAAAGGTTATTTTCCAAATGAGTAGGTCTGAGTATTTTTGAGTGTGGCAGCGTACCTCTTCAACTGCTCTACAACTTCAAACCAAACCCCACCAAATCAAAAAAAAAATCACCCACTGAATTAACTAAATGCATGATGGCACCAAGATTACTTGGCCGAGACGGCTGTTTTTACACGAGGAACAGTTTTGAGCAGAGGCAGAGTAAGGGCTGCAAGTGGCTTTCAGGTACCTTTCTTAAGTCCCAAATGAACAAAAGCCAAGCCACACAACTTCACATCTCAGTGCACAGCAGCATCTCTTAATGCTTCAGGTCAGACAAAGCTGCTACGCAAATACACCCAGGCATGCATTCTGCTCTCCAGCCCTTCCAAACGTGCAGCACAGTGATGACCATGGACAAGGACAGAAGTAAAACTGCCCCTCTGCCCAACATCTCCCCTTAATGGATGGAAATGGCTGAAGCATTCTTGTGGCTTCAGCAGCACTTGCTCCACATGGTTCAGCCTCTCTCCTTCCAAATGCCACAGGGCGCTGCCTTCACTTCCACATCTGGCCCTACACATTACATGGTACGTCCTCCAGGCCCACGCCACGTAGGAGTGTCCTCTGCCCCTTCCCGAGCTACCAACCACCCCAGCCTCACTTCATCTGCTGTCCAAAGCATCTCGCTGCATACAGCCCTCCAGAGCAGAGTCCCTGGTGCCTAACGTCTCCCCTTGCCCCATAAGCCTCCAATCACCACTGAATCAGCAGGTTTGGCTTCTGAAAAGACAGCACTGTCATGGAGGCTGTAACTGGAAGGGGAAGCAGGCAGGAATTCCGCATACAGAAGAAAGGAGGGCTGAAAAGCAACTTCATGTGGATCCTGATGGTAGAGATCGCAAGATGGCTATCACATCATACACAAAGAGTTGGGTCTCTAGAGTCTAGCAGCCTAACTTAACTCTCAGTAATATTAGATGTGACTATCCTAATAGAAGCAGACTATCCACATAAAGTCAACATTAAAAAGACATGTAGGTGAGATTTGCAGTACAGTTCGCTATTTGGAAGTCTATGAGACATTAACAGCAAATTCTGGTAATTAAGTTTACTAATAGTAAGATACTTTAGAACTGCGGCTAAAAGGGCCACAGATTTGGCAGGTCTCAATCTTGAAAAACAGTTGAATCTACAAATCATTTTGTTAAACTTTATTTTCCCAAATTCCCTAAACACAGACCTGTTCATACTTCTGCAAAGCTCGCAGTAGTTTATTGCTCACCATACCGAAGTTTAGCTTTTGCTAAACAGATGTCAAAAAGAGAGAGTATCACAGTATCTTTGTTTGAGAGAGGATGTGCAAAACCTGGCCCATGACCCACTTCCACACCCTCTTCCTAAACCACCTTCCAGGTGTGTACACCTGCAACTCTTTGTGGAGTTTGGTTTAGAGAATGCAGCAATTCTTGCTGAATGTTCTGGACAGAAATTTGGTTTTCAGTTAACCCAGTTCACTGCTTGGGCCAAACGCAATCAACAGCTACGCACAGAAACATAAGAGACAGCTGTCAAGTAAATAAAACAAAAGAAAAACTTGGAAAATTTTAGTGGCAATTCCCTGTTTCTTTATTAGAGGCCCTTCTATCCTGTCTATGAAGATATTAGGGACATGCTGTGTACGTTTGAAAACATGAAAGCAGCCCAGCTGGAGAGACAATAAAACAGTAACTACTTATTAGCCTTCGGTTTTGTATGTATACAACAGACTGATAAAAATTAAAATAAAATTTAAAAAGATATTGACACATCTTAAATAATGTTCTTACAAATTGGCGGAAGTTCTAAGGGCCTGTAAAGAGCCAGAATGTGAGAGATTGAGATAAATGTGAATTGTTGAGCTTCTCATTGAATGCAGAAGCATCAGCCTCTTTCAACTTGAACTCTCCATCACACATGCATTTAATACGTCTGATACTTCAGTGGGAATGTAATTTGATGCCTTTTGAAAACAACACTTCACTATGACTTTAAATTATTCCCCATGGGGGACCATTTTACTCCAACATGCTTTGTTTACTAGCTCTGCTGCTTCCAGCGAGCTGTTTGATAGATGCCAAAGATGAAGATGAGCTCTGTAATACAGGTTTTTGGATGACTGAAGACAAAATTCTCTGCTTCTTGGCGTAGTTTCCCAAACGATCATGATTCTTAAAGCATTCATTACTGTGTAGTAAGGCAATCTATATTTCTGTCAAATCATGTTATTTACAATTTATGGAGAATAAAGATTATAAAGGAGAGATACTTCAATGAGCAAAGCAACACACACAAGGAACACTTTCTGCTCTAATTTTTATTCTCCCCAGTGACCTTGTTATCCTTGCCCTTAAGCGACAGGGAGATCATTAACAAGTCACCCTCTTTGAAGCAGGAATGGCAATTGCACAATGAAGTGCTTGGATATAAAAAAATAAAAGCATTCTAAGATTATAGGAAAGGACTGTCAACTGTCACTGTTCTCAGGCTGGATTCTTCTTTTCAAAACAGAACCTTTTGTTTGCGCTTTCTTTATCTCAGCAAGAGAATAGTAAGCTTTGTGATGGAACCAAAAATCCATTTATCAGAGTAAAACATTTTTTTTTAATAATATGATGACAGACCTACCCAACATACATCTATCTTTACAAAAAGAAATATTTTCCTGGCACTTGTTTTTCTAGTATGAGTCCTAACTAAGAACAAATAAGCTTTTACAGTTATTTTAATAAACTACTGCAGTTTTTCTTATTGTTGTAAGATCTATTAAAGATCATGACTATCCTCTCTCAATGTAGGGATGCCAATTGCACCAGATGAAACTCGGACAGTTAGCATTAGTCTGTAAACAGAGCAATTATTTGCCATTTCAGTTACGTGAAACTTTTCAGATGTATAACACGTCAATGACAAAGGCACAGACACAAAGTCGCTCTGCAAAGAGCTGTGCTAGGAAACAATACTCACCTCATCTGCCTGATCTGCTCGTTTGTCAGAGTTTATGGCTAACACACAAAGACGAGCCGGGAAGTTCAGCCTACAGCCAACCAAGCTGTAGGGAAATAATCTCAAACCAGTTCTGCGGTAACAACCAGATTCAAAAGAAAAACACCTAGGATCTAGTTATTCCTGCGTTCATTTCCATTTCCACTTAGGATTATAAACCAACTTAAAAAGATATTGCAGCAGGTACCACATTTCTCTCACAATCTACGTCAACACAACTATAGACACATGCAGATTTAGGCACATCCTGAACTTTACTGAACTGGCACTTGAAGTCCCGGTAATAAATTGATTCATTTTTGACTACAATAAATATACTGTACCCTTGTGTACCACACCACTAACCAACCGAAGACTTTCAAACTTGTTTTGTCAAAACAAAACACTGACATTATTGACTTCCAGACCACTCCTGACTTACTTATGAACCACCTGTATTTATAGCAAAGGTTAAGTGCAATAACCCTTCCTCATCACAAGGATCTCAAAAATAGAACTACTACAACAAAGATAATTGGATCTCAATCACCACTTCAGGTAGACAGTTCCATCACCTGTAATTTACTAGACATTCCAAATCCACTGTGGTCTTTCTCATTCCCTACAGTCCTCAAGCATCTCTCTTCTATAAATCTTGGGAACTATTATACATCTGGCATCAGCTCACTCTCTCTTCAGCAACAGGCTCTTTCAAGATTCAAGGATGACTTGAAACCTTTCTCAGTCATTTTCACTTGCATGAAATCTGTGGTAAAATGAGATGCAATTGTTACTGTTAAGTAATGTTTGCAATCAAGCTTTGTCTCAATCTCTGCACCTGTGAACGATTTGCAAGAAAAAGTCTTTCCTACCTTAAAACTGCTCATATCTCAACATTAAAAGATTATGTAAACAATTTTTAAAGTTACTTTCTATGTGTTTTTATTTGAAAGTACCAAGTCATGCATTATTAACTAATGAGTAAATACAGACTCATCTGCTTATTTTTAAGAGAAAAGTTTCTCTTGTTTTTCCACCAAACATCTTCCCCTTCCTCAGATTCCTCACTTTGCAGAAGTTTTTCCTACAGCAAAGTAGAACTGGGTGCAGAAATGCTTCACGTCCTCAAAAATATGCTATATAACCCTACTGGAACACATGACCCAGGAAAGTTTTGAAAACAAGGAAGAGAACATGGCTATTGCTTTGGAAGGAAAGGAAAAAACCACCAAACTATGACTAAGGAAGACATGCTTGGAACTGAACTGTTCAAGCTCGTTTTTGTGAGATTCTGTCATCTCAAACAGCAGTTTTAAGGAACTATAGGATGCTTGAATTTTGGTGTTTGTTTTCTTTTTTCATCCTATAAAACACAATCCCTACAGACTTTTAGCAAGCCCAGGCCAGCCAAGATACCAAAGTGCTTTCAAAATTCTCAGCTATGTACTATATGCATAGATGTGGACAGCACAGATGTCAAAGGATGATCTTTGCTTAATAGCATGAACTGCATTAAGCCCCAGGACCGCACGATGCCTTCCAGTGTGTCCACCAGGGCACACAAGGAACAACTTTCGCCGAGCTAAAAGCTATGCACAACGCCCATCTCAAAAAAATAACAATGCAATGGGATACGCAGTGAACTAAAAATCAATATCCAGTGCAACATTAACCAGAAGCAACAAATGGGTTTAAACCAGTAGAACCGTGAGTAAAGTAAGCTCAAGTGCACAGAAGAATAGACTGTGTTTTCCCCTGAAGAAGTTTCACTGCTTTATTCCACATTACTTAACACTCGATAATGTTGTGGGTTCCCATGCAACAACTTGTGCTTGAAAGGAAAAGAATGGGCAAGAGAGGGAGCACAGGCAAGGAAGGATATTCCAAGCATGAAAAAGGATCAGACAGATGCAAAAATGTTCAGTGATGTGGGTGATTCCTTAGGAAACCAGTGGAACGTGAGCCGAGTTAGGAAAGGTCACAGAGGCACTGACAAGAACTCAAGCTTGGTGCAAGGCAAAGGCACATAAAAGTTTCAAGATGGAATATGACATCAGCTTGGAAGGAAGGAAGGAACCCTTTTAAAACCCACACAGTGTCCTTAATATCATTCACAAAGACACTATACCTTGGTATACTTTTGTCTGTTAAGACCAAAGTGCTCTCTGTAAGCAAACTCCTGTCATACTCTGTAGTCAAGTTGTCTTTTAAACTTCTCTTACAAAGCTAAACAACTACAGCTCTGAGTCTTCCTTTGTAAGTATGCTTCTTACTTCTCATACCATACCTTATTTCTCAATGCACTTCTCAATTAGTACACCCCAGAACTGGACAAGGCATTTAGCACAAGTTCTACTGGAAGACAAAACCAGAGGTAGCATTAAGTTCCCTTGCACAGAAATAGTCTCTGCCACAGCACTTCACTGTAAATTCATATTCACCTTTCAGAACCATTGCTTCTCACTTCAAAGCCTTCCTTCTCCAATCTCATTTTGTTTCTGACTTTTACACTGGATTGTATTGAATTTCAGTCACTTAGCCCTGTCTGTCTATGAGCAGTTCACCTGGAAATCCAGATGCCATTGTGTACCATACTCTTCATTACTTCTTTCCCACTCCATCAACCTTTGTGCCCAAAATCACTTCCAGTAATGATTTGGCACTTTCTTCCATTGCAGACAAAATATGACCAAGTATAAAACACTGCAAGACTTCTCAGGGAACACCTGTATATTGCTGTATTTTGAGACCTGTCATACAGTCAATCTGTTACCTATATGGAAACACCATGCTAATTTTGTGCCATTACAGATTCTAAATNAGACAAAATATGACCAAGTATAAAACACTGCAAGACTTCTCAGGGAACACCTGTATATTGCTGTATTTTGAGACCTGTCATACAGTCACTCTGTTACCTATATGGAAACACCATGCTAATTTTGTGCCATTACAGATTCTAAATCAAAAGTACCTTGCCACGTGTCTTACAGAACCCTAAGAAAATCACACTGCTTCTATAAATGTTCTACCCAAGCTCTAGTTCACTTGGCAATACCTTTGTCCAGAACCCACAGTAACCAACATTTTCTCTATTGCATTCGGTTTAATTGTAGATTTAACGCTGTAACTATTACCAAGGTATGCTTTGCCTTTTTTATACATACAACCTTAAACTGTTTCTATTTACCTGACAGACAATATCTATGTACATATACACTTTGATAACCGGGTTAGCTTTACTAAGACCCTAAAAATACGACCCAAAAGTATGTTCAAAGAGATCTAAGTTGCATCAGTAATACAGATGAAAATATACCTGAAGTAGATTGGTTCAACAGCATTGTTACGTACTTTTTCTACTGCAAGAGATCTTTAATTTACAGAGAAAAAAAGTTGAAAGCAGGAAAATTATAAAAAAGACTACAGGTTACTTTTTATGTTTCAGTTGCAGAAATTATATGATCTGAAAGGGTTTTTTTAGGTCAAGCACCAAAAGGCTCCACTATCATCAGCATTACCAAAGACATGCAAGTTTTCTACGGAAGCAATTGTCCTGCTCATCAGAGGAATAATAAGCAAGGTTTGCTAAATCATAAAACAGCATGGAAGCTTTAAAAAAATAACGTGGTTTTGTTTTTCCTGTGTGCAGTAACACTGTTTGCCAGAACTATATACAGAATTTTCTGGTGCCTAGTGACAGGACCAGATGCAACGAGTTAGAACTGAAACACAGGAGGTGCTGTCTGAACATCAGGAAACACTTTTCTCACTGTGAGGGCGACCAAGCACTGCCATAGGTTGCCCAGGGAAGTTGTGCAGTCTCTCTCCTCAGATATATTCTAAAGTCATCTAGACATGGTCCTGGGCCACCAGCTGGAAGTGGTGCCACTTGAGCAGGGGGATTGGACAAGGTGACCTTCACTGGTCCTTTCCAGGTTCAACCCTTCTGATTCTGTGACATAAATGTCTTATCTACACTGAAAAATAAAGTAGTATTAAAATTAAAAATGTTAATAGTAATTTCTGTTCTGTAGATGGAACAGTCACATTTGCAACAGCAGCTGATGGGGTTTTGTAAGAGACTGACAGCGTAAATTGGAGTACGTGATTAAAAATAGGTGTGATACACTGTTTTATTCTGGTTGAATACCCATTCTGTTGTTAGTTTATGTATTTTATTCAATTCCTAACCAGAATGTAGAGGGAATAGAGCTTAAAAGATTGATCTGAAAAAACAGTATGAACAGAGCCATGGTCAGTACATGAGGAGTATTACAATCATAGAATATAAAAGCACTCCCAAAGGGCTAGCAGCAAAGTACAGTTTTTATCTCAAGGTTTCACAGTCATTTCCTATAGCAAAGAATCCCTTAGTTTGGTGTTATATGCCATCGGTTTGGCAATATTTTCAAATCAGTCACAGAAGAATCTAAGTTTATTGACTCTGCACTGTTAAGTGGAAAATGTCATATAACTCTTCCAAAGAAGCGATGAGTGCAGAGTTATATAAATTCAAAAATTAAGGGGAGTATATTGCAAAAGAAACTCATGCGATTCTTCTAGTTTATTTTGAAAGGTTGGCAAACTTTCTTTAGTTTTTAGTTTTAAGCAAACACTACCAGGCTGAACAGGTCAAAGAAGGTTGGATAGAGTAATTGAGTACAGTTTAAGAACATGAGCAGTTTGTTCTTGCTGATAAATTAGACAGCTGCTCTGAATTACATTTCATGCTGTTTTCACACAACAGCTAATTTCCTCCTGCTAGTTATAAAGCTACTTGGAACTGTACGCAATTAACTTCACCACCTTTCCTTTATCCTTCAAAAAGCATCAATTTTGGTTGCTTACAGTTAGTTCTCTACAAATTTTCCTTTCTTCCTCTATCCTGTAATATTATAAAAAATAATACACATTTGTAATAGAAGATATGGATTGCACCATAAATGCAAGTTCTAAAATGAATAAGTTATATGGTACTTCTAACGAGGAAAGAAATGTTCATTCTTGCACTATGGAATATTCATGCCATTGCAAGCTCCGATTAATTTTTTTTTCCTCATTTTCAACGTATTTTACACCTTCAAGTTTGTTTTTTTTTTTCCTGTATTGGAAAAATAGTACTAAAATGTCGGCTCTTTTGTTTTCTGAATATAATTCACATTGTCATCAACCTATTTTCAATTATTATGCAAACTGTATTCTAAGTGGATGCAACATGAAGCTACAGTCTTTTCTCCTAAAAAATTTAGGAAAAAAGAACAGGAAAGTCATTATGATAAAGAACATTTATAAAGAATAAGGTTGCACAACTGCAGTTTAATACAAATATACAAACGAAACACATTTTTAGAAAGAAATACCTCTTTAGAATGGTACTTTTAATATATACCACAGTAGATGTATGGCACAAGAGTAACATACTTCTTTAGTGAATGACTTAAGGTCCTCGAAAAGGGAAAGCAGGTTTTGTGGGGAACAACAGTTAAGGCACAGGCTTAAATTCTCCGTCCTTCCCCAAGCCTGAGCCTGACTAGTGCATGTGCTGCACAGCTATGCTGGAAAGAATGGGGCATATTTACTCCTTTTGAAAGAGACTTTTAAGAACTTCAAGTCTAACTCACAGAAGTCAGCTGTAATCTTCCACTGACTTCAATAGACTGTGTTTAGTTGCAGCATATTAAAAAAATTGCATTAAATAAATTTATTTAAATTTCAAATGCATTCATCCAATATAAAGCCTTGCATTTACACATACTTCTCACCTACAGGAGTTGAAACCATCATCAGCAGCAAGCTCATTTAACATGTTCCATGAAGTTGTTAATTCTCTTACGGTGATTTTTTAAAATGACAAAAGAATATGTATAATTTTGGATTGTAAGAGATCTTTCATGGTAATAAAATGGTAGATAAAAAGAGGAATTCCTGTTATTTTTGTAGTTATGATGAAACAAAAATAATGTATAATCTTGCAATTTAAATTTCATGTTGACATTCCTCTAGCTAATCGTGTAGCCAAGTGTTAAATCAGTTTCAAACACACTAGATTCTGAAGGTTCAAAACAGATACTCCTATAACAATTGTAAATTGCTCCTTTTCCTGCTCTCTTTACTGTTCTATTTATTTTTTTAATTTGCTTCAATAAATTTTTGATACTAAAAAATAAAAACAGGGAAGAAGAAAAAGAACCTCATTTTAGAGTCTGCTAAGTCATTAAAAACTGGAATGTGTACGTTGAAAACACTTGCACCAATTCATTAACCATATCGTCACATTTCAACCAACTTTTCCAGGAGCAAGTAGCATTTTAATAACATATGTTCACAGCAGTACTGATCCATACTGGTATGCAGACAATTTTTTTTTTCCTTGCTCAAAATACAAAAAGGTAATTTCTAAGTTATTTATTCAGTTAAGAAAAAAATTTAGCCCCCAAAACACAGGCAAGTATTCAAAGCAAAGTTATTGGAAGCTGTGTTCCCTTAACTCAGGCTGAATTTTTACCTTAAGTATAACCATTCTCTCCCAATGAAAGTACTTAACAACTTAATTTTATGGCAGGATGTGGTTCGCAGTTTGTTTTGCTATCTTCCCTGAGACATCTAGTTTCTTATGACAGTTCTCAGGCCAAACACAATTGACATACAAGTATTTTTTGCTAGAGCCATCTGAGGGCTTTGGCACAAAATCCAAGTATAGTGGATTTCTACGGTATTACTTAAAAAAAACCCAAACTGCCACACTTCCCATCAACTCTGCTGAAGTGACTGTGTGGATACTCTTGACTCATAAGATAAGATTACTCATCTTAAGCTTTTTATACATATTTATTTCAAACCAATTGACTTGTAGCTGTAAATTGCTATTCCTCTTAGCATATATTCTTCCTGTTGACTTCAAAAGCCAGGTCATAACCTTTTAACCCTAGCCACTGCAGAAACATGCTAAGGAAATAGACTCTTGAAAATAATGCACATACACTAGTATAATTAATTATTATGTATTATTCAATATATATTAAGACTGAAATATCAGGCCCCAAATTACTGTCCTCTTGGCATATGGGACTCTTCATACCTTTCCTTACTTAGGACTGGCTGCTGTGTCTTACTAGAGGTGGCACCCACTTCCCCAAGCAGAGCTACTGTTCATGATTTACATCAGGAAAGCAGAAGTAATTCACATTTTTTGTTGCTGTTGCTCTTTCAAGGATGAAACAGTCTTAGCTGTGCACTGCTATCATGTAAGTGATGAGAGCTTCACTGCCATCGGTGGTCCTGTGTGTGCCAGTACTCAGTTATTTTAAATGATGCGGGTGGAGGGGGGGGGAAAGGCAAAAAAAAAAAAGCAAATATATGAAACAATGACAGCTCCAGTTGTGTTTAGTGCCTTCCAGCATCTGCTTGGAAGACTTCTAAAGTAGTCTCACTTTCTTTAGAAGTATTGCCATGTAATAGTTAAAGAGGATAACGCAATCAGAACATGGCCATTTGTCGTCAGAGGAACTTTACAGCAAAGGAGAATAAAATGCTACAGATGGACAACACACATTAAAAGAAATTCAAACAGTCAGTGAACCAAACAAAAACAGAGTGGCCAATTTCAGAGGCTTTAATCAAAGCACTGAGTGATATTCTGGATGAAGTCACCATTAAATAGCTATGCAACAAATACAGCAAAAGACTCCTTTTTTAATATCACAAATCTGTGATTTATTGATCCCTCACAGAATTTGATGGAGGAGGAGAAGCTTTTAATTAAAAAGTGATTAAGTGCAAATCCTTCCAAAGCCTTTCATGAAAATCTTGCTTCAGAGAGTGATCTGAAGAGCCACAGCAGGCTGAGTCAGTATGCTTAGAAAGAAAAATTGTATTCATAGCCTGATTAGTTGCATTGAGTTAAGATTCTACTGAAGATAAAGCCAGTTCCTAGTTCTCAGTAGGAGTGAGCTGACAAAACTACCACTGAAGAACACTTTTTTCCTCTTGCAAAATTAGCAAAGCTGCTATTACTAAGTCTTTCAGAGAATTTTAGTGGATTCAAAATTACTGTAACGCTTCCCCGTTTTGTTCATTCCAATGACAAAAAATTGAATCTTGCTTAAACAGAGCGTGTTTCCACAGCTCTAGTAGGGGAAGTGTAATAGAAACAGATAAAGTGAATATTGCATCTTACTAAAATGTGACACCTTGGCACTACAGAGAGGCCTTCCATTAGAGGAGGTTCAGCCTTGTCAGTTAAACAGAGCACTGATGTAGCCTCCTTTATTTCAAGGAATAAGCCGGAAATGCCTTTTTTTCTTTCTGTAACGTTTTCTCATGAGCCAAGAGAAAATAATCCAGCTTCATAATTTCTTGTTCCTATTAAGGCAACCGTAACATGACGGGACCTATGATTTCTTTCCCAAGTATCCCTTTTCCCCAGTAGGGTTTTCTTGAAATCTAACTTTGAGCATATATTTGTATGCATCTTTATGCACTTGTTCCTATTTCAGCTTTATTGCTATTTATATAGCAATTGATATAAAATATGAAAGCAAAAAATACAATCCCAGACACATTTCTTAATGTAAAAGCTCAAGTGGGGGGAAAAAAAAAAACTTACAGAAAATTAAACCACAATGGATCTTAAGAAACCTTCTAATAAAACTGCTTAATCAAAGCCAGAAACAAATATACCTAACGTGAAAAGACTGAGGGTAGAAAGTAGAAGCTATGCCACAAATAGTAAACTGATTGAAACAAAAGTGACATTCAGAAGTCATATGAAGGAACTTACTACCAACACTGGGATGAGGAAGGAGACTTTCAAGTGTAAGCAACTACATGGATAAGTATACAACACTGGAAAGACTGAAATAGAAATCAGTCTGGCACAGAGAGGAAAAACTTGGTAAAAGCCAGATCCAAAATGAAATTAGTGGAAATGCATGGGTTTCATGTCACTCAAATATAAAGCAGACATCCATTCTTAAATGGATGAGCTGGCTTCCCCAGCATTTCCCAGCAATCTGGCTTTAGATCAAAACACACAGATATGAAATAAACGTTCAGGAACTGAAGTTCAGAAGAAACAGAAAAAGTCTGTCGCCTTAGTAACACAGTAAGCAACATGATGATACAGAGCACATGGAATAAATGGTTTCCTTCAGTATCTCCAAGACCCCATGCTGCTATCAGTACCCAGGCTAGGTAAAGCTAAATCAAAGTCACATTTAATACTTCACGTGTGCTCAAATGCCTCCCAGGCAGCAGGCATGCTCACACTAGCAACATGGCTAAGGTGGGGTTTTTAAGCGCACTATCCATAGCCTTGTGTAACTCCCGTGGCACTGGTCTCTTGGACCTGTTCTGTGTGGTATAAATAAATAAGAATCCCTTGGAGTAATATTGAAAATTAATGGATTATTCATCTACGTGTTACTCAGGAGTCTCAATTCTCTTGTTCTGACACAAGTTTTGACCCTCAACCTATGAATACTCTTCTAGCAAACTTTTTTGNTGCTAGCAGCGTGGCTAAGGTGGGGTTTTTAAGCGCACTATCCACAACCTTGTGTAACTCCTGTGGCACGGGTCTCTTGGACCTGTTCTGTATGGTATAAATAAATAAGAATCCCTTGGAGTAATATTGAAAATTAATGGATTATTCATCTACGTGTTACTCAGGAGTCTCAATTCTCTTGTTCTGACACAAGTTTTGACCCTCAACCTATGAATACTCTTCTAGCAAACTTTTTTGAACTCCTACACTCCTATAAAAATTGTTTTCACATAAAAAATCTCCACTATCTCTAGCTAATACCCACTCTGTTGGGTATAGTGAAATGTATCATATTTCTGTTGGCAAAAATGCTAGTATTCCAGTCCCAAGAATTCCAGAGAAGTAAAACGTGTTATTACTGATAATTGCATTTTATAGCAGTACTGCAACATTAAATTACTCAACTAGAATTTTGTCCAAAGAAGGCAATGCTGTATTTAAAAAAATTTCTTCTTGTTTGTATACAATTTACAATGGGGTGACTGCATTGATTTTTATTGAGTCAGTCCTAATTCACATATTAAGAAACTACATCTGTCTGTCTAGAAATCACCCTGTGAGGGCTACTGTCTTGGTTCAGTTGCACAGCTAATAGCACATTATCAGAAAGAAGAATTAAAGGCACCTAACCAATGATGTCTGCAGTTATTCTGGAAAACACAGCATTATAAAGTAAAAACTCACGTGTATTTTGGTGAACGTGAATTCACTGAAGGAAAATCATGTCAGATTAAATGTCTTGGGGTGAGGTTTTTTTCCTTTACTGATTTTTCAGAAGATGAGATATGCCATAAAATTTGGAACTGCAAGGGAATATGACATGAAGCTGCACAGTGATACTGATTTGTTTCAAAAGGAAATGTACCAAACTGAAGAAAATGTTACTAGTATACTAGATCCTCAGGGATCAGTGCTAGGACTAGTCTTAGTACTTAATTAATAACTGCGGCATAAGATGAAGTTTCCTATTGACAAAGCCAGAAGAGATTATCAACACAAAGAAAGAGATGGATATTTCATGGAATTTAATGCATGGCTTTGAGGCATGAAATAACAAGAATAGGATGAAACTCAACAGTACCAAAAGCATGAGATGCATTTGGGGGTCTAAAACAAAAAAAGAGTGCTATATGCTGGGAGCTCATCAACTGCCAAGGCAAAACGAGAAGCACATAGGTATGCCAACTGGTCACAAGTCTGCTACAAGTCACACTAAGACAACAAAATCGTAAAAATGATAAATGCAATCCAATGTTGCATTCAGACACACAGAGAACAACAAAATTTTGAATAAAAGATACAGAATCTCCTACAGAAGATTCCATGCAGGAAAGTGGGATTAAAAGGAGAATGTTCACACACGAATGAGTACGTATAAATTACCCACAGATGAATTTAAGAGAGGAAAATTACAAGATAGTTCCTACATATGAGAACAATTATGCTTTGTAATATCAGCCAAACAGGAGAGAGTAAAGGACAAAAAACCCCTGCTGTTACCTAGAAAACAGAGCTAGTTAAAAGCAAGAAAAGGATTACATTATGTGAGATAAAAGTTGTCATCAATTAGACGACCTTGACAATCTTTTTCATTATTGTTACCTAGAAGGTAAGAGTTGCACTCACTACATATCCAGAGAAATACATTATTTAAATCATTCATTGGTAGGATTTTTGCTTCCAAAAGAGACTGCAGTCACAAAGTACAAAACTGTCCTACCCATGTCTAGTTATAACATTATATAATCTAATACCAGAAAATACAAAACAGCTTATCAACTCCTTTTTCTCCCATTTGGGTATATTCACCATACTGGCGACTATGAGGAGGGAATCTGAATCCAAACTGAACAGTCCGTTCAGTAACAATCCCATGTCACGGCAATGCGGACTGGGCTCTGTGAGGTGCTACACTTCAATAAACCATCTACTTCTCAACACAAGGTCAAGACACTTACTAAAATTGAGAGCAAAAGAACAACCATTTACTAGCTACATAGTGGCAATCCCTCTACCAAGGCACAAAGCAAAAGTCAGTGTTCTTTCTTTCCTTCTTAAGGCCCGATATTGTACTCCACGGTTCAGGTGACCTCTTCATTAGCTGTCATTTCAGTAAGTTCTGAACAATTAAACCAAAGAGGACATGTTGCTCTGCCATTAATTCTCTCAAGACCTACACTCAATAGGGCTTTTTCCATAGTCAGTGCGTAGTGTTGACACATAGTTATGAGTATATTTACTTGGTTTTTACTGGAAGGCTGGTTAGCAACCAAGATTTTATCACTGTTCTGATGGGAAATTTTTATTACAAACCGTAATGCTCTATGGCTCAAAATAAGCTTGTTATTTTTTAACATGTCTATAACTAATTACAGCTTGGGGTTTTTTGTTGGTTTTTGTTTTGTTTTGTTTTTTTAAATAAGGCTAGAATATTGTGTGTTGCAGCTAGGTTTTTTGATTTTTTTTTTTTCCTGAGCTCAGGTAATAAAGTAGGTACTCTGGAAATATACTGAAATTCTGAACATTAAATATTCCCACTACAAGCCAGATTTGTTTTGTTTTTACACAGCTTTCATGTCTCAAGTAATAAAAACCAGAACTATTCAGGCATTGGGTTGGTTTGGTTTTTTGGGGCTTTTTTTGCAAGGCAGAAAAGGATGTAATCACTTTCCTGATAATTTTCCTCAGTGCTTTGCCATCATCATCATTAATATAATTGTATTGCATTTATATAGAGTTTTCCATGAAAGGAGTTCAAGCACATTACAAAGCATCAAGGAACAGCTATTCTATCCTTTAGCTTGCTATGAAATTTGCTTTAGTTCCATAAGGAATAGGTAACATGGGAAATGAAGTCCATATGAAACATTGTACTAGTCAAATACCTTTTAAGATCTCACATGCTGTTTATTTACTGATAAAAAGAAGTAGTGATGATATAGCTCTGGTAACAGGAAAATAATGCAATTCATTGCGCTGAAAATTACTCTGATACAAAGTTACTGATATCAGAAGGATCGCACCCCTACACGCTCTTTGAGAATGACAGCCAACCTCGCTGAAAAAACATGCATAGAAGACTTTATTATGTTACCCCGTACTAATTATTAGCACCCTGGCTAAGAACCTTTATGCAGGATGTAGTAGTAGAAAATTCAACGCTAGATAAGACTATTCTCTGCAATTATGTTTTCACAACGTAAAGAGTTTCTCTGCATACAGATTTGTATTTAACTAAATAAGTGCTGTAAAACCTGCTGTCCTTTTACTTGATGAGAGTTTTAGCAGTGATTTCAAAGCGTACAGGACTTATCCTCCGATTTGGAAAAATTAATCAAAATGCAATGCGGATGCATTTGTCTTGACCATATCACTTTTCCCCCTCATTTAAGTTGAATGAATTGACTAGCATCCTGGTCAGACAATCACTGCAAAAGCAGCGTGCTGAAACATTTGCACCTGTGGGGCATTCTGAACACCAGAACACATCAGGAACGCTCACCTTGCCACCCTGCTACCTGGGGTGGGGTAACCTCCAGCAGTCACAAACCGTCACAAGGCATGACTGGGAGGGCAGGGTAAAGTCTTAATCCAGAACAGTTATTTCTCCAGTTAACAGCAGCCTGTACATTTCATTCTTTAGAAATTAAGTACTAGGTCTTAAAAAAAAAAAATCAAAGGTCTGTCTACTCCACTGTTCTGACTCTGACAATAACAAGCACTAAAAGCTTTGGGAAGAGTACAGAAATAGGGCATGCATGAAACGACGCTTCCCTTACTGTATCATTCAGCACCCAGTGGTTAGGAACTGAACCAGAGGCTGCATCCAGGCCTTTATTAGCCACTGCTATTTGTTTCTCCATCAATTTATCTTGTCCCTCTGAGACTCAATACTTTTATTTTCCCCAATATCTGTGACTGTGACCTGTACAATTTAATTGCACTCTGCACAGAAATTACTTCTTTTGCTCCAAATCTTCTATGCAACAGTTTCATTTTACACCCTCAGCTCTGGCATTGGAAAAAAACACCACAAAACCCCCCAGAAAATAATTGTTCTCAGTTTGCCTTTTTGTTTGTAATAATTACAATGTTATAGCCTTCTACTGTATTTTCTCCCAGTCATCTCTTTTCCAAGCTGAAGTTCTAGTCCATTTAGTCTCTTTGCATGGAAACGCTCCATACCACTGATAGTCCTTATTACCCATTTCTACACTTTTTTTTAACTCCAGCTGTACAAAATTGACTGTGTTTCCCCTACACAGTCAATTTGGTCTGATCCAGCTTTCATCTAACCCCGCAGCAAACAAAACTTTCACTGAGTTCAATGATCTAAAGTCAAACTCTTAACCATGTTCATGCTGCAGTACACATATTCAAAGTATCTTAACAACTGATTAAATTACTTTAAAAAAGCTAGGAAAATACACGCTTGGTGCCAGCATGAGTGGGGACAACAATACCAAAATTAATGAGGAAATACCAAAGCATATCAAGTGAGAATCTGTCACTAGATGAATCTTACTTAGTTAAAAATGTACAAGGCTTAATTATGCATAGTTTGAAATAATTCCTTCCATCTTATAATTCACTGTAATGTTTTCACAATGCACAATAATCTTCTGTCTGCCAGGATTGTTCAGCAAACATATGGACATTAATAGAAAAAGTAAGCCTATCTAAATTACTTTACATAGTCTTACCTTTCTTTTTGAAGTACAGGTATAAACTACTGCTGTCTTGGATTTTACATAAGGGTTGTATTATTTATAGAAGTAGTCTTTCCTTTACTGTCAGGTTTTTTGTTGTCTTGCAAAGAAATACAAGCAGACATTAAATTTAAAGCACATTGGAATGAAAATATTTCTCTAAGAAGTACATATATTTTATCATGTAGCACAAGGCTCCAAGTTAACAGAAGAAAACATGCAGCAGATACAGCAAACTGTGAAATTTCTGAGAAAACATATTTGTCTCAAAATAAATACTCATTAGTAAAACAAACTGTTCACAGGAAAGATGAGGTTTGATAAACACGTTTGTTTCCAAAATCTCTGAAGCTGTTAAACTATCCTAACTCATCATTCTCCAAGTGAAATATTTCACTGTGTGAGAATTTTCACTATTAAAGCATGAACTTCAACAGTCACATTTGAAATAAAACATTGTAAGATAATTTAAATGAAAATGCTTTGCTTGATCTTAGCTAAAATGTAGGGACTTTTCTGAGAATTCAACTTCCTGTCCTAATTTAGGACAAAGACGTCTTTTAAAAATCTGCATAATTTTCCAGGACAGAATAATCTTGTCTCAACCCAAGCCCTACAGTAAAGGCACAAAGCATCTGTGACTACAGGTGCTCATCTCATCTTACTCTTCTGAAAACAACACAGACTGAACACAGCCGCTCTCTTAGGAGTGGGGTCAAAGCTGATTTTCTAGAGCTCCACAGGAGCAGACAATTTGCTGCTTTGGCTCTACCGGGTGACAGGAAGCTATCATGTTTTCGGAATTTGTTTGGATTTTTTTTCTTTTAAAAAACGCAACATTTTTAGCACCAGAGTTCCATTAAGTATCACTGGAGATTGGATTTTATTTTAAATTCACCTGCTTCCATGACACATACTTAACTGCCATGCCAATAACATGACTCTTTGGCACTTCGTCCCTCCCAGAATAACCTGACTTGCAACAAAGAGCTAAAGACATAGTGAGTAACTGTTGCCTCGACTACGTAACTATCCTGGCAGAACTAGACTTTGTGCAGTAGCACTGCCTCTCCCAACAAGGGCCTCCAGTCTTGCAGTATCCACAAGTGACTTTGGTGGTATACTGCTAAAATAAATGACTGGAATGTGAAAACAAAGAAGTACGTCATGATCTAAGACACATCTTGCACACACACATATAAAAAGAAAGGAATATTCCCATTAAAGAGACAAAAGAAAGATGGCCAAAAGGGATGTGGCAGTCTATCACAATTAATTAATTACATTTCTGTTACATAATTTCAATTAAAGGAGGGGAAGGGAATACTGAAGAGTATTCCAAGAGCTAAAACATATCTGCTTCCAGCATGTTTGCTGTCTACAAGGCCTAATTCCTTCTGATGAATGTAACCGACAGAAAATGACAGTGAAATACTTACTAGGGGAAACAATCACTACATGCACCTCTTCTCCTGTAAAGCCACCAACCGTGTCTGTTGCTAGTACACCAAAAGTTATTGACAATTTGAATTTGGATTTAGAAAATAGCACTCAGGTTTTTTGTTTGTTTTCTTGTTTGGTTTGGGTTTTGTTTGTTTTTTAAAAAAAACAAAACTGTATCACCTCTAAGCTCCTAAACTGTTCACCAATAGGGAATGTAGTGATGTCTGAAAAGATCACCAGCTAATAATACTAATTTTTATCAACTGTATTCACAGCCTAATTCTTACAGAAAAAATCCAATACAACACTAAAAATGCTAATTGAGAAAGTTTGGGGAAAGATGCTGCAGACAATACCACTACATGCACAGAAAATTAATTCTGCAGATGATGTGGAAAAGATGGCTTATAAAGTTAACGAGATATTACTTAAGGCAAGAGAAACAATTAGACTATTAACAGTGAAGATAAAGCAAACGTTTTGCCATCAAATATAATGAAACTAATTAAAAGTGAAGTGAAAATTAAGATACAAATATGAAAACAAAATCAAACAAGACAAAAAGCCAGAGTTCACAGACTCAAAATCCAAACCAATGTGTTCAAACACACAGCACCTATAAAGAACTTGAATGGGCTGTAGTTTCTCTCTTGGGGGGGTTTCTTTGCACACACTAAAACTGAAAGATCCAGCCTCCTTCGGGCATGGATTGGTCTGCTTTTTTTAAGAATAAAAAGAGATTTTATGGGCACCAGAAACAAAACTAAAAGGCAAGGGTGTAATTGCAAAGAGTGAGCGCTGAAAAAGCGGTAAGCAGCGTCATGCATTCAGGAAAAATCCCTAATGTATAAAACTGAAGATTCTTCTCTAAGGCATGTTGCAGGCACATCCAACAATAGGACGAGAGAAATCTATAGCCATTAGCTTGTACTGCTGCACAAAATACTTTTCTGATGCGACAGGAGCATGACAGCTGCCAGATCCAATTCAGCTTATACCACTAGTCTAATTCACATAACCTGATGAAACACTGGGGGATTTATACTCATCAAGACATTTTACACTATAAGCAGTCTTTCCTACTCAATGCCATCACCAGTTGGGATGGCGCACAAACACTTCAGGCCCCTTGGTTCAGAAGGGCTTTTGTAAGAGAACCAGAGTACTGAAAGGTCTGAAGGCTCAGGTTAACAACACCAACACATTCTTGGCATGCAGTCACACATCAGCTTTCATGGTTCTGTCCCCATTTCTTATTTTTGCTTTCCAAGTATTCCTTTGTCATTTCTTTCCTCCTTATCCTCTTCCAAACCTCTGAAGATCCTCGGATTATCCCTCTCCTCCTACTGTTTCCGAACAATCTCACCCATTACCAGCCTATCAGACAATGCTGTCCTTACCCGCTGCTGCTGGCTCCTCTCTGTCAGTACTGACATCTTTTTAATGCTTTGCTCAGAGATGTCCTGCAATAATTTCAGCCCAAAAGATCCGTGTGAGCCATTTGAATTTTCAATGCTTTCTGTTAAACCATCCCACATTTGTGAAAACTTCAAGCTCGCTATTATCCTTAAAAATATCTTTAAATTTACCTGGTGCCACAATACCACAGACACGGATTGCAGTTAAGCGGTTTGCATGCCATGATTACCACTCACAGTGCTGATCGCAGTCATCTCGCCTTTACTTGGTGCTTCCCTTCTCTCTTTTCTCATAGTTTACATTACAAATATATTAGATGTTGTCTCAAACTAGTATGAAAAAGGTTTTGAATAAGAACCAGTCTATACGTTAATTTCCACTAGCCTAGAGGCCTCATCTTTCAGGACATACTTCAATGCAAATAGAAGTTTTAATTCTGTTTTCAGTAGACATCAAACCTTTCATATAAGAGTGAGTGTTCCTCATGCTCAGAAAAATATAACGAGATAATGTGGAATACCTTAGGAAAATTTCCAGAAATGAGGAGAGAGAAAAAAAGAAAAATAAGAACAGAACATCCTAAAAGCAAAGTTCCCTAACTGCAGAATATGCAACGCAAGGAAATAATGACACCCTCTTTGGTTATTTAGAAGCATCCCTCGCTAATTTAGCCTTTGAACAACTCGGAGCATTGTCTGCATAACATCAAGAAAACCTGTAATGTTGTATAAAATATAATTGCCTAATAATGAATTGTTGAACAGTCTGTTCTCAAGAGACAAGGAATAAGCATTTTCCCAGTAATTAGCCTTTTAATTCTGATTAGCCAGCCTATACACTTATTCTGTATGTTATAATGACCAATTCCACATAGGATAGTCTCAGCCTTCAGAAGTGCCACAATCACCTTACTAATCTGAATCACATACAAATCACAGCAATTCCACTAACGCTGCAGCACGCTAACCAGTACGTGTAGAATTCTGAGTCAGTTGGTAATGCCTACCCAATACAGAGCAGTGATACACAAAGACATAATATGAGGTCCTCAAAGGAGTACTGCTATATTAGCATGTTGCTGTACACTAAGAGCACTGCCACGATCTAACACTCCTCCTCCTGCTCACTCTGGGGCTATCCACAGCACGGCATTGTAGACAGCATTTCCAGAGACAGACTTTAAGGTGACTCGAATGCTAACAACTAAACAACAATAAAAACTGCAAAGATAATAATGCTACAACAAGTTATGTTTTTAAGCATATATCCCCTTGCATTTAACTGGAGTTATACATACATTTAAAACCCAGCAAACATAACCACCCATGAACAGCTTGAGTAGCTCTAGCAAACACTCTGGAAGAAGTAGTTGCAAAGAAACCCCCTAAAGGACCATATCTGTTTTACTCTCTTGCTTCCTCAAGTAGTAATTAAAATATTGAATAAGTTATTACATTTACAGTGAGTTAATAAAAAAGACTACTTGAATTTTTTTTAAAAAATCACTTTGAAAGAAAGTAAGGCTAAAATTGAACAAATTTATAATAAATCCTAAGAGCAGCACAATCTAGGGAGCAATCTCCAAGACCATCTGGTGCTACATGCACTGACCACATCTTTGTTCAATGACGCGCACTTTCCTGAGCACTGCAAGGCACAAGACATATTTCAAAGGAGCTCTTCAAAGTGAGACACTGAAAGGAGGAAGTCGGTTTCTCAAATCTTAACCCTGCTAGCAACAAGCCATGGATGTGAACAGTTTCCAAAATTTCACTCCACTATTCAAATCAGGGCCAAAATGAGACCTTATATGATTTTTCCACTGATTTCAATGTTACGAATGCCAGCATCGGAAGCTGAAAGTCTTGCCTTTCACCCCTCCACTCCCAGTAAAGGACTATCTCCAATAAAACGCTGAATAGGTGTGTCTCAGCTCCCACCAGGTTTACTGTAGTTTTATTTAAGTCCTGTTTCTTAGGAACGCATTTAAGTTGAACTGAGTAAGCTGCTTTCACATCACAAAACAGAGTCCATAAAGGGATTTGTAAAAGTTTACTTACACAGCACAGCTCACGCCTTTAAATAAACTTTCTCGTGTGAACAATACCAAACTGCCACTTGTCTCCAAATTCCCCAAACAAATTTAGAAGCAAGGTGCATTCTTTCCTCTCCAGCACAATCAAAGACTCTACTGACTCAGTGATGCTACTTCTAGACAATAATCTTTTTTATTCCTCGTATGCTCTTAAGGGATCTCCTCCAGGGAAACTTAGCCATTTCTAACAAAAAAGAGCATACAGCTGGAATTTTAGAAATATTTCTAAAGAAGCCGCTCAGAGAGAAAAGATCTGAAAGACAGTACATTTCATGATGGTCCTGCAAAGCCAGCCATACATCACTTACCAAGAAAGAACATACGAGTACACACAACAGGTGTACCCAAATGTAACTAAGCAGGAAAGATCCTTTCACATATAACCATGGTTGAAAACAGATGTGCATTTCATGCTTCCAATATGATTTTATCAAATCATAGCTATAGAATTAAAAAATAGGTTAGACAAGGCACTGGAGGGGTCATCGAGTTTCCAGCAAATGAAATAAACGGAGCTCCATGATCTAACTGATTAAACCCTGTGAACCACTGGAAGGTAAAATAACCCCCATTTTCATTCAATGTTCTGAATTAGTTAAGCTACATCTGCTCTTCTGGACACATTAGCTAAGCAAGCACTGGAGTGGCAATACCTAGTTTCCAGCTCTTTGACTTTGTTTTCACAAAAAATCAAATGCCGTACATCACAGAGGACAGAACTAAAAGATGTGAGATAGAAAGGTGACGTTAAGAAGGCTGTACGCTCACTAGACCCCATTCACAATCTCAAAAGTAGCTGGATGTGTTCGGTAAAAAGCTATTGACATTTATGTTTTCCTCAGCAGACCTAATCAGGTCATCCATTCACACTCAAATAGGCACAGAAACCTTCAAGGTTATTTTCCAATTATTTCCACATATACTGCCTCATTCTGAAAGGACTGGGAATCAGAACCTTCAAAAGACGCTACAGGTGCTGGTCATGCATTTTCTCTCAGCACCCAAACCCTTAATTAGAAAAACAGGTATTATTTAGAACTCATGGCTTTCAATAGAGGAATTATAATCTCAGCCTCTTCAACCTGATTTTTATTTGTGATTGACAGAATTTTTAATCACAAAAAAATCACACTGTTCTAATATTGTGAAGTTGCTTCAAATGCCCCAAAAGTCAGTCCTGTTCATAACACTATTATTAATGTAATAACACTAATATCCACCTGAAAAGCACGAAAGGTGCTAAAGGATGGTAAAAGTAAATCTTCACATATGGAAGACATTCAGATAGTACAACTTCCCCAAAGAGGTTAAGACAAATTAAAGTTAAGATAAAGGTCACTTGAAAAGACACATCGCATTAGCACAGTATCATGAGGGTGGTGGTAGAATCACCAAATCAAAGGATTCTCCTTTCTTTGCTTTTCTCATAAAAGCAGAGCTTGCTCTAGGTTTATATAAACATTTTTATGAAATGTCAGCAGCCCATCAGTAGTCAGCTGAATTTCCACAATGGTCACTTTAGGACTGAATTCTTGATGTAGTCCCTAAATACCGTAACATTCTGAATCCTATCCCCTAAAAAATACTTTTTCCTGTGATTTTGTCACAGATTTTGTAATATCCTGTATTATGAACTGAAAACATCAGTCAAATGAAAAATATGATCAACAGATTATCTCAGAAAAACAAGCCAATAAAGCGCAGACCTTGGCGGGATCTGTATTTTTCCTATACCACAACCGTTCAGATACATTCACTTTGCTTCTGATGGCATTCAAAGTGCCAGAAGCAGAGGCTACAATTTAAGAAACAGCAATAACATCCTTTCTGAAAGGGTTCAGAGACCGTTCTTCAAGTTCTAACAAAGCAAACAATGTTACATTGAAATTTGCAATTAACATGAACATTAAAAAACCCCAAAACCCAGTACCATTACTACTAGCTAAACTTTAGAGCTCTTCAACAGAGTATTTCAAAAACTATCATTGTCTATAATTTATTTATGAGAAACTGAGGCACAACAAGGTTAAAAGCTTTCCCAATGTTACGCAGCACAGGACTCTGGAAAAGAATCTAAGTACTTTCAGGCACATAGTAACTGGAAATGAGTAGACTGACAAAATACTACTGTTTGTACTTCACTGCACACAACAGCCTTTCCCATAGACACCTGCATAGATGTGAAATGACCAGCAATATTAATGTTTAAGGCAAGAAATAAATTTAGTGGCTATGAAGAAAAAAAATTAAGATTCACACCTTTCTATGTAACAGCTGAGAAACAATGAACTGGAATGAACATCCAGAGCATCAAGACAAAACCTCCCTAATACATACAAAATGTTGTAAAGCACTAGGATGCAAAAACTAAAATGATCAGGTTCACAGACCATGGTGAGAACAGAATCAGAGTGTTTTCTAAACAACGCATGTTTAGCTGTCTTTGAATTCCCACATAAACGTAAGTCTCTGCAAAATACCTCTTTGGCAAACACCTACGCTTTTTTAGCTGCTGGGTTTTTTTGGCTGCCAGAGCTGTAAGCTGTCCGTCTGCACAGGCTGTGAACAGCTCCACATTGAGTGGGACCCCACAAATATGCTAGGTTCAGCCAGGGGACTTCTCTGTGCAAGATGAGACTTTAAAGTGTTCAAGGCAGGAAGAGCATTTTGTCATCATCTACCTCCTCTATCACAGACGTCCTGCGAGGACTTGAGGGTGCTAAAATAATACAGCAATAATACATTCAAAGTTCAGCCTTCTACTTAAACCTAAACTTCAGAAGTATAAAAGCTGCATATAAATGCCTTCCTAATTTAGACTTTTCTATATTATATCCAGAGAAGCTTACTGTGTCCGCCTCTGTAAAGCGCCCTAGGTATCTTACACCGTTCCCCACTGTCTTATTCTGGAACTCCGACAACATCATTTTAGGATTTGGTGCCGATGCTACCACATTTCAAACCTTAAACTCATTCAGTTCATGTTTCATTCTCACAGGAGACTGGCTATTTACTTCTATGCTCTAAGGAAGCTCACAGAATGAATGGCAAAATGTCAGGAATAATTAGGAAAACTATTTTTATGCCCTTAAAGAACAAAACGTCATCTTTGTCCTCTCAGGCAGGGTGTTGCCTTCTTTAAATAAAAAAAGAATGGCTTTTGGCATCCATCAAGTATATTCAAGTCAGTATATAATGATAGAGATGACTTGCATTTATTGCTGAATCTTGCTCCATTTCTTTCCTCTGTTTTATGACACTACCTTCTGCACCCTCTACAGTCATATCCTCCTGTAAGAATGGTAGCAGAAAAAATCCTAGATTCAGAACCCCTATTCCCTTCCCTAGGGAAATCACTCATGGCTTTTGCTACTTCAGATTATACAGCAACTTACTATATAGCAGTCCAGAAAATACTCTTCCCCAGCCTCTCCCTCCACCTCCTCTTCTCCCCTTACCATCTCAATGTATTTTATTTCTATGAAGCAGTTGTTATGAACTATCAAGCACTGGCATTTGACATGCCTATCCAGGACCATCAAAACAAATTAAACTTCCAGGCAGAGGCTTAAGTATAAGTCACAATATAAGCGCAACTGCTTCTGGATGCGAGATACCAAGGGAGACATCTTGGTACTATACCCTTTTCCTAAGTGCTACAGTCTTCTAGGTTTGTCGTTCAAACTTTAAGTACATAGGAACTAACAAAACCCAACCAACCAAAAAAAACAGTTGTATGGTAAGAATGCAATTTGTTTCAAAGCCCCAGCTTGTGCACCAAGCTGTGTTGCGGAGCCAGTGGTTTGTTACATGCCACCCTTCAAGTCCTGACATGTTCTGACAATGCTGCCATTGATTCTGAGTTTTAAAGTTAAAGAGAGAGAGGATGTTCACCTCTGCCATCTGCCAGTGCAGCATACAAACACATTACAAACAGCTTCCATAACTCCTGTTGTACCTTAAATCACCAGGAATCCTGTAATTTCAGGCATGCTTTCTCATTGGAAATAATGACTGTGTAAGTTACACTGACAACAGAGTTTGTCTCTACAGTGACACGCATGAAAATTACATAAATTAATTCTGTCAGTATAAAGTGGATTAAACTATAGAACAACTCTTTGCAGATGCATTCTCTTGCTGAATTTTACCCTCAAACACATACTCTGAGTTTGTGGAAGAAAAATCCTAAGCCGTTTTCTGAAAGAAGCTTTCTTTTTTATAAAGTAAAGTCCCTTTTGGACATTAAGAGAAAGCAGATTCGTGGAAAACTCCTGTCACAGTCTCTAGAAGACAATTCTGTTTCTTACCAACACAAAAGATCATCTGCAAAAACTAACAGAATAGGAGAACTTGCAACTGTCCAGATTTTCTTCTAGGTAATCTCTCTGAAATCTCTAGAAATTCAAATGCAAATTAGCAGCAGTATCGAAACTGATTAAATGAACTCAGAGACATATTTCACTATCTGGCAAATTCACAGCAATTGTTACACAGTTTTCTCTCCTTATTTCAGAACTTATAGAACTTGACTCCTCATATCCCTTTTCATACATTTGTGGACTTTCAATGTCATCTGTGATTTTGCTAAAAATCGTGTTTGGATAAATATCATTACCATACTGCAGAAGAAAGCATTAGTAATTTACAGACTGAAAACTTCAAAAGTCAGGAGTAATTTCTGCTTGAGTAGCCCAACTGAAGCTAGTATAATTACCTGAGTGAGAAAGCCTGCAGAAACAGCCTGTCCTTCAGCACATGATATGCATATAGAAAGCTCTCTCTGATTCTAGGTATAAGATTCTTAAATACACACCTCAATCTCCTATGCTTTTTTACATCTAAGTCTTCGGAACATCACCTAGTCCATTCTCCTGTCCCTGAATCGCCTCTCTAGACAATTCCTCTGTTTACCACTGAAAAAAGAAAGGCTCCCAGTGACAGGGACTACATCACCTTCTCAACCTGTTCCAGTACTTCCACCTGCTACCTGTACTTTTCTCCCCAAATACCTAACTTGAGTATTCTTTGCTGTAGTTGAAATTAATCGCTTAACCAACTGTAACAGAACCAGTGCACGTTTCCAGGGTCTGTTATGCATGCTCTTGGTGAAGCTGTGAATGGGACAATTCTGTGCAGCTAACCTTCACAGCTGGCAGACTCTTCCCCTGAATAGAACAGCAGGCTTTCCTTGCCCCATTCTTCTCTTCCGACAGGCTCCACCACTTGAGAAAAGTAACAAAACTCCTTTTACCTACTGTTGTAATCATAAGATGTGTATCTTCCATATGTATTCACCATTGGGGGGAAAAGAAGAAAAGGCAAGATTAAACAGCAAAGGTTCAGACTACAAAACTCTAAGTTTATAAACTCCCACAAAACATTACTAACTCTTCCTATATATTCTTAAATTTAGATTTTCCCTCTGCTGTTCTAATTTACATTATTTGGGCTGTATAACTGCATTATTTAGAGTTCAGTCCCATTGTTAGTACTCTGAAGCCTTAAATTTATTCAGTTCCAACTTTGTTCTCAAAGGAAATTGGCTATTTATTTCAGCAAATGTATTCAGCAAATGTAAATCCGGGTGAGAAACAGAATAGTTGGGCATAACTATTCGCTCCGCTGTCTAAATTCAAGCCTTTTCTTCCTCCTTGTGGGATTCACAATTATAATATTTATAGATAAATAAGGATAGAATCTATGGAAATAATTTTAAAGCTTTTGATAGCTCACAGTAACTAGCAGTAAATTCAGCACACGGTGTAGTTGTATAGTCTTACTGCAGTAAGTTCTTTTGCTGCCTAGGAATCATAACCAAGTGCCACGGGGGTTTCTGAGGGGTTCATTTTGTTTTGGGTTTTTTTAAACATAGAACTTACTCAAAATCTAAAGAGGAAGTACAGTCCTCCTTTTTTTTCTGAAACACATCACAAGAGCTCTGAAATCTGCCCCTAGTTCTCCAAGGCCTCCTTTGCAACGTGAGACTAGTCACTTGGCACCCATGCTGCAGTACCCTGCGATATACCAGTTCCTTTCCTTTCCCCTAAATCTGTCCTGACAACTTAAATACTAAGGAAAAGAAGCCTCTCCTTTGGTGGACTAAGTGTTTCAGATTTACAGATTCAGAGGCCGGAAAGGATCGCTGTGACAATCTGGTTTAGCCTTCTGTATAAATGATAGCCTGAAATTCATTCTTGTTTCAAGTAAAGTATGACTTGAAACTGATTTACACTGATGAAGAATCCACCTTTCTCTAGGTACAACATTCAAATGGCTGGTTATTCTTCTCCATGTTAAAAATCTGTACCTAATTCAAGCACGAATTTGTTTGGCTCCAGTGTCCAACCTTTGGGTCTTGTTATGCCTTCATCTACCTGACAAAATATAGCCACTGCAATACCAAGGCAAATAATAAATTACACTATGTTTTATCTAAACAGCATTCCTCCTTAACTGCACCCCTGGGACAGCTCTAACGGTACCTTACTGGAGCTAGCTGACACTTCAAGCTTTTGGCAAACACCTATGCTATCAAACATCTGTTGCAACAGCCCTTTTAAGCGCCCTCTCCCATACCATATGGCCACCTCCACTGAGCAGTACTGCAAGGCCACGACCCAGCTCTCATCACCTCCCATCCCCTCTGGGGAAGCCAGACACTGACTGATAATTTCACACAGACTTCACACTCCATCAGCAGGAAAAACAGCCTGCTGCAGCAAAAGGAGACGTGCAGAGCATGTCCATGTTGCAACACACTCTGCCCATGTCCCTGCCAGAAAACCCTGCTCATGGAGGTGTAACGTATTCTAAAAGAAGGGATTTTTTTTTTTTTGCTTCTAGCTTTGCTGTTGCTCCTCCTAAGTGACAACTGCTGTGCTCTGTGTATTTGGGCTTACACCTGGGGATTTGTCAATACAACTATGAGGGAAAGAAAACAAAAACGGTCACAGAAGACAAAGCAAAACATTACACAGTAGATCCAGTTTCCCAGTGACTTAAAGAAGTTTGTTGGCACAAAAACTTAACTTATGACCTTATGACAGGATGGCAGACTAAGATGGAAGAAGAAATTCTTCTGCAAGCTGAAGTGCCAAAACTCCTCACTATAAGTCAGGTTAACATAGCAGCAGTGTTACTACTGACCAGTACATAAGAACGGTAGTCTACTTAGAGACACAGGGAACTAGGAAATTGAGTTCCCAAGCGAAAATCCTACAACAAGTCAGTTCAAGTAAGAACATCTGATATCAGTGATTTTATTTCCCACAGCTACAAAACAGCCGTTTAAATCCTCTTTTCACAGTTACCAAAGTCATTAGAAAGGCTCAAAGCCTGTGCATACAGTACTAAATGTCACTGCCACGGTGGATTCTGGGCACAGAAAGAAGATCTAGTAGGAAAGCACTCTCAATAATAGCAGTAATACACCAGCACCCTAAAAAGATAGGACTGCAGATAACACCCTTCATTCTACTTTGAACCTAGTAAAAGTCATCATAACTGTTTGAAGCAAAGTCTTGCAGCAGTGACCTTTCAAGACCACTGCTATCAAAAGTCCAGAAAGCCAAACACTAAGTTGCCCTTAACAAAAGCTTCCTCAATTTGCCCTTTTTTTCTTTTTCTTTTTTTTTTTTTTAAGTAAAAAAAATAAATCAAGCTCTTCTTTAAGGAACTTCAGAGGTAAATTTCCCATTTGTAACAGGAAGTGGCAATATGGAGACAGACGCTTTCAAAGCAGAGCTCAATCACCTCCAGTGTACCCAGGTCAACTCATTATGAAATGAGCTGGTCACACACTGCCCCAGAGCTATTCTTGTAGCAACCACAGCAGCTAAGCCACTGCATCACTTCCTTTGGCAGTCCAAGTGTCCAAGCTGCAGATCTTCAGTTACTCAACTCTCAAGCTGCCCCTCCTTAACACTTTTTTTCTTTTGGATTCACGGTATGGCAAAACACTGTGTAGATGGTTATTAAATATAACTGTAAACTCGGCAGGGAAAGTGCTCCATATTGTGACACAGACTACACTCACACGGCTGTGCTTTACTCTCAACAGCTTGCAGAGCACTCATTTCCAGAAGTGAAAGTGTTGCCTGTGTTAAAGTATCTATCTGCATTAGAGGCTTTCGGTTATGTAGTTAAAGCCGACAAAAAACCTGATACCTGTAAGCATTAACGACACACAGGTCAAAGTCCATAGTACAAACCTTGCCTTACCCGTCAGGATTTCCCCCATACATAATAAAACTCTCATCAAGAGGGCAAAGTCTCAAAATGGAGCACATAGAGATTGACTCTGCATTCGCACAGCTGCTCTGTGACACAAGTCAACATCAGTGAAGTTTCAAGTGATACAAGTCACACCATCTGCTGAACAACTGCCAAGGTGTGGTTTCAACCCAGCACCCTTTTAACTCATCCTGAGCAACCGGAGCTTTGGCCTGTGCTTAGGTCTGGTCTATATGTCAGTGCTTTGCTTGCCACAGCTATATCAGCTGTAAGCACAAAAGCAAGTAAGTCTCACACGTACATACACAGAGATTTCATTGACATACCAGTGCCCTTCTGCTGTGGAAGCAGAATGGTAGCCTTCTTTCATATACACTTATATAGCACACATAATTGTGAATTAAGCTTGTTGGAAGAAAAACAAAAGAAAGAAGAAGGAAGACCTCTCCTGACAGCCTTTGCTGTGCCTCCACCAAGCAGGTCCACAGACACCTTTATTGACACTATTACACAAGTCAAAGCTTTTCTAGACGAGGAACTCTTGAGGTCCCAATACTTTGTAGCATCAACGTATCTTCCTTTTGCAGCAAAACTAACTTCTTTGTATCCGACACACAGACAGTTTTTACCACCAAAGCCACCAAACAATTTGGTCAAAAACTGTATGTACAAATATTTCCAAACTACCCTCTAATTGCTGTGCTGCTGAGGTACGATGTTGACCGGATAATTCTGGGGAAAGAACAGAAAGGAAAAGAGAAGCTACAGTAAAAGAAAAAAAGAAAGAAAACAGAACCCACATCAGCAGTCACAACTACAAAATAAATTAATTGTGAGGAAACAGCTTCTGCTCCTACTGAATTCACTGTCCAGCTTCCCATTTATTTCAGTTGTCCTGATAAACACGTGTGTCGCTCCAGCTTCAGTCCTGCCAGAGAGGAAGGCTGGCAGATGATCCATCAATGCAAGCTACAAAGAATCAGCACTAGCGCTGAGAAAATTTGACTGCCATTCAAAATAAAATTCAAAGCTAGGAAATGACAGGAAAAGCCTTCCAGCGGCTTCAACTGCAACTGGATGTACAGCAATAGCTTTAATTTAACAGCCATCCAAAAGCAACTGTGTGTACTCTCTTTGTAAAATTTAACTCACTGAATGATCCTGTAGCCACTTTAAATTATCAAATCTCTTTTTAACTATGCAAAGGCAGTGCTACGTAAACACTGTTAATAATATTCCTCCTGTTTAAGGTCAGAGCTGGATGGAAAGGAGAACCTCTTTCCATAAATTACATCTAATCCAGCACAATTTACAGAAAGATGTAAGCCAAAAATGTTAAGAACTGGTTATCCTTCACTGTGACCAGGTATCATCGCTTTGGTGGAAGAGACAACTGACAGTCTGTTCTTTTCAATCTTTAAATTACTTGGTGATCGATCAGATTAGTTAATCTTGCTGGACACAGTGCAAATTCCCCTCTCCCTGTAAAAATCAGAGATGGGGAATGGTTTATAATGTACCAACAAGCAGGTGTATGTATCAGAGGTCTCTCCTGTTGATTTACTGTATATTGTAGTGCGTAAGATCTACTACTGGGTTGTTGGTTTTTTGGTTTGTAGGTTGGGTTTTGTTTGGGGTTTTTGGGGGAGGCAGAAGTGTTCCCTCCTTCTCTGCACACTTTTCAACTACAGTACTTTGAGACCAGCACAGGTGATTTTTCTTATATCGCATAGAAAAAAATGTTAAAATTTCTAGCTAGTAATTTCCCTGGACAAAGCACTAGTTAACAGCACTGTTCTTAAAGGTCCTAATCCCTTAGGTTATATCCAAACCTGAAACTCAACAGAAATGAAAGCTGCTGAGAACTGACTTACACAGAGAAGCTGCTAGCCCTCTTACTGTTTGAAGGTGGTTTGTTTGCTTGGGGTTTTTTTAGGTTATTTGTTTGTTTTCCTTTTTAAGACGTTGATTTTAGGTTTTACTCTCGATGCTGCTATTTTCTGCATAGATTAAGCTTTGATTAATGTCTTGGCATGTCCAAATCTAAAGCAAATCCACAAGTATGCCTGGGATTTGTTGTTTTGGATCTTGAAAAATCTGAAACCTACAAATATTATGTTTTCTCCTGTGCAAATAAACTGCCTCATTTCTTTGCTTCATATTCCATTTCTCCATAAATCAGACTTGGATGAGCTTTGCAAACAATGAAGTCACTTCTGTTTTCCACTTCCAGAAGTAAAATTAGCTTTTATATGTATGTATACACACAGATTTGAGATATATTGTAATGTTAAAGCTGCCGTGAAACTACTAAAATATCTCAAGAGCTGACCAGAGACATGCAAACGAAATGCAGTAAAGAAAAAACAAAACCTGGAAGTTCACTATTTTCCTTGACTTCTTGTACCTTCATAAGATTAATATTTTGCTTTTTAAATACAAACAAGTTTAAACGGTTTCCAGCAGTTCTGCACACATTTAACTGGATATAAACAACATGAACATTTTGATGTCTGGAATAAATTTATTTCCCAAATCCTTATCCGATGTTAAATCACAGGAGAAAAAAAAACCAAAAAAAAAGAGAGACTACAGGATATATTAAGAGGCCAGCTAGTGTATTTCCTAGCTTTAAGGCTCAATCTGCTACGCCTCAGTGAGTCCTCACAGAACTTAGTGTAACCTGCTCTTGAAAGCCTCAACTGATGAAAAATAATAACACCTTCCAAAAGGAATTTATCTGAGTGCTTTACTGTCTATGCAAGCAGTAATGAATGTGAGTTTTTGTCCCAGAAGCTCCAGTGACACCATTATTGCTTTTATACTCGGGGCTGGGGAGTTCAGGTTGTTGGGGTTTTGTTTGTTGTTTTTTTTTTTTTTT
>VZSC01014435.1:65149-109119 GCA_013398225.1 Steatornis caripensis
GGGCAGGAGGCAGTCCAGCGGCGTGAACGCACGCTCCATGGCCCCGGGCCGCCCCGCTTGTGGGGCAAGGCGCCCGGGAAAAAAAAAAAAGCACGCAGAGCCCCGCGGCTCCGGCAACGCGACGGGACCGGGGACGGGGCGGCACACGGGGCTTAGCGGCGCCCCCTTCCCTTCTCCCTGAGGGACGACCTCCGCCGCACAGGCGCGGCGGCTGTGCCCGCCCTTGCCGGCGAGCAGGCGGGAGGTGGCGGCGGCTACGCTCCCTGGGCACCCGGCCCCGGTGGTGCGTCTAACCGGGCGGGGATGGGGGGGGAGGCAAACCGAGAGAATCGGTCGCCGCCGCGATCCGTTGCTCGGCGGTGGATTCAGCAGCGGGAAGGCGGGGCAGATCCGCAGCGCTGCCGTGCGCCGGCCGGGCCCCGCCCTCGCCGATTTGGCCGCTCGATGGTGGCGGCCGTTGATGGCCTCTGCTGAGGCGGGGCGGGAGGGAGGGAGGGCACGCAGCAGCGGACCCTGAGAAGAGGGAGGGAGGCGCGGCCACAGCCCTCCTCTCGCTCGGGTTTTACCTTTCCTCAGAGCCTTCCGGAGCCCTTCGGGGGTGTCCCCGACACCTGAGTAACGTCGACCTCGCTACAGCTGCGTTTGGGGACGGCGCGAAGAGCAGCTACAACGCGAGGGAAGGGCGTAGTGGGGTGCTGGCTTTTTCATTTCCTAAACAAAGCGGCTGCAGAGGGCTTGCTTTTTATTAAATGTTGTATCTAGCGTATGGAGCAGTTACTCAGGGCAAAGAACGACAGACGCCATCGTGAGAGAACAACGTTTGGAGGTCACTGTCCGCACGGGACGTGTTCTGCTTTGGGATCCTGTGGCGAGCAGCTCCCTCAGAACAAAAAGCCATTAACAGCTTTCAGCCCTTCGAAACTGGAACAGCGAGCCCTCGGCCCCTTGGGCGCAGCCTTGGGATCCCCTTGGGCTCTCCCTGGGATTCCCTTGGGATCCCGGTGACGGCAGTTCCGGGGCGTGCAGCCCGCACGGCGAGAACAGTGTGTGCTGCTCTCCCCCAGTTTTCAAGGCCCTCGCGGAATAACATGGCGTTTGCAGTCGCAGCTTAAGTGATGTTAGTATCTTCACAAAAACTTCTTATAGTTTTGAGCGGCTTACAGACTCCTAGCCGTGAAATTAATTATCTTCAGCCATAAAATACCTAACGCCTGTTAAAGTTTGTGGTGGGAGCACCCCACACACACACACACACAAAATATGGCTCCCGTTCTGTTTCCACCCGCCGCTTTCCGGCGGCGGCGGCAGGAGAGCTGCGGCGGCCGCTCCTCGGGGGAACTGCTCGGAGCCCCGCAGCAGAGGGCAGCAGAGGAGCATGGCCGCCGGTCTCCCCCGCTGCCCTTGCAAGACGGCAGTCGAACGGGCGAGGGGCGCCCGCCAGGTCCCTTACGGTCGCTGGGTCGCCCGCCTTCTGGAGCCTGCCCTCGGCTAAGGCAGCCTGAGGTGCGACGAGGCGGGAGGGTTGAGGTCCGGCTTTGGAGGTGTTTGGAAAAGAAGACGGCACGTGTCCTGGTTTGGGCCAGCACAGAACCAATTTTCTTTTAGTAACTTTGTGTTTTAGTTAAGTCTCTTCTGAGAAGCTGCAGTCTCTGAAATTAACTGCATGTTTTTCCGGACAGTAGCTGCTTCTAGCAGTGATAAGGCTTGGTGTTTATAGTTAGTGCTGGAACATCAGTAGGAATGGTATGCAGAAAGGCTCTTGCTTATAGTTATCCCTGTGGAGACCAAGGTCAATGTTTCTTTCTGCTGACTTTCTTATGCACCCAAAATGAAAGAGCAGAGAAGTGGTCACACCTGTGACCTTGCGGTGGGGAGGAGCTGATCAGACAGGTGACCCAGAAGTGACCAAAGGGAGTATTCCACCCCATATGCGTCATACTCGGTATAAAGCTGAGGGATCATGAGGGTCACGCTCTCTTCTACTATGGCTGGTGTCCGAGGAGGGCTCTGTCCGATTCTTCTGCCTTCGATCCCAATCCATGCATTCCTGAATCCAGCTCCTGCCTTCTGCTGAGTACAGTCTGGGACTTTCTTGGGGCGTGCCCCGCAGTGTCATCAGTGGGGGGAGCTCAATATTGGTTTTGTACATATTTGTATATATTGCATTATTATTTTTCCTATTATTTTTATACATTATTATTGTAGTTAGATTAAAAATGTTTTAACTTTTTTCCAACCCATAAGTCTCTTTCCCTTTTCTCTTTCCCCCCCACTTTGGGGAGGGAGGGGGTTGACAAAGAGCATCTGTCATCCATTTAATAGCCAGCCCAGCTTTAAACTGTGACAGCATGGTAGCCACTTAAGGCTGCAGTCAAATGGGAGGGAAGTGGGACCGCCACGTCAGCCCACTGCTCAGTCCGCACCGCTCACCTGCGATTCATGCTCAGATCAACAGGATTTAGGTGACTTCAGTGTTCGGGTGAGGCTGGGCCACATTTATCCTGCATGGTAACACAAGTGTGTAATGGCTGCAGGTGTGCCTTTGGTCTGAATGGTGCAAGCACTAAGCCTTTGCTTTTGATCTTGCAGATAAGCCATCCTGCCACCTGTAAGAGGTTACACTCTACAAGCAGTTTTAGTCTAGAAAGATTTATAGAAATTCAGAAGCACTGGAAGCATTCATGTCTTAGAAATGAGAGGTTCTTGGGAAACAAGGAAAAGACATTGATGACATCAAGAGATTGCTGTTGTTTACACTCTAGAAATAGAAAATGTTTTGTTTCACTTCTGTGACATTTTAAAGTTTTCTTCCCTCTCCACTGAGAATTTGACTTTCAAAGGCTGTTAGGACTTCGGTATCATCTCTTTATCATCATTCTTTAAGCAGGTTAAGAACAATCAGCATTAGGAAGCAGCAGCTTGCCCTCCCTCCCAAGAAGCGAGACCATGCGGGGACTGCCATGCAGTTGGCCTGTGCTTTCCTCTTAGTTAACCGTCTCCTTTTCTACTCTTTTCTTCTTTTCCCCTCCTCCTTTCAGTTATACCAGGCACTTTCCTACTACTGGGTAAAATTATTAAGCCTTCTCCAGGACAGTTTATTTTTCTTCAATATCAGTCAGTGCCTCTGTAATTTTTAAAAAATTTATTCTTGAGGGGTACCATCTGGTACAAGTAGTAGGTGACAAGCAGCAGTGGCTTCTTACACCTAAGAACAGCCATACTTGCTCAGAGGGAAGGTTCCATCTCAGTCAGGGCCCGGTTCCTGGTAGTGTTCACTTAGAAGCCTTCTTCCTCCTGTTCCCCTTTGCTCCTTTTCAACATTTTATTTTTCCTGTAAATGCAACAATTACCATCTCTCTGCTCTCTTCATATCTGTCAAGACGCTTTTTCCACCTCTGTTGGGCCTGGGGTTCCAGGCAATCCTTTACCAGCTGCTGCTGGAAAAAAGTAATTGTACCTCTCTCTGCTAATCATAGTAATGCATGATTCATCGCAACAATAGTATTACAAAGAGAAATCAGTCTTGAGAGAGCAGGACGGCACTGGTGTCCTATAAATCCTTTCAAGATGCGCAAGGGCCTGGAGTTTTAAGGCAAACTGCAAGCCCACTCCAGAACTAGGCAAGGGGCGAGCAAGGCAGGTGCACTTTCTCTCCCTGAACTCTGGCTTTCTTTCACCGCCCTTTCTTTCAGATATGAACGTCTCATCCACAGTATAGAGCTCTTTTTTTAAGAGTCAGCTCCACAGGAATAGCTTCAGTCGATGCTGAAATGCACTGATCTCTAAGGCGGGACCTGACAACTATGTAATACTGTTTAGCACAGCCTAACAAAGGTATCTAGTAGAGGAGGTTTCAGAGAGGGAAGAGGAATAACTCCATCCAGCCTGGTGTGTTCTCTTATGGGTAGTCCCTTAAGAACAAGCAGTCAGGAGGCTGATTTACTTTTTGGAAGAATAAGCATTTTCGCCTACCACCTTTTGCACTTTACCTCTGTGCTAGGACATCAGTTGACTTTTCCCATGAAGGGCTACCATTTAATGAACTAGCAACATTTTTTTTTCTGTCACTCATGGGACATTCCTCAGTAAACACCACACCTGTTTTTCCAGGTAGCATATAAGATTAAGCAGTGTTTCTTTCCTCTAGCTGGATCTCAAACCAAACCAACCTCCCAAAAAGCCTTCTCCCCTGTTCTTTTCCTCTGGTTGTACAAGCCTACATTACTTTGCAAGGTTTGCAGAAGAACATCCAGGGAGGCTGTTCAGGGAAGACACCCCAGGAGCACTGATCTTGTGCTTTGATTACTGCTGTCTCCTCTGATTAGCCAAAAGGAGGACAGGTGACCTCAACCCTAAGTGAGAAAATAAACAGGCAAGCAGATGTAGTTCCTGAGTGACAGATGAGGCTGTCTGACAGAGGAAGTTTCTGAATGCTGGGCAGGAAAGGTTGAGGGAGTGTTCAGACCTTTTAAACTTCCTCTGGTAATAAGCCAGCCAGTTGTGCCTCTCACCTGATATATCTTCTGTTAATTTTGTACAGACTTGATGACTGGTCTCTGTACGGAGAAACTGTAATTTATATATATTAAAAATATATATATAATTATATATGTAAAAATTATTCTTATCAGACTCCAGATAGCTTCCTCTTCTTTAGGAAAACTATTCAGAGAAGCAGTCGGTTGGGCAGCTTCTACAGAGCACAGTTATGACACGACTAGCACTGCACTTCAGCACGACCAAAACCAATATCAGATGGGAAGAGGTGAAGGGTGATTAGGAGGGCAGCAGCTTTTGTTTACTCAGAACATTGCCTGGGACTTGGCAAGGAAAGAAGAGGGAAGTCAACATGAATTGCAAGGGGATTTAAATGGGATTTATACAACAGGGCCAAAACCTGCAGGGTTTCCTGTGCTTCCTTAGGATGATCAGTCTCTGCACATGCCAGTACAGATATATGGCCGAGGCCATCTAACTGCTGTCTAACTTACAGTAGCATTAGTTGCTTTCAGAATTTTTTTCCTTCTTTCGTATAGCCCAATCTAGTTGAGACTGAAAGCTCTAGAGGTATTTAAGGACTTTGTCCAACAAAATGGTAGGACCTGTGTCTAGCATTCACAGCATAACGACCCTCCCCCAGACCAAAGTCAATTTGGTCTGGTAATGCCAGACATCATCATTTATTGCTTTATTTTTTGCCCCTTCCCTTCTGCTGTCCATCACCAGAATAGGAATCATATCTCTGCACTTGACTGAAAAGTACTTTGGGTACTGTTCAAAAACTATGGCAGATTTCAGTAATTGGCAACGTGTATCTGAAGCCTTTTGGTTGGGAAGTATGTAGAATCAAAACTATACAAGTACTGTGAGAGATGCCTCTTGATGATGTCTGAAACAAGCTGCTTGTAAAGTAAGAGGTGTTTGTTCCTCCTGCTATTCCAATTTTATTGCTAAACCAAAGCAGTCTGCACAAGGCTGGCAATCAGGATTCATGCAACGTGTAAATGTTAAGAATATTTTCTCCTCCTCGCCAAAGCTTAACTTTATATTAAAATGAACCCAGAGTTAAAAGTAGCAGGCTGGGATGGTTCATTCTGGTTCCTATTCCAGTATTTATGCAGAATAATAAAGGTTGGGAATGTTTAGCTAACTCAGCTGTCTGATTGTCTGAACACCCCTAAGTGCTTTATAATTCAAAAAATGCAGGCATCAGTAGATAAATGGAATGCTTTATTATAGACATTATATCCTTGCAGTTCTCCTGTGCCAACAGTTTAAGTCCCCACAACCTCCTTAAAACTCAATCACCAATTTGAAAGTTACAATCATTCAGGAGAAAAAAACAAGACTTGCAAATAGTCACGGGCGTACACAGGCAGACAGAGTCTAAGACACACACTCTTCAAGTGCGGGTCCTGTAGCAGTTGATAGAGCCAACTTCACATTTGTTTCAAGTCCTGATGAGATTATAATACAGTAAAAAAATGCAACATTAAGTGCAAACTGTTTCTGTAGTGGTGTAGACCAGGCTGAAGATAAACCTTATGAATTATATTAGGTCACACAGTAAAGCAGAAGAAAATAGTGGTATAATAATCCTGCGGCTCACCAGGCAGGACACTGTATTCAGAAGACCTGAGTTTTCATCCATGCTCTGCTACTGACACGCGTAGATAGAATGAAACCATGTGGATCCATATCCTGGAGTATATACAATGACTTAGTAACTAACACACCTTTGAGAGATCTGGTTTGTAGCATTCTATGCCCTTGTTTCCTCATTGGTATTACGGCAGCAATGAGGTGTACCCATACTTTTAAATCAACCTGTGATCAACAGCCAGATACAAGTAAGTCTGTATTACTAATGAATAGACAGATGGCATTTGTTTATCAATCAATTCTATACAAATTGAGAAGATTTATTAAGATCACCAACAACATTCTGTCATAAGGATGGATGAAAGATAGATACGCTTTGGAAAGAGGATTGTGTATTGAAGTGATAACTTTTAGAAATAAGGAATTTTCCTCAAATCAACTGCTGTCAAGTCACTATGAGCAACTGTAAACAGAGATTGTGCGGTCTAATAGCTATGACTCTTCTTGACTTCGTGTAGTCAGGAGGCTATGCAGATTGCTGAGATGTTAGGCGAGCTTTTTCACCAACCTGGCTAGGAGTTTCTGAGAGATCTTCGCTGTGGTGTCCTGGCAACACAAGAAGAGTTAAGAAGTAGGAACAATCCAGTGCGATGCTGCACTCTATTTTGCCTGGAATAATTGTCTTATTTTGTCTAGCGTGTACGGGAACTCTGTCTTCTCAGCGTGGGACAGACAACGTGGAGAATCACTTCATATTTTCCTCTGAGGACTGTGTCTCCAGCACACCCTAATTTCTTAGGTAAGTGCATTCCACAGCACCAAAAAATGCATGCATTTTTAGTTCTCAGTGTCTTCACCCTGAGTCTTGCTAACTGCACTACTCCTGCAGCATAGCTCTCTCAGTAGGTGGCACAAGGAAGCAGCATTTGGGAAGTGAATGTCGTGCATTTGGTCTGGATGTGAGAGCAAATGGGATGGCATGGGATGCTGAGGTGAGGTGAATACTTTCCTGTGTCTGCACGTGTCCATGTGCCACTGCGTTCAGAGTGAGAGAAAGTAAGTTGTAGTAGCTTCACATGGTGGTCTTATCAGGTTCTCACCCCTGTCCCATGGGAATGAAGTGGTCTTGTAAAACTGCAGAAGGCAACCTTTACTGGCAGTCATTTGAGCATGCAGGGCAGGCAGCAGGAACCTAAGGCTGTGGAGACTGGGAAGTGAATAGTGTCTCAGGATAAGAACAGGGTTAGCTCCTGCTCAGGAATCATTACTGTCACTTCTTGTTATGGCTGGGCTGAGTTTGGCCAAGGCCCATATGGCGTTCTCTTCACTCATGACTGCCAGGGTGGAGAAAAGTGGGGCCACTGATAGCTGGCATTTACAACTGTATTGGCCTTTCCAAGCCACTGCTCTAACTCATCAGAGTAAGGGAAGAAATGTTGAGTCCTGCAAGGACCTAAACATGTCAGGGATAGTGTCATTCTGAGGGGCACCCACTCTGAGGGATCTCTGGGATGGAAATTATGGGAGGCACCCAGCTGCTTCAGTTTCTTCGTTAGGTTCCATAAAAAAGGCAGCAGCACTGTCTGATGAGCAGTTTAAAAGGTAGCAATAGAGAAAAAAATAATGTCTGCTATTCTGTCCCATTAGTATGAACAAAGCTGCCCGAGCCTGCCCTCAGCTCAAGTGCTAAATCTGTTACGACCTGCATGCTAATTCTGTCTTTGGGTCCCAGGTGGAGAGAAAAGAACATCGTGCTGGGACAGAGGGCAGCCCTCAGATAGGTCTGCTGGAGTTGTTACGTGAGGAAAACAAGCTTCTTTCACTTGCACAACCTTTTTCAGTTAGTGCATGCAAAGATACTCGCTAGCTGGAGATGCCTGCCTTTAATGCTTCTTTAATTGAGAGAAAGCAAAATTCCTGAGAGACCCTATGGAACAATGAAACACCTACAGTGAAGAGCATCACGCAGGGCACAGTACGTAATTTGTTCATGTGCTACTTCATGATGCTACTGCTTGTGAACATACATACAAACGTGCACATACATAAATATATTGCATCGTCTTTTAGTTTAGTTGCTTAAGTTACCTGCAGGCTGACGTATGATGGAGTTCACGTTTAAATTTTCAGAGTAAAACACTTTGAAAGCAAACCTATTAAGGTTAATAGAATGAACTTACAATGCCCATGGTTAAGAAGGAGGGGGGAGTGAGACACTCAGTAAATTGTTCACCAAATAGCCTGTCACCTCTAGGTCTGCAGCTGAAGGCCTGCCAATGGATCATTCTATTATCTTTAATGAGCTTGATTTTAAAGTGGTATGCACATCAAATGTAAAATACCAACATCAGTTTTGTTATCCGTGATCCTGCAGCTACCTTAAATATGTTAATAAAGAGTATGTGCAGTCTAAGAAAGTGCAAAGGCATTATACATATAGTGTTCACTTCAAAATGTCTAAAATTTAAACCAAAAAGTATTTCTTTTCATTAAGGTACTCCACGCACAAAACCCAGTACAGTATGTACAAATGTACCAAGTATCTTCTAGAAAATGCATTCAGAATTGAACAAATGTAGCAAGTTAGTTGTTTGGTTTTGGTTTTTTTTACCTACTTCACGAGAAAACAGATAGCGATTTACTTAAAGTCAGAATTTCAAAGTGCCTAAAATGCAGATTAGCACCCCGTGAGATTTTTGCTGTAGTTGATTGCATTCATCCTTTGGCACCTTGTCACCTTAGAAAATCCGTCTCCTACATTTTAAGACAGACTACCACACCCAGCTGGGCTGCTCACGCATTTGATGTAACATGCAGCAAATTTCTACTCCTGCAGAACCTCTGCTTTTCCTTGCCTCCCCTTTAAAAAATTATGCTGAGTGTGCCACAATACCTATCACATTTGCTCAGTGCCATTTCAGATGTTTTAATTCCCTTGGCCATCGCTGAAGTTACTCCCTCCCCAACGGTGCCAAGTCATGCCCAGGCTTTACTGCAGGAATATTCTGAGTCTATCAGGGACACTGCTAAGAGGTTTCTCACCGTGACATCCAAATGCCAATGAGGAAGATGTTTCAAATTGAGATTCAATACATATCAGCCCAGTCATGGGGGTATAATCACTAAAGATCGCTAAAGCAACATTATTATTCACATTCCAAGGTTCTGCCTATGAACCGTAAAGGACAGACACTAGGTTGACAGCACAGCTGGAAAAAGGAAGAGGTGGGTAAAGTTACTAGCACAGAGCTCAAGGGTGTTCTCTTCCTCAGTACAGCAAGAGTGGCAAGTGGCACACAAGCCGGAAGGGGAAGCCAAGCCTAACAGCAAGGTTTGGCAGCCTTGCAATGGCAGAAGTACTAAAGGATAGTCTAATGCCCGTGAACTTAGTTGTAGGTTGACGTCAGTGCACATTCATTTGTAAACTGAAGTTTAACACAACAAAAGCACTCCATGTGCAAATACGGCATGTACTTTTGCCTGGCTTATACTGGCTTATAACCTTACCCATGAAATCTGTTCTGTAGGTAAATTCACAAATACAACCAAGGTCTTAAATTGGTATATATTGAAACAACAAATTGTACTAGTTTAATTGGCATTGGGCCATGCTACCTGGCAGTTTTTATTTAAACTAGTGCAACTTTGTGTTTAGGCAATTCCTTTAGCTCAATGCTCCAAAGTATTTAAGCTTTAAAAGGCTTAGAAGTAATACTTTACCTGAACATTGCTACTGGTCAGGTTCTCTATACTTTGTGTGTTTCCTTTATCCTTGTATTCTCACTTTAATATTTATTTCCTCATTTCTTTCTTTTCCTCCTTGCTGCTCCTCAGGTTTTTCTTCCCTTCTGTTGAGTTCTAACCTTGTCTTCCCATGGGCCCTCCTACCTGAAATAATGGAGCAAAGTGACTTTAGCAAAGCTGATTAATATTATTTCCTGCCTTGGCAAGAAGTGGAGAAGGGAATACTCTTGCAAATATCACCTACTTAAGATGCTAAGCCAAAGAAATCTGTGTTACACTTGAGGCTATACACTGCAAATGGCGTATCCCAAGAAAAGCTAAACTTCTTTGCGGGAAGGAGGAAATTGCTGACTCTCGATGAAACCCTTTCCTAAAGATTTTTAATCTGGGATATGACTGCTGGCCCAGTTCAATATCATTTTCATGCAGGCCACAATTATAAAAAGTTCTTTCCTTTCTGTCCCCTTGTACCCCATTTCCATCGTGTAGTTATACTCAGGCTTTTACTCCAAGTTTGTTATTTTAGGGCAAATCTGTCAATGGAGCAATGGCTTAAAACTGCTTTAAAGAATAAGTTCAGGGGCTGTTAAAACATTGTCAAATTGTTGCAGGCTATGAATTATGTTTTTGGTTTTGCCAGCTGCATCATAGAGAATCTGATCTCACAATGTAGTAGATTTGCATGCCCTGAGTAGAGAAATTGATTACATGAGAATATTTTATAAGGAAATGAAGAAGGCTTGTAGGCCAATTTTAGTTAGAGGTTAATTTTACTTCAACAGTGATGCTCTGAGATTTATGACCAAAGCAAAACAAGAAACTCCTCAGTTCTGTAGGAATTAGAGAGTAAAGATCTAGTACTGGGTTATATTTACTTCTTTCTCACTATGGAATATGTTTTACCACTCATACTATAATGTAAAATATTTACTCTGACCATTAAGGCAATGAAAGCACAGCAGATGTGAGAAAGAAGTAAACATCATGAGTACAGTAAATAACACAAACGCTACTAAAAGGTGGGCAACAGACCATAATAAGTCATTACATTCTTTAGTGTCTATGATAATTTAAAACCATCCTGTATACTGGAGTACAAGCTTGCCATCAGAGCATAATATGTTGACTCAATAGCGAATCAAATGAAGAGAACTATATGAAAACAGGAAGTTGCCGTCGTTATTCAGAAGCCCTGTTTGTAGAATACATGAACGAGAAACAAGCTCAGTGCTACTTCTTGATAAGTTAAAGTGATTCAGTCCGGTTTGCAAAGGGAAAGAGGCTTTTCAAGATTCCATGATGTAAATAATGAGGATCTGTACACATGAAATCATGTGGAAAGGTGAAAAAAAAAGACAATTTGGGTATCCCTAGTAATTTCTGCTCAGTTTCCACGAATGTTGACAGAGAAACAGTTAAGTTTTTTCCAGTTTCATGACAAAAGCCATGATGAAGGAAAGAAAATCTAGACCTGCATGTTACAAGACACTGGAGAATCCATGTGGCACATCTCACTTTCTAAATTTCACAATATAGGACAAAATATTAAGAATTTAGAAGCAGTCTCATCAAACGAGTTGCCTATATGTGAGGATTTTAGCACTCCACTCAAGTAAGGGAGAATGGAATTTGGGTTTGAAAGACAGAGGCCTGGTAAATTAAAGCTTTGACAAGGAATACCAAGAAATAGGGAAAGACCAATTTACCCTTGGTATGGATACTGTCTGGCTTCCCCTGATTGAAGAGCAAGGCACTAAGCTTAGTGGTGCATCAGCTCGTTAGGATCAGAACGTGTTTTAAGTAACTAGAAGGAATTAAAATTACTTCAGCACTTAGACAAGATGTGTTGCAAGACCGATCTCTTTACTGTAGTATATTTGATATGTTTGTACATTCAAACAAAGTAACTTACAGTTTTGGTACTGTAAGTGCAAATGCGACTGTGTTAATTCAGCGGAATATAGTGCATCAAATTTACTGTTGTGTTATTTTGCTAGCATCAGAATCTTGTTACGAGCAAATGTTAACACACTATCTATCTATTGAGCTAAGAATTCATTGTTACTCCAGTTACTGTTTCAGCAGTCCAGTAGTCCAGGATGATCTCATTAATACAGAAAAGCTTCATTGATGGTGCAGTTACATTTTTTTATACAAAGTAGCCTAATACAAATCCTTTACTCTGGTGGTATGTTCACTGTTTAGGTGCACCTCTGGGTCCTAAGGCTGACCATTTCAGTCTGCCTCATCTCACAGTGTTGTGGGGGGGAGTTACAACACGTCGTTAGCATTCTGAAGTCCTTGATGGGAGAACCTTAATGGTGGGATTTTCTTCCTCTTCAGTCTTGCATCTGCTTGGGATTAGTTTTGTTAATTTTGTCGTCCCGATCTCAGTCCTCTTCATCAGATCCCAGCCAAAGTTTGAAAGTTGCACAACAGCCAGACTTAATCACAGGGCTGCAATTGCGTACACAGGGACAACGGCATCTGTGAGTCCATTGCTGTCCATGAGATTCACCAAGCTGCAGCCTGTCCAGCTTCGGCACCAGTCAGGTGGCAGCTGGCAAGCGTGAAGTAAGCTACAACCAGCTCAGGCCAAGGCAAACTCAGTCAAGTCCTGAGACTCTGTACTGTCAGGTCGACATAAAGCTGTAGCCTTTTATTAATGATTGCGAAAAATCATGTTCCCTGTCCTAAAATGGCCCAAATCATTTTTACTGGGCTACAATTTATGCCATATATAATTAATTAATGAATAAATCAGCCAGCATGAAGATAAGACAGCTCTTAAAGAATGTCTGTTTGGAGCTGTTCCCCAAGGTGATATCACAATGGCTGTCATTCACATTATCTCTGCAATGCAGCGGGTGTGATGCTCGGAAAGTCTGTCTCTTGTTACAACTGACTTTGATTTTAAAAACAAAGAAAGTAGCTCATAAAATGCTTTTTTTCCTTTTCTTTTCTATTGCNTGCACCTCTGCGTCCTAAGGCTGACCATTTCAGTCTGCCTCATCTCACAGTGTTGTGGGGGGGAGTTACAACACGTCGTTAGCATTCTGAAGTCCTTGATGGGAGAACCTTAATGGTGGGATTTTCTTCCTCTTCAGTCTTGCGTCTGCTTGGGATTAGTTTTGTTAATTTTGTCGTCCCGATCTCAGTCCTCTTCATCAGATCCCAGCCAAAGTTTGAAAGTTGCACAACAGCCAGACTTAATCACAGGGCTGCAATTGCGTACACAGGGACAACGGCATCTGTGAGTCCATTGCTGTCCATGAGGTTCACCAAGCTGCAGCCTGTCCAGCTTCGGCACCAGTCAGGTGGCAGCTGGCAAGCGTGAAGTAAGCTACAACCAGCTCAGGCCAAGGCAAACTCAGTCAAGTCCTGAGACTCTGTACTGTCAGGTCGACATAAAGCTGTAGCCTTTTATTAATGATTGCGAAAAATCATGTTCCCTGTCCTAAAATGGCCCAAATCATTTTTACTGGGCTACAATTTATGCCATATATAATTAATTAATGAATAAATCAGCCAGCATGAAGATAAGACAGCTCTTAAAGAATGTCTGTTTGGAGCTGTTCCCCAAGGTGATATCACAATGGCTGTCATTCACATTATCTCTGCAATGCAGCGGGTGTGATGCTCGGAAAGTCTGTCTCTTGTTACAACTGACTTTGATTTTAAAAACAAAGAAAGTAGCTCATAAAATGCTTTTTTTCCTTTTCTTTTCTATTGCAAACACAGCTCCCTTCAGTAACTTCATCTGTAACTCTGTAGAGGGATGGACATAACAAATCTAACAAACTAACTTAAAAAATGAACAATAGTAATGAGAACTTCACTAAACTGTAATTTTAATGAAGTAGGAAATCTGGCTTTATTACTTCCAGGGTTCACAAGACTGTTTAATGTGTAGCGCCTCAGGCTGGATAAAATTTTCTCAGAGCCTTTCCTAGAACGGTTACACAAATTAAGGTCCTCAGTAAAGCTCTGATGATGGAAGGAAGCTCATAGAGGGCTGCAATGTGTAAAATCCAAGGTTATTCAGAGATCCACTGGATTTGGGGAAGATTTGGGGAACTGAAACTCTTTCCTTAGAATGCCAATTAAAATAGAGCGAAGAACACTCCTACTGGAGGATTTTCTTATCTTCATGAAGTAAAGAACTCTGTCAGAATAGGGTGTTAACAACTCTCGTACTGGGTTACTACATAATAAATGTGATGCTTATTTTGCTAAGCTCTTTTGGTAGTTAAAAAGAAATCAAACCCCCAAATGAGTCCACCTCAACTGACAAAAATGGGTGCAATAGCTGTCAATCCAATGGGACTGCAGCCCCTCCCAAAGAGCTCAGATTTCAGTGTATTCACTTCCAATCTTCCAGCTGAGACCACAATATTACTTTTCTTTTTGGGTTCCTGACGGTGAGAAGAAAATTCAGAATGTATGTAGAGCAGGTATTAACAGTACCATCTAGCAGGAACCTTACCAGCGCTGCAGGATCTGAAAACATTTCTTTGCCTGTCCAGTGGGAGCTTCAGGACAACTTCCAAGTATCAATCCCTTTAGATGAAGTCAACAGGTAGGTTAGAAAGAAAGAAAGGCAACTAACCACAAAAAATCTGGATTAAAGCATTTCATATTCTCACACAATCTTTCATAAGAGCAGGACATGATCAGTAGACAGATCTCCCACTTATTCCAGGAATGGAGGTGTTTGGTTCATATGGAGAAAAGGCTGGAGAGTACTGCGTAGACATCCTGAGTGTAGAAAAAGTGGATACAAGAGACAGAATATTGCTGTTTGTGTTCTAGATACATGCACCAGGAGTTCTGATCTCGCAGCTATTCTTCTTCTTAAATGACAGTACTAGAACGTCTTTTTCCCCTCTGCTCTCCATCCCATCCATTCATTTCAGACTTCCACAGTCAGAAGCTACACAGCTATCTAAATCCGTAAAACACCATGTGTTGTTCTTCGCTTTGCTTTGGCTTATAGCCAACACTCTGATTATTTTGGACAGAGCCATTCATACCACCGTTGCTCCTGACAGAATAAATGATAATCACTGCTCATTTGTCTCCCGCTACTGAAGCTGTGTAAATTGGACCATGGCACCATTCAAGTGAAGACAAATTTTGGCAGTTGCTGCTTATTATTCATTTCCACAGCAGCTTCTCATCAGCAAGTGGTGTCCACATAATGATGAAAAGCGGACTTAAATTTGGATTTTTATTAGTATTTACTTACAAATGCTAATGGCACAGCCAAAGGCTATTCGGAAGGTATTAATTCTCCTCCCAATATCTTTAAAAACCTGCTTCTGTAGTGAGCAGATCATGAACTGGATTCTAATTTCAGTCATTATTTAAAACAAGCTCAGTTTAGTCAACTCTAAATAATTTTCAACAGTAACCAAACAGAATTTGACCCCTTAATTAAGCCTGCACTCAAAGTTTGATTCAGAAGAGGGTCTGGGTAGTGCAATAACACTGAAGCCTCCTACTAGGGTACTCAGCTGGAGGCTCAGCTTCTTGTCTGTACTGCAATGAATTGACGAATTGTCAAGGGCTTTAGACAAAATGCTAACAGCTTCAAAAAAAAGAAACATCTGCTACAGGATTTTCTATAACTTAGTAAGAAGGAACCAAGGTTAAGGTCCCTGCTCTCAGTCAAGAAGAGGGACTCTTAATAGTCCTATACACTTATAATTTGAAATTACTTCATAGCTTCTGCAGCGAGCACATTTGGTATAACAATCTATTTCGTATAAGCAAAGAACTTACCTCAGTCCTCCACTTTGCTTCTGTTAATCTTTTGTGTCTGGTCTCCATGCTTAACTTCATTACATGACCTCTTCTGTCAGCAACCACTATAGCTCTCTTCTCCTCACCAAGGAGGAGGACAAACAAATAGAAAGTTTCAAAAATAGCTTTGTGTGTGTATTTCCATGATCCAATGACTTTTTTTTTTTTCCTTTCCTCATAAAAACTTCAATGTTACTTATCCAGTGTTTTCAAACCCAGGTTTTTTGGGTTTCAAAACCTAGGGAGATTTTGATGCAGGAAGAGATGGGGCAAGTGCCATTTTGGGAAGAGTGATTACTTTTGAGAGAGATTAAGGTGAGTGTTTCAAGGGGAGGAAACTCAAGAAACTGCTGTGTAAATGGACATAGAGAAAAATTCTGCAACATTTGCAGAAAAAAGAGAAAAATGGGAAAGTAGTAGATCTAGTCCTTTGCTTCGCATTTAAAATAATTGGCAGGCCCTCAGATCAGCATCATGAGTCAGAGTTCTCTGTTACCACGAGAACAGTGGGAGCGAGAAAACATAAGGCAATTTGGTATTTGTTAAAACTGGCAAGTCTTCTCATCCAAATCAATGTAAAAAGGTTCCACCAAGTCCTGGGTCAACTGCCCCTCTTCAAAATGCATCTCCCTTGTTGCAGAAGTCAAGAACAGCAAGCATTGGAAGTTCTGCTATGCACCAGCTGGACTTTAGTGAATGACGGTCTCTCACGCTTAATGAATGTTCTAGATGCAAAAGATTGGAGTACCTTGTAAAAAATGATAAATCGCCTATGCATTGTATTTACCACTAAAATAAAGCCACATCTGGAACAATATGCAGAGTTACTTTGCTACTTGATATTAGATGCAAAGAAACAAAAGCAACAAACCAAAGAATTAGATAAAAAATAGGCAAAAATTAATTTAAATGCATGCCGAATAAAGTTATTAGAGCTGAAGTCCCTGGTCATGAGTAATAATACTCATGTGTTTTTCAAAAGTGACAGCAGAAGGGTCTAACGGCAGTCAGAATCCCTCACGTATATCTCATCAAAGAGCTGGTGCCTACAACAGCGTATTTTCTCTACCATTTTCTGTAGCTCTCATCCCTTACTCAGAATGAGGGGTGCCCTTATAGTCCTGAACCACTATCACCACCTAAATCTCAAGTATGCATCGAGGCAGAGTGTTAATTCTGTTGGAAAGCGTAAATGGAGGTAGAAGCAAATGGCAAATTATGGATTGCTAAATAAGCAATGCCTAAATGGTCTCTAAAATGAAGACTCTCCCATACTTCAAAAAATAATCTATTTTTACCACTTTTACTGCTACAGTAAACTAAAAAGCAAATTAATGCAATGCTACCACTTCAGAAAAAGGAAATGCACTCTGATGGATTTAGCTGGATATTAACAATCACAACATCGGAGCTCTTTTATCCATAGCTCTCACCTAAAGCCAAATAACAATTCTGGGCAAAGCTTCTTACCTCTGTTTACAAAAAACCCAAACCAAACCACAATGAAACATCTCCCCCCACCCCTGGCAAAACAAAACAAAACAAAAGGACATCCCAAGAATTTAAGGAAGCTTAATTAACACTTTGGAGAATCAAACTGGAAGGTGTTGCATTCTGTAAGGATTTGTTACATTCTGGTTAGTCTATGGAGAAATAAAACTTCTAATTAGATTAGTCATGATGTGCAATGGTGCACATATGTGATCATAATTTCCTTCAACTCTACCTTTTAAACCTACTTGAGATTTTAATTCTGGGATACTTGCCTGCCAGATCTTCGTTATAAGGTGCTACTCAAAGATTTGTGCTTTAATACACTTCCAGTTTTTCTTCTAAACTGATCCCAATACAATTTTTGCAATATATTTTCTGAGAGAAGCTACTTTATTCCAAGGTGGGAGCAGGCAGAGAGAGCCATCTAACATCACAAGCAGAAACTTTCAGTCCAGCTAGCAATCCGAAATAGTGCACTCTGAAGGTACACAGAGTTTGTACAGGAAAGGATATGAAGTTGCCTTGTGAGAGCTCTTCACCACCTTTTTCATCCAAATAAAGGTGAATGTGTAGGAAAGCGTATGCTAGAAAAGCCAGCTTTCCCTATTTTTGCTAATGTCATGCATCAGCAAAGAGATTTAAAAAAAACCAAACAAACCATAAACACAGAGCGTTTTACAAGTGAGAGACACCTTTATAGTGAGTGAGTAGCAGCTATACTTGTTAGTGTTGTCTTCCTGCCGTTGAAATTTGCTCTTTGTTCTTCAGAGAACAGATAGAGAGTTCATGAAATCTTCGCCAAGCTACAAAAGCTTGCCAATTAAAGCCCACATGGAAATATTATGAAGAGAGGAACAGTTATCGTAATGATAGATGTACTGTACGTAACAGATAGCAATTTACTTCTTCAAGGGTAATTACAAAAGTTGTTGGAAAATAATCAGGCCCTTATTCAGCTAACGAGGAAGCAAGGCATCTGTACAAATACCAGTGTTCATTATGAAGCGCAGCCGAAAATGAAAGCTGAGGCTGAACTGGGCGTCCTGGAAAAAGTTGTGCAAGATGCATCATTGCTTCCTGATGGAACTTCTTGAAGGTGGGCACACAAGTGTTTGGAAAAGGATAGTCAGAGAGTACTTACAGTGGCTATCTATAGATGTAGGTGTGTCACGGGGTGTTACATGGGTTTGTCCTGGGCCCAGTCAGTGTCCGCAGACATGCCAGGAATGATGAAATAGAGAATGTGCTTGTCACATGTTCTGATGAGCTCAAGGTGGATCTAACTGCAAGCACACTAGGGATTGCAACCACAATTAGCAAAAACTAAGGCAATTACACGACAAGAAGACCAAGTTACAGTTTGCCAGAAACAGTCGGTTTCACCCATAAGACAGGAATTTATATGCTTAACCACAGGAAAAAAAATCTGGGTATTACGGTAGATTTTAAGGAAGTGAATCAATGGTGGTCTCCTATTACGAGTAAGGTAGGCATCACCCTGGGACGTGCAAATGAGAGTGCTGCCTGTCAGCGTAAGGACATGTTTTCACATCACTCAGAAACAGAGATAGATGGTGTCATGGGGAGCTTCCTGGGCGATTTTGAGCACGTTCGTTAACAAAGTGGAAAACAGCTGGGCGTAACTGTGTCCTAGGAAGTATATCTGAATAAGTGAGGGTTGTAAAGACTAGAGAAAAGAATGCTTAGAGTTAGCACAATAACTACTCAAATATGTAGCAGGCCATTGCAAATAGAAGTATGTCCTGCTTCTCCTTCTCCACAATGAATAGGACAAGAAATAATGGATTTAAACTGCAGCAAGTAAGATTTATGTTAGCTATTAGGAAAACAAATAATGATGGTTAAACCGTGTAATACACTGCCAGGCAAGACTGGGGGTTCTTTATCAATGGAGGTTTTTAAGAACAGGTTATCTCGCTAAAAAAGGCTTATGCACAACTAATACAGCCTTGGGAGGTGACAGATTTTATTTTCCTTGATTTTATCCTACTTACATGCACACACATGTCATCTATCCTATGCATATTCATGTTTGAAAAGCAAATTAACTTGATCAAATTTGATCAAACTAATTTAATCACTTCACAATTCTCCTCTGCTCTTTTGACTCTTCCTCTACTGCTACTTACTTTCCATATCTCTTGAAATCTGCAGTATTTTTGGCTTCATCTTCTTCATTCCCTGCTTCCCTTTTCCTCCCTTACAAATCAGCAATTTTTCCTCTGAAAATGTCAGCCACCAGGACAATGTACAAAAATTAGAGACCACTAATTTGTGACCTGGAAGAATGACAGGTAGGAACATAGGATGTATTTGTCCTATTTGTTCTATCATTCAAGTCACATTGTCTGATGTTCAGTAAAGATTTTAAAAAAATAATTTCCAGCTGTGAGTTCCTCTCCTTTATGGTCCTTCAAGCCTCGGAACAACTCAACTGCCTGTTACTTCACGAAAAGTCTGATGAGAGGCTGCTGCGTCTCTGCTGCGCCTTCCCTTGCAGCTCTCCTGCCAAACTAAACCGTTTTGGTTGCTCCACTTCTCTGCTCCTCTGCTGTAACTTTGAGCATCTTAGGCTCCCACTGCAGTTGGGAGAAACACAGAGGCATATCCAGAGGACAAGCAAGCCTAGCTGTGGCTCCAATCAGCCCTGTGGAACTCCCTCTCTCTGCTGACTACAGAGTGAGCCTAGGGCTTATGCTGTGAACTTTCCTCTGGAATACTGGTACCACACCCTGAAGATAAATACATTGAATTGCCCTCAGAAATCTTCTCTCTTTTTTTTTAAGACAGAAAGCTTTCCCCTGAGGTAGGGATATCCTCACGCTGTTAGTTGGCTGGCATGTGCTAGGTGCTACAGGGAGAAAGGGGACATTTAGCTTTTTAGAGCATGTCTACCCCTATGCACAGAGCTCCACCAGATAACTTGCATACTGAAAAGAGTACAGCACCCTAATGAAGGCCTTCTAATCAAAAATTTGTCCTCACAGGTGACAAGGCCCTGATGTGGGAACTGGAGAGCTGCTGACAGATGGCTTTGTCGGGAGGACAGCAGAAACTAAATGGGGCTACTAGGCTACGGAGCCCTGAAAAACACCCACAGCAAAGCAACATGTTAAGCACCTTCTCAGTAGAAAGCAAGCACTTAATGAAATGGGAACATTTGATAGCCCAATAAACAGATAAATAAAAGACAGGCAGCTATAGATTACAAGGGTTTGCGGTGACATGATTGATCATGGGAGCACGGCTCATCTGGATAAGGACATTACTAGAATCTTTTTGTTTATTTCCTTGTAATTTATAGTGTCTGCATTATAAAACAGGATTCTTAACAACACATACTAACAGCATTTTTTTTTTAAATTTTCTTTGGGCAGAGCTGTATGAAACAACAAATTGCAACTGTCAATTATTTTTTCTCTGCAAGAAGAAGATCCTTTAATCATTCAGATTCTGTCTTTTCAATGGCTGAGTTGAATAGTTTACCCTTTTAGATGAAAAAATATACATAAATTTAGAATCCCTCATTGTAATGCCGTGTTTCTGAATGACACTTTTCATGCCTAAACAATAAATAATTCCTGGGGGTTTTCTTACCCTCTGTTAAAGAAAAAACTGAGAGCACATTCAGTGGGATATTTCCATTTCTCATGAAGCAGCGCACATTCAAGCTACACTTGCACGAAAACTTTCTGAAAATTTCCCATCTGCTGTTGCACTACCATTTGTGGTGATGGCAAATGTAGGCATGGTAGTGGGTTTTTATGATTGTGTCCCCTCTGCTACTCTTCAAAGTGTGGCAATATACCAATAACAAATGACAGCGGCCAGAATTATCTGATTGTGTTAAAACTGGCTGCAGTGTCTACATAAACATATGAGTATAAATGCTAGTTAAAGTTGAGGCAGGAATTATTCAGTTTAACAGGAGCTTTGAAGTTTTATTTTAAAAATTATCTTTAAAATCACCTATGAAAATAAAACATAACTTTTGAGTCATAGCATTTTCATGTTGTCATTGAAAATTAGGTTGGCACAAAAAGAATTACAAATTAAACCATCAATAATTTTGACAGCTAGAAAAATATAACCAGATCTTTCTTCAAAAGAAATCTAAACCACTTTTGTCTTCGCATCTTGTTTCAACTACCATTTCTCATCTGGTCATCAGTTTTCTTTTGAAGACGTGTGCCTCAATTTGTCATTTTTTCATGACAAATAACATAAATAAATAAATCAAAGAGCCAAGCCCAAGTTCCTACCTCTGGCAATGATTACATTTTACGTCCAGAAAGGAAAGCTCTCTTGCCACCAAGCGTGACAGATGACACGCTGTCTTTTCAAATATCCCTGGTCTGCCAGCAGAGGAGCCTCTGCCCTGCTTTCCTGCAAGGTTGCGTGCTTGCTAGACAGAAGCGGCTCCATGAGCTGACAGCCTAGCAGGAGAGTTAAGTTCTTATTTTGTCCATTTTCCTGTTTGTTTACAGCAGCTGTGTTCCACCTCTACACGCCCACAAAAATGAGCTTTCATGAAAACACACCCCAGCATTCCAAATTTTGAAACATGGAAATACAAAAAACAGATGAAAAAATCTCTTGCTTCCAACGTTGCTATCCCCCAAAGACATCAAGAATCATTATATACCTCAGACACAGATTTACAAAGCATTAATGTCCTGCTTCCCCAACTCTCCTAGTTACCGGTCATCGTTTCTGAATGCCTGACTTCACATCCACTGGTGAAGTCCTCTTGCCCCAAAACTGCTGTGAGTCCTTGAAAGGTTTTGCAGTGAACTCCATATCACATGGCATTTTGATATGCATTGCTTTGGAAACTGAATCTGTTGAAGAGAGAGATAGATAAGTATTTTATGCACCTGACATACATGTATATACACACACACATATGTACTACAGTAAAAAAAACCAAAGAAAAGTGAACTGCTGATTTAATTTGAATGCTGCTGGTTGTGTGCTGTAGGAAAACATATCTGCAGACTCAAGAGCTAAAAATTCAGTGTTTACGCACTTTTTTCAACACTCAGGTTCATGGGCATTTTTTTTCTTTTTTTATGACCTGCATTCGTTCATGTATTTTGCAGCAGTTTTAATGTCAGGAATTACCTGGATCTTTGCATTGTGTAGCTGTCTTGTTCTTCCAGGGAACTGAAAAGAACATGGAAGTGATTAGAAATACTCATCTCTTACATTTTCTGTAGATCCTCTTCAGCTGTAGCATTCTCCAAATGTGCAAACACAAAATTCATGAATTGTGTATTGATATAAATTATTGAAAACGCAAATGATTACAGTTGTACCTTCCTCTGCTGCAATATTAATAAATGGGATTTGTGTGCTACGGCAAGTGTAATAAGAGTGTGCGTTTCTCCGGCTAGTTCTCCACTACCTCTGAATTAGGCAAGGTCGATAAACCGTTCTTCCCTTTCCTATCTATGTTCCTGTTTGTACTCTTTCCAAATTCTGATTCAAGTGCATCATACCTGAGCACAACAGCTCTGAAGGAAATTCACTGTTTGAAAACATCCACTTCAGATCACGCCTGCTTCAAGTGCTACCTAGATTGCATTTCATTGTCTTTCAGATACTCTCGGTGGTCACCACTCGGTGCCTGCTGTTCACATTAGAAAGCACACAAACATGCACCTCACTACCCTTTTGTGAATGTCGGGAGAGGGGTGAATGCCTGAATGGAATTTGCTGATGATTATTCCTCCAAAGCTGGATCCCCAGGCAATAGCAATAGTAGGCCGACGGGAGAAAGCTGCTGTTGTAAATGTGCCACAGATAGGGTTGACAGGTCTTTAGTCACCCACACTTGAAAATCTGGCCAACTTCTTGTGGAGTTACTGCCTTTATATGTTATACTGTCTGGAGCTTAAGGTAATATTTGTTTTGTACTATGCACAAAGGTAGTGGGAAGTTTAAAGCACATACGTGCCATTAGGCTATCGTGCTGTACATACAGGAAGAGAGGGAGTACATACTACAAACATTTTATCTTCATAGTATTTGTTTCATGATTCATATTGGCTAGAGTCATTGGACATTTCAAGACATTTCAATTGTTCAGCTGGCCAGTGGGTAGTGGAGTCAATGTGGCTACATTAGTTTTTCTTTGAAGTCCTACTAAGCTTATAAGAATGATAAAAATAACTCAAAGTAAGGAAAAAGAAAAATAAGTGAGAGAAAAAAAACATAAAAGGGGCAAAATGCATAATAGAAATATCTAATAAAAAAATGACAAAAGAAGGAAATGGATTCTCTATTACCGTGTGTAGATTGCCTGTTGGCATCCCTTCAAGGTAACTAATGCATGCATGAATTGGGATTTTAGTTCAGAGTTCACAAAACACCTCATCACTGATTGAAGGTTTGCAGCCCTTATTAGAACCGTAACACTCTTCTGTTTGCCAGTGGTACGAGCCACAATACATCATGCTTCATCCTTTATTAAAAATGGTTGTCACCTTTCTTCCTTTCCTTATTCTGTGAAAGTTATGTCTGTCACTCAGAATTTCTTCCAGCTCCGAGTACTTATTCCTGCTCAATGGAAATACAAAATATAGCAAAATCACATGTCCCGCCTGTGGTGTTCTGTAGCAACTGACCATTGGGACGTAAGGTGGTGATGTACCAGGCTCTGACGTTCTTACGGGCCGGCAAAGGAGTTCACTGAATTAGGGCGGTTTTGAAGGAAAAAAAAAAAAGAAGTATTCTGAAGGAAACTAACTTTCTTGAATTTAACAAAGTTGTTAAAAAAATCAAGCAACTCTAATCAGCCATACAAAAAACATTCAGGAAGCTTAAAAGAAATGTCTGTCTCTTTAAACTATCTTTGGGTAGGCCTACATTAGCAATTTGATTTGGATCAGGAAAGCACTTCAGAGGTGCATCTCCCAGTCATCACCACAGACTGGTCTGCGATGCACCTCGTGTAGTTGTCTCAGCGTGCGTCACATGGATTCCTTTACTACAAAACTACTTCAGAAGATACACTGAGAGCACTAAATGCACCCAGCCACTCAAGTGATCCAGTCCACAGGACCAGGCTAAAGCTAGTCCAAAGAACAACCCTCCTTGCCTCCTACAACCTCACACCCTGAGCCAAGCACAGCGGATGTGAGACGCTCAGTGCCAACTCTTTCATCCCGCAGATCTACTCACTTTATGCTGCATCACCTGTTGATGTAGACATAACTGTTGTTGAGCTGTCATTTTCTTAGAAACACCATTCTGCGGCTTTGTGCTTAATGCAAATAAAGTTGGAGTTTCCTTTCCAGATAGCAATTTGAATATAAAATACCCGTCCACAATGTGGCATGTGTTTTTTTCCCCGCTTTCGACCCCATATAGCTACTCAAGATCACTCTGATTATAACTCTGGTTATAACCCCTGTGACCATATCCTCTTTGTAGTCCATTATCAGTCAGTTAGTAGAGATTCAACATTTGGATCTCATGTCTTTTGAATCCATTGGGTCTAAGCATCCAGGCCCTTCAAGTCTGGCCTCTAAAATGCATTCCCTTGTGTGCATTTGAGTGCTGACAGCTCTCAAGAAGAAACATCACATGGTAGAGTTACTCAGGGCCTTTAAAATCAGAGCAGAACCTCTGAGGAACCTGGGGAGAAGAGAAGGAAGTATTCACACCATCTATCTTTAAGCCCAAATTTAGATGCTCTCTTCAGTCAGTGGAGAGAAGTAGAGGTTCTCCAGAGACCAATTCTGCACAACTAAATTAGGCTCCTTTTCTGAATTGCCCCCCAGAGAAGCATTTGCTTTCCACTCACGACGGAGTCCATGGAAAGCAGCTGGCAACATAAAATCCCCACAGTCACCTTGCGTGAATATCTCTCCATATCAGGGCTAAAGCCAGAACCATGCAAACATACAGACGGCCACTGAAAATTGACACGTACATGGATGCCATCCTCTCCCTTTATTGCCCTGTCTCTGTTATAGGGTGTCTCTCTTTTCCAAAGCAGCTCAAACCATCATCCCTACCCTCATTGCCTTTGAGAATACCCCTCTTCCTCTTCTTCCCCCACCCATCCTTTGTGTGACTGCTGAGGGAAAATCACTGAAAGTCACTCTCTGACCACTTATCTCACCCTGCTGAAAATTGCTCAGCATGAAACTCTTCAGCACTGGCTCTGCTACTAAAAAATAAGAACGCAATGCAGCACAATGGTAACACCTCCAGCTGGAAAAAAGATTTCAAGCATAATTGTTTTTCTCTTTGAGAAACGCACACCTTGAACTGTATCATCCACCAAATCTGTAGTGAATTTGCGCGTTTGTTTTCTTTGAAAAAATCAGGGGAAAAAAATGTCTAGACTTTTCAGCAATGATAGCACAAAAGCCTCTGTGAATTTTTCTACTGAAGTGAACCTCTGACTTTTTTTTTTTTTTTTTACTGTTTTTTTCTCTTAGCTGGAAACNGCGTTTGTTTTCTTTGAAAAAATCAGGGGAAAAAAATGTCTAGACTTTTCAGCAATGATAGCACAAAAGCCTCTGTGAATTTTTCTACTGAAGTGAACCTCTGACTTTTTTTTTTTTTTTTTACTGCTTTTTTCTCTTAGCTGGAAACCCATAAGTGTTTGGCTTTGTAGCCAGCCTGAAACAATTCCCACTGATGTATTTCACAGGTCTAGCGAGCCACCAGTAAAAGATGTTAATCAAGGTTCCATTTAAAACTGAGGCAGATATATAATAGGGCTTTCAAAAAAACCTGATTTGTAATACAGGCAAATACAGGCAAAATATCATAAGCACCCACCTGCATGTGTAACAATCAGAGGGAAAAAGGACTTATGTCTTGATTTTATTAGAACTGTGTTCTATTAGATTGTCATCTCAACATAAAAAGGCAGCTTTGCAGAGAAATCAAAACTCTGATTTAATACCAGTACTTAATGAAAAAATGAAACCAAGCATAATTTTGAAATTATTTCACTTGTTCTTATACTTTGCCATTAGTAGAAAGGGATGTCAAATATTACAGCACGTGGCACAAGCACTGTGAGTTTAAGGACAAATTATTTCAGGAGTTGAACATTGTGCTTTGGAGTGAGGACTTTCAACCATTCTAGTAAACCAACAAGGCTGGATGAGCTTTTTGCTTTCACCTCTAAAAATAAATAAATAGCATACTTAAACTGACCTATGGCAAAGTTCATTTAATTGTATATGTAGCACTTCAGCATCCCCAGATGAAAGATACTGTACAGTCCAAGATACTGTTGACCCTTCCACTCAGTAGCCCAGTAGCCACCTTCCCACACCTACGCGTGGCTCCACGGGAACATGCCGTATTGTTAAATCAGTACAAAGAGCCCAGCAATAAGCACAGAAGTCTTATAGAAATGAGTACCGAAGAAATGCTACTTTCTTTTTGAGTTCCTCCGGATGCAATTTATTACACAACTCATTAAAATCTGTTTCTAATAGGAATGTATAACTGTAGATTCTGAACAGTAAAATTTAGGTAAAGTCTGCATATTGTTCTATTTTCCTTGTGAAGATTTTTAAAGTTAGTTCAGTACCAGATCCGGTAAAACTTCAGGTGATGTTCAATAAACTCCTCTAATTTTATCCTTCCTTCCACAAAGTGGAATTTAGGACTAAATTCATTCTACATTTCTGCAGGGTTATAGCGGAGATAAATTTGGCCAATATGTATTCATCGCTCTGCTAAGCACATTACAGTAGCTTTCTTGTGATATTGCATGGAAGAGCCAAAAATAACTTGTTTTTCCAGTGTCCTCATCTGCTTTTATAACAAATATAGTTGGTGAATGTAAATTAATGGTTATTACAGCATCTGCTCTACATTTCACTTATTTTTATAGTGAAAGGCTGACTAGACTTTTTATTTTGATATTACAATAGTAACACACCTGCTGGAGTTGGCTATATTACTACTCCAGGGAAAGATGGTTAATTGCATTTTCCGCCTATTAGAAATAGAAGGATTTAGATTTAGTATTGTCTTCCATGAGGTTCTTTAAACATCTTATCAAAGCTTTCCAAAACCATAAAAAAACCCTCAGTCCTCCTTACTGCCCACCAAGAAAATCTCTACCAAAATAAAATTCTTGGGGAGTGAATCCAAATAATGTATTTTATATATAGAATAACAAACATTCCAGCAACTACACTAATAACAATAACATTAATAAAGACTTCCTTACATGTCCTAAAATGACACATTGGAGGAGCACTAATGCAGTGTGAGCTGTAAGACTTAAATCTAGCTCACAAACTAGAATGCAGTTTTACAGAGATAAAACTGCAGGCTGTAATTACTGGCAAACTCAGAGGAAGAGTCAATTTCTTTTCATTTCAGCAAGGAAGGAAAAAAGATAATTTAAGGGCCAAAAAGTTAAACTTATATTCAGATTAGGAGCACAAACCTTTTGCACATACTTGATAAAGAAGCAGGCACTGAGCATGCTGTTAACTGCTGACAAGTGAGCGGCTAACAGGCTGGCAACAGAGAACACCATTAGTAACAGCTGATAAGTGATCTGAAAAAAAAAAAAAGGCCAGGAATTCTGCCCTCTTACAATGGTAGGGGCAGAAAAAAGAAAAAAAACTGAAGAAAGAGAAGCAGAAAGGAAGACAACAGAGTTAGAGCCATAGCCCTTTTTGGTTTGCCTTGGCAATAGGCAGTTTTGTTCTGTGGATGACATGGAAGGATCTGGTTAATGTGCCTTTTAGTCACCACTTGAAAGAATAAGAAACAGGTGTTGATGACATGAGAGTCCTGGAGGGACTGCAGCAAATGAGAAGCAGCAGTGATCCGGCGCCCACACTAGGAACAGCTGCTTGATGAGGACCATAAAAAAAAAGAAATAAAACCAAAAAACCCCAACCTGGTGTAGGGGAAAGAATAACAAAAGAACAAGAGCAAAATAAAGTAAAAATATGGAAATTAGGAGGCAAAGCCAAAGCTAGCTTTTATTAGCCACTGTTACAATTATCAGTCGAGCCATTGACAAAATCTGCAGTACTAACCGTAAAAGCCTTGCACCATTTTCACAGGTTCCTGGGACTCCCTCCTCTTGCAGAGACGGTGTGCTACTGCGCAGCCTGCAGCAGTGGGTTCCTGTTCCAGCACACCTCCTACCACCCGGTGTGAATGAGGAGCCTCATTTAACTGCCTCCACCTAGATGAGAGGGAGGATGTTTATGTTCTGCATGTGGGAGACTGGTTTTGAAATCCAAACTCAATTGCATAAAATTGATGTCCATACAGTTTCAGGCAAGTGTTTCCCTCTACTAAAGTAATTGTGTCGCATAATCTGTGTTAGAGTAACAGACCCACCAAGCGTCTTGGGTACTTTGGACTAAATTGAGGAAAATAAAAAAAAATCCCAAGCCCAAACACCTTACAATCTTTTTCAGCATCTGAAGCATACAATTTGCATTCTAGTGTATCCTCTAATGGCCGTATCCTGTAGTGTTTACCTGTATAATTTGTTGTTTGCATTTATTTCTCTTATTGTTAATGCTAGCATGAGACATAATTCATTTTCTCAAAGTATATGGAATTACATGGCTATAAAGAGAGAGTAAATAAAAGAGATGTAGGATTGAGTATGAAAGTTTGTTTTTGCAGTGAAACTAATATAAAACTCGCTTAGCTCTACGGTCTTCAATTCGTATTCAGGCACAATTCCCTCTTTAAATAAACCCACCCCAGAAGCAAGCCTGTATCTTAAACTTTAAGTACTTCAGGTTGGGACTGTGATATTTGTACAGTGCCAGAATAACATAACTGCTGTTTTCACACACTACCATGGTAGGGATGAATCCTATGAGTAAAAATAGCTAAATAGAAAGAAGAATAAACTGCATATGGATGAGAGGAAAAAAAGAAAAAAGTAATGAGCATAGGAGCCAGGCAACTAACAAGAAGGTTGAAGGCCCTTCAGGGATAGGAATGGTAAATGGCATCTTACTGTTTGTCTAGAATATCTATATGTAATACGAAGGCTAGTGCAAGATCTCTTAAGAGACCTGAGTTTGTTACAGTAATGCAAATAAGAACAGCTTCTAGGTAGAGTCTCTAACCATTGATGACTATTCTTTTTCTGCGTAAATAAGCCTCTAACAATGGGTGTGATGTTAAAATTTCTGTACCGCAAAATTACAAGAGCAAAACCAAAATAGTTTTATCAGCAGAAGGAAAGGCTTTTCCAGATGCATGTAGTAGAATTGGATTGTAAAATACAGAGTAGAGAAATAAGAAAGAAAAAAATCCATGTTGATTCTTCTTGAAAGGCAGCATACTGCGTTACAAGATATCTGAGCCATGACCAAAATAAGACACAACAGATGCCTAGCAACGAGGCATTTTGTATAATAGAACAGTTACTTGCCACCAGGAATAGTGTTTCTCAAAGGCTTCCTCTTCACCAGTCCAGAGTAGACAACGTGTTTTATCAGTGCAGCGATTCTAAACATTCGGCTCTCTTGCAGAGCATGAGTAAGGCATTCTGCCGTGTGTTGTCACCAGGATATTCCTGAGGTCAGTGTCCGAGAGAAAACCAGCAATTTCAGAGAGACAGTCTCCAAGGACAAAGAGGTTAATCTAGCATTTGCTTGTTAGGTGATGAAGGTGAATTAAAATATATGCTCAAACACTGTAGTTTAAAGAAAGTTGATATAATGAGGAGCAATTGTAAAAAATGCAGCTGAAAGAGAATATGCTATGTTATGAAAGAGACTAAGATACAGCAGTTGGAAATGAATCCAGTCTTCTGGCTCTCCCGGGGACTAACAGCTACTGCTTTGCTTTGTTTCAGTTCAGACTTCTGTTAAATGGGTGTAATTATTCTCGCGTACCTCACAGTAATGCTTAATTACTTGCTTAAAAAGTGACCACAGACTGTAAGGTACAGTGTGCTAGAAAATCACATCTTATAAGTGAAAACTTGGTCTATGGCTCTCCTGGGTTCTATTCTATCCGAGCCTAGCATTTCATTTACAAACAGCTACATTGTTATGAGCAGTACCTGGAAGATGGAAAACATATGGGTGTTTCAAGAAAGTGAATATTNCTATAACTGAAAACTTGGTCTATGGCTCTCCTGGGTTCTGTTCTATCCGAGCCTAGCATTTCATTTACAAACAGCTACATTGTTATGAGCAGTACCTGGAAGATGGAAAACATATGGGTGTTTCAAGAAAGTGAATATTCCTGCTCTGTTAAGCTACATGGGAGCTGTAGCTCTAGTGTCCTCTTTCAGCTGCAGGCTAGGTCTTCTACCTGAGCTATTCCATCCATGAAGCATCATGGTGAATCAGCAAGACGTGACACAGTGGGCCTTCACAGGAGAGCCGGTTTGGATGGGGAGCCTGTTTCAAAGAGAAGGCAGACCTTGGTGAGCATCTACTTGAATGTCCAGACAAAACATTTGGGGTAGTGGAAGGTTGCTTTTATTTCCTTCAAGGAAAAAAGCAAAATTTCCCACACGGACCACGTGTGTACTGTAAAACAAATGAGTTTGTGTTGCATGCTACATGTTAGATTTATATAGAAGTATGTATGTATGTATACACACATATAAATATGAACAGTTTTGACAAAGGAAGCAATTCAGACAGTCATTACGTTAGACACAGCAATGAGTAATAATACATCATATAAGGAACAACTATGTCAGGCAGCAGATTTCTGCTACTGAACTCCAGTCTCGCAGACCTGCACCTTGGAGTGATGTCTTTGACGTAGCCAGCTCTCCAAGCTCCAGTGGGAGCCATCCTTCTAGAGACATAATCCTTAGCTTTGAGAGTAAGAGGTGACTTATCAGTTATACAGGAAAAGTCTAATCAGCCCAACTGAGGAAGCAATTAAGGCCTTTTTTCTTCTCTGGTACTCCAGGAACACCATGAAAATTGAAATTGAGCTAAAGCCAAGTTCTACTTGGGGTTCAATACAGATCAGTTTGCAGTAGCTAAGCTGTGGTAACTGCTGGTAGCACTTTCTCAGTCTACCTTGACTGAGGCAATGAAGTAGTCTCAGGGGTATGATTTCCATAGGTGGGATAGGCTAAATGTATGCCCACAGACTTATCTCAGCTGACAGATGACACCTTCCTTGGCTATTGTAACAGTTGAGTCACCGTGTCTCTGAACTCAGATTTTTACAGCAGCGTGGCGTAACATATGGTAAACATATGGTAAAAGGAATGGATTTGCCATGTTTTTATCTTTATTGACGTTCTCTTTTCCCATTGCACCAGCTGGGACATGCAGCTGGGGAGCTTACTTTTTCCTAAATTCCACTTGCTCATGACATCAACGCTTAAGTCTTGAGCTTTATATGCCCAAAAAGCAATGTGATGTTCAGACTTCTCAAGTGCCCAGGCATCTTACTGGTTTTAAACAAACTGAGGGAAAACAAATTCAAATAAAAGTTGATCTACTTACTTAGTGCTTGGTTAGTGCTTTAAATGTCTTAACTGCAGACAACCAGGTTGTGCCATTTGGCCTAAATAGCCTAAGATGTGCTAAGAAGAGCAGTTAAAACCGCAAAGGAGATAGCTAAACAGCAGCAAGCGCTAGAACAAACCAACCATATGCTCAAGGTGCTTCACTGGGGAAAGAGAGAGGCTCTGTTGTGCAGGCTGGGGGCCGTGATCCAACATAGCACACGTGAAGTGTTTCACCATACTAAAGCTTAATCAAGGGATCCAAATACAGCCTGAGCCTGTTAACTCTAGACAAGCATGAAGTGTGAAGCTACTGCTGCAAGAAGAGGTGATTGCTGTTTTGAAATGCATAAACAGTAGCATTACTGAGCGAGGAATCGAGGGAGTAATAACGGCACTGTTTTATATCAACTCTGCGAGGCCAGGTCTGCAGCTGTACACACCACTCTGGTGCCGCTGTTGCCTTTGTTTCTGTTACACTAAGATTTATTTTGTAAGTCAAGTTGGTGCTGGGGGAAAAGCACTGGCTTCAACCCCAAATATGAAATAAATCAGAAAGAATCCAATGAGGCCAACTAAAGCGAAAAACGACTAGAGAAATACATTCAGGGCAGACTGATAGGAGAACCGAGTGTGCGTTGCGTAGAGACAATAAGCCAATTTGGTAACAAGTATGTTCCCTGAAAAGATAACTGTGAGGGCAGATTATTCTGTCATGAACGTGGACACAAGAAAAGAAAAACTCTAACTGGTTTGTGAACATCAGAAACAGTAAATCCCTGTTTTCTATGGATTCATGGATAAGGTTCTATGTGGAGTCGCTGTCAGTACAAAATCACACAGTTATGTCATTTCTCCTCCCCAGTCTCCTCTCACCTCAAAGTGTGCAGGGACCCAGTATTTCTAATTCCCCATCCAGACAAGTGCAGCTGAAATTGGCGAATGGTTTCAAAAATATTAGGGGAGAAGGGGAAGATGACAGAAACCCAGACTACTAAACACAAGATTAACAATAAAATTATTTGACTAAAAATCACGAAGCTTTTTTTTTTCAGAAGCAAACCAGTCCTATCTTAACTACCTAAAATATGTCAGGACAGGAAATGAATAATGAATTCTGGCATCTCCTTATGCCATCCTTGTATTATTACAGGAGGATCACCTAAGGAAAGAAGTTAAATGGTCCTGTCAACTCTGTTTACTTCTAACTCTAGATCTCTGACGTTTGACAAGACAGTTTTTGAGGAGGGCAAATTTTAAAGGCTGCCAGATTGAAGTTGCAAGACCTGAACTGTTCACAGTTCCTTGAAAGGAAAGTCCAAAAGATAAAGGCATACTGCCTGAATTTTGAAAAAGATATTGGTGGCTTAAAGCACAGGGTCTTAATGTGATCATGCACCAAAAGCCACCGAGCAAGATTTAAGAGAATCAAAGCACAGCAGGTTTTTTTTTTTTCTTTTGACAAAGCAGTTTTGTAGCACCCGCATGCTTTATTGAAGTATGTTGCAGGAAACCATGTTGTCACTGACATTTTCCATAGGAAATAGTAATAAATGGATAGTTTCAACTTCAGTGGGGAAACCCTTGGTTTGGATGTGTATTACAAAACTAACCAAAAGGTATTTAACATTATTACATAACGTTCAGTGTAACAGGTCCACCCTTTGTTGAAACCAAGGAAGTTGTCTATGCCTTGGCTTAAGCAACACCTTGACATGCAGTGTCCTTATAGCCAAACTGAAATGCATACCAGTTTCTGTGTAGACAAACCATTGCCTTCAGTAGATTACTCCTGATATCTGTACACTTACTGCTTGGCCTTCCATGCAGTTTCTGATGGGATGCGGCTGACAACAGTTTCCCAGAGTGCTATCCCTGCCTCAGTCCACGTGAGCCAAGATGCATGTGACCTGCTATTGTTTTCTTGCTCTCTGTGCTTTGTGTGTGCTTCTTTTCTGTACAAGAGTTAATGAGTTTCCACTGTGTAGCAGGCCCTAGATATAAGCAGAAAAAAAAATATCTAATCACAGAAGAATTAAGTAAGCAGAATGTAGCATAGAGAACTACGCAAATGTGCGCTTGGTTAAAATGGCTTTAAGAGAGTGTTTCAGAGGGAGTGTTATTTCCCAATTAGCTTTCATCCCTTGTGAGTTTATTTTGACTTCTTCTTTCCCTTGTAAATAAGAGAAATGGAAGAAGGCACTCACCTGGAACTTCACAAGCATTTGTTCACAAGGTAGACCCTGAACAAAAGCAATGCTGATGAACTGCAAGCTGGCCAAATCTTTGAATGCAGACAGATGAACAGCAGGTGTTGTTATCTGCCAAATGAATGCCGACTTTGACCCACTCCATCCAATATTTTTCGCCAGTTGCTGCTTGCCAGCAGAGCACGTGGAGACCTGAATCAGGTTTTCTGATTTTAAGAGCACATGCTCCATCACATCAACATGGTGGGGCTGCTTCATCTAGCCAAGTGTTAGAGAGCTGGTTGTCACGTATACTGTTCACTGGCACTGATTTAACAGCATTGTGTTTACTATAAATGCAGTCCATCAGATCATCCTTTATTATATTACTTGGATTGAGTTTTCTAAATTCTGCTGCTAGTCTCCCTGGTGCAAAACCAGTACTTCACAAATGTGATGACATATTTAAAAAGTTTGAAAGCACAATCTGGCTGCTTTCCTGCTTAGATTGCGCAGGATCAAAGGACTTTAATCTGAAGTTCTGAATACCTAAGATATATACTTGTTGTAAGCGTGTGTATATATATATACACACGTATGAAAGTATATACGTATGTGAATGTATATTTGTAAATAGATATGAATGAATAATTGTGTGCATGAGTGCATAATTCAGTGGTCCAAGCTCTAAGAGACAAAGGTGAACTGTGAATAACCAAATGCTGCTTTCTCAGCCACTGGGTTGGTGCTTCATCCTCCTTACAATTACTCCTGACAGTGGCTCACTCCAGCACAGAGATTACTCTAGCAGTACTCCCGTAACTTGGGGAGCTACTGTAGAAAACCAGAACTTTTTCAAAGATTATTTTAGTTTACAAGAAAAAGCAACACCTTTTTCGTGTTGGGATGAAGGATAGGTAATGCACAAAGAGGATGGATTTTTTATTTTTTAATAAACATAAGCATAGCCTGTAAGAAGTTTTTATAACTGATCACTGTTTTCACACATTTTGAACATTTGCCAGACCCAACATGGCATCATAGCAGAGATGCTGTACAGTAGTTTCTCTAAGATCAAGTGCAGGGATTTGAAAACCTTTGCATGTGGGGTCCTATGCACTTCTCATATGAAGCTTTTCATTAAAGATGCAACAAAGCCAATGCAAACGGCAGACCACTATTTAATAACCACCGGCTTTATTACTTGTGATAAAACAATTTCACTTGGTTACATTTGCCTTGCAATTGGGAATAAGGGGCATGGAAAAAGAAGCAGAGAGCTTCATAAAGAACATAAATCATCAACAAAACATTTTTCTTTGAATACAAAATACAGAAAGCATTAAGCACTGGATTTTAAAGAGTAATTAGGGATTTTTTTGATAAACTGAGAAGATTTTTTTAAAAATGGAAAGCAACGGAAAAGGAAGTGCAAAACCATGACAAGGTCTTGATTTAGCTAAGTGTACTTGGGGCTGCCTTGCTTTTATCTGGCCAACGAGCCACTTTCTTAAATTCAAAGTCTTTGGAAACTGCAGGAATATCAGAGGAAAAAACCAAATAGCTAGCAGTGACTTAGATGAAGCCAAAAACCCGATGGTTTTATCCAAAAGAATGGTAAACAATGCAAATCTAGGGTCCTGCAAGGGCAACTTTATTTTCTCAAATCAATCTTCAGTTACTGTCTTCTTTTGACAGTAGCAGTATTGCAGTAGCTGTGATATGCTAATACTTAATGATGTCAAGTCCGGAAGGAAGAGGTTAGATATTTGAATAAATAACAGGAAGACAGAGCCAAACTTTCAGGCACAAATCCCCTTTCTCCAGGTCTGAAATAGAAGCAGCAAACTTCAAAGTCAAATTCAAACTGAAAAGAGGTCCTCTGTGTTTTACTCAGATTATACCTTTCAGATTAGGACACTGTGCCTATGGAGCAGAGAAAGACAGGCATAAGATTGTCTCTGCAGGACAGAAGCAGAAAGGTATTTTTTGTGGAATACAGAGGAGGCCTTAGAAGCAGGGAAAATTATAAAATGCCATAAAACCAGTATTGCTAATGACTCCATGTTTTTGATGCCTAATAGAGTCAGGAGTTTTTGATTTGTGTTTATCTTTAGGAGGTATTTTGCATGACATGTTTTTGAACATTTATTGTAGCAAATAATAAAAAGATGTGCAATAAAAGAAATGTATTCTGAATCTGATAGCAGTTCATTTCTCCAGAAAAAAACCTGCCTTCCCCTCTGTAATATTGTTTCCAGCTAAACCTTTATAGAGGCAAAGAAAGGACATGCTCCAGGTAGCTGGACAATTGTGTTACCTGTAAAAATACGCAGATTACAGCCCGGTATCTATTACCAAATTTAAGAAGTGGCTCCAGCTCCTACTAAAAGTATGAAACAGCTACTTTTCCCACATTGCCATGCAGCTAAACAACAAAAAGCCAAGAAGAGAACTTGGGAATCAGTTTCAGACCCTGCATCTAAATTACAAGCCAGTGCTGCCTCCTTTTATGCCTGTAAGAGACTAATATCACCCTATCGAAATATTTTTCAAGAAAGATTCTAATGGGATTTAATATAAATAGTTCTAAAAAATAGGGATTAGAGTTTACTAATCCAGTTTTTAAAGAACTTTACAGGAAGGCATTAGGCAGATTCAGGTAATTATTTTACCTCCTCCATCTTCCTGAAATTATAGCTCTCTGTGACCATAAATTAAAAGAGAAGAAAAAGAGTCAAATTTCTTAAGTGGATAAGCTCTTTTCATAATGATAAATACAAATTATTGTTTAATTCACAGTCACCTGAGGTCAATATACTTAGGACAGATGTCATACAAAAAAATTTAGCATAAACTCAAAGCATTAGATTTAGTGTCCAAGGAAAGATGATGGAATACCTGCAAAGCTGACACTGAAAGCTATAGATTTATCTGAGACATTTGGAACTTTTTGTTCAAATTAAGATTCAAAGCCCCCCAACTTTGCTGTATTTATGGGATTACTACATGAAAGGATTTACTGCTTTGGAGGCGGGGATCAATAAAAGTTTCTGAAAAGCCCAAGTTAGAAACATCTTGAACTAAGACAAGCATTCAATATAGAGTTCAGCGTTATAGCCTTTAAATTGTCCAGTATAAAAAGAGGGTCTGACGTTTGACCTTCACCAGTTCCTGTGTGAGAAGGAGAAAAAAGGTATATTTACAGCAAAAAAAAAAAGCATGAGAAAAGGCACTAGAACTGAAGTGGGAGATTAGGCACACCAGTTAAAGGCAATTGATGGGCATTTCCGAGCAGGCCTTGGCAAGGCAACACAAGGCCTGATGCTCCTTTATAATTTATTAATGTTCGACTGCATTAGGCTTTCTCCAGACTCCATGATCCTCTGTCAGATAGCAAACAATCTATGTGTAGGCATAGATTTTGAATGAAATTACAGATTCAGAACTTCATCTGGCAAATAAAAAGACTCCTAAGAGCTGTTGACCTTTGCCTGTCCTTCCCGGATGAGATCTTAGCCTGACTTGTCCTCCCTTATGGAACTTTTATGCATTAATTTCAATGAGGCCAAGGTTTCACCCACAGTCTTTGGTGGAACTTATGCAAGCTTAACTGGGTATCACCAACTGGTACCTCAGCCTTAGAAGTTATTTCTCATTACTGAAGAGTCTCTACGTCTGAAAGCAAATTAAAAATATAAAATTCAAATAAAATCTCTGGGACATGACAAGTCAGCCTCAGCTGAATTGCAGTGGATGAGCCAGGAGCTTACCACAGGAGTGAGGTTCAAGGACAGTGTGATTTACACCCAACGCCCATCCAGTGGGAAGTCATGTTCAGGGAACCTCTGGGAGTGGTTCCTCAGCATTTTCCAAATCCCATCTCTCTCCATCAAGGAGCAGGTTCATTACTGAGCACAGAGCAATATTGTGGAATCACAGTTCACCAGTGTTTCCTCCTTCATTCTCTTTTTTGAGGGAAGAAAACAGCAACTCTCATAAAAGCATGATATGTTACTGACACAACCTCAAGGAGGTCATGGGGTCCCATAGAGAAATAAAAAAGGCAAATCTCCCGGTTCTGCAGAGGTTACAGAGCTTCCCAGCTTTGCTGTGGACACTGTAATGTCACTGTGTTGGATGGTTCCTTAACACGGAGAATAGACTACGGGAGGAGAGGCAGCCCAGCTTGTGTTTATGGCAGCAGGGACTCTGGTGACAGGATCTTGGTCTGGCATCTCTTGCCCATTTCAAGTGTGGGTATGGGCAAACCATTAAATCCTTGAGTTAACAAAGGGAGAAGGGCAGGAAAAGATGGCAGTTAGCTTTTAGTGATGCATTTCGACATGTGTGAAATCTTCTCCTTTAATATGTCTTTGACTTTTCCCCTCCACGAAATAAGGCTCACATCAATTATTTTGCTATCTTGTCTAATATTAAACTGTTAGCTTTTGGAGGTAGGGCTGTAACCCCTAAAGAGAATAAACTAGAGGAGAGTTTTCAGAACACCTAAATGATTCAGGAGGCTTACTAGGCTTCAATGAGATTTAAGAGATTCAAAGAGGCAATTTAGCACTTTGGAAAAATTTTGTGTACAGTGCTTGATCCACTGAATTCTCATTCTTATAAAAAATTCAAAGTACAGCATGACAAAAAAAAAACCAAACCAAGAAATATATAGTGAGTTATCTAAGGCAAAATCTGAGCACACTGAAATAGCTGCTTGCCGAAAGTTATAATTATTGTGTTTTTTTCTCATTTATTCATTCTCTTCACTACAGAAACAAACCTCTAACATAGTCTAAAACTGTCCTGCCATACAGAATACTTAGTCTCAGAAAGTAAACTCTTTATTTCTTAGATATATATTTTAGAGTTGTTTTCATACTCCTTTATAGCAGCCATAAAGCAGCTACATGAATAGGAAGTTACCTTTCTCCTTTTACCTACAATAAACTTGCTTCTAAAATCACCATTGAATCATGGGAGGTGTTGGAAAGTGGAAAAAAAATGATTACAAGATTAAAAACACAATCATGAGAGTACAAACTTCCCTGAATAAAATCTGAATTTTGGGTGGCTTGTTGGTGAGACCACTGTTGGTGGGATGCTTCTCCATCACTGAGGAGGTCACTGCTTTTCTCAGAGGGATGTTAGAGCAGGCCTGGAGGGAAAGGACAAAGCAGGGAAAGGAGAACACAGAGGAAGGTGTGAACAGGAAGAGAAAATAAAGTAAAAACATTGTTAACTTCTAGCACAAAAGTGTTCTAATAACATCAAAGTATATTGCTTCCTTATACTAACACTTTTTTTTTCTTCTTGAAAATAGCACAGATGAGATACTTCCAAGTAGTCAAAAGTACAAAGGTTAATGAAACATCTCATTGATCTTTCATAGTCGTAGCATGCCCTTTTGACCTTCAGATCCATAGTATAACATCAGTATTTGGGTTATAATTCAGAAAAGCCTAAACTAAGATCAAAATCTTGTAAATAAAACCCCAGCATGGCTCAGAATACTAGATGTAGAGTGCCACGCAATTAATGGCTGGAAGGGTAGTTGGCTTTTAGGAATATACTGTATCAGCTGTTAAGCTGTATGGCTCAATGCTGAGAAGTCACGTGCTGTATCTCTTCCCTTTCTGCTTTATTCTCCGTTGTGTTTATGATTCAGTATCAGCTGAACAGTTGGTTGACAGCACAGAGAAGCAGAGAGGGGGAGGACAAGGGGCAGAATAGCCAGGGTGGGCTGCCATGAACCAGCACCAGGTTGTCTCACTTGAAATGCGTCCTTCAGAACAAAATGGGGGTAACTGCAGACCACTAAAAAGAGATAGAGGGAACCAGGTGGTTTTTGGAGTGGGGAAAGCACTGTCAGCAAGGTGGAGGCAGAACTCACTGAGAAGGCAGCGCAGCCCGTTTTCTGCCCTTGTAAGAAGTGCCAGCCTGCAGAGGTTCCTCGCCATGCACCTGGCAGGGCCACTGGCTCATGGCCCATCTTGCGACAGCTAATGGGAAGACATACAGGCCAGCCAGGTGCTCTGGGGAAGGAGAAGTATAACCAGTGGGGTTTAACTTGTTCACGATCACTGTTATGCTAAGTGATATTCTGACCAGTTTTCCTCCTCGTTTTTTTGCCTTTAATCTATATTGCTGCTGGAACAAGACAGCTCATCCAGACTGCTTCAGATGTCTGATAGGTGATACAGATCCTGCTATCCTTCTTGAAAGATTAATCCAATCTACAATCTTCTCATTCTACCTGCAGGCTGACCTATGTTTTCACTCTGAAGGGTGTAAAATTGGCTTGCTATCTCTGGCTGATAGAGCAGTACAAGCAAATAACAGCGAATCACTCCTTCTGTTTATTTGTATCACACTGTTGGCTGGAGATTATGACATCCATTGTTAGGTGCCATCCAAACATAGGGTGAGAAATAGCACCTCTCCCTCTGGCTCCTCAAAAAATGTGTGATCAGGGAAGGAGGATTTCATAGAGAATGGTTGAATCACGGAGAACACCTCAGGGGATGTTTACAAACACAGTGCAGCTCTGAGGAGAAATACTGAAGCCTGGAAGATACCCTGTTTCTCAGTTAGGGGTTAAGTAGCTTAAATAGTGCACTTTGTGAATACCAGTCCTCTTCTTAGTACCTAACTAGCTTGCGAACATTTCCACAGCATTGCAAGATCTCTAGTAGGCATAGCTAAAGCCCGTTTCAAAAGATCATGAAGGAATTTTGTAGCATACCTGGGGACTTGAACATAATTCTGAGGCCTCTCAGTTTTGCACAGACCACCGGTTGTCTTCTCCAACTCTTCCCTCCCTCCCTCACCAAGCTCACATTTAGAAAGCAGTGATGAATAACAATTTATATCTAGCAGATCCCAGACCCTCCCTCAGAGACACCTCTGGTGCAAAGCAGTTCTGGGTCTGCGCCTAGATGAAGACAAAGCAGCCAAGGGTGACTAACAGAATGTAAACTACAACTCCTAATATCATGCAAGAGACTCAGACAATGTAACGTGAATATTAAGACCTGATTTGCATACAAAAAACATCAGAAAGCAAAGCTTGATCTTAGGCTAAAAATAAAACTGCATGAATTAATATTTAAAATTTATAGGACTTCAGATAATAAGGTGAAAGCCCTTATTATTAAATGTAGCTCCAGCTGCAGAAGAGAAAAAAATAAGACCTCCTAGCTAGATGTGAAATTACTTGCCTGTACATACACTTGCAATGTTTCATTTACTTTGATAGTAAAGTCTTTGGTATGGAGAATGTTGGTTTTTACTCACAGGTGTAAATGGGGCTTGCAAGATGCTGGATCAGGTCACTGGTCACTATACTAACAGAACTTCCAACAGCAACTTCCCCCTCAACCTAACCAACCAAAAGCCAACAGTTCCACACCAAAATGCAAACAACTCCCCAAACCTAATCCATCCCTGATGTTAATCAGACAACATGTAAATCAGATGTCACTGCTGATTCACTTACAAGTTCACTCTCATGACCTAGGATTCCTGGGATTCCTAGGATTAGCTTACTTGTTTGCTAGGAAAGGATAGGATAGAACAGAACGCATTTACCACTAGGGACATTTCTCATTTCTCAGGTTCAAGAACGACAATTTCCATCCGAGATGAAGGCAAACAAAGACTAAGCAGTTGATTAGGAGCATGGAGGGCCCTAGGAAGAACATGACTAGCAGGAGCAAGACAAAGGCTGAGAGGGCTGCCATCACTTTCTTGAAAGATATCAAGGATGAAGGCCAAAGGAGGAAAGGAGCTCCTGAAGTGCAAGGAAACAGACGGTCAAGAACACAAAACCATTCAGGATTTCTTTCCAAAAGATAACCTCACCATCAGCAGGGTAGTAGCAAATGTCCCTTGGTGCATTGGTAAGGAATGGTGAGGAACTCCCGCACATGCTCTACATCTTTGCAATGTTCATGCAGAGGGAACCAAGAGCCTTTCTTTCACCTCAGGCATCCCCATAACCAAATGAATGTCTATGGTATAAATGTTTTTATTTACATAGTCTGAATGTACAGATGAATTTTGGCACCAATGTACAAAAGGACAAGAACAGTACCTTCTCTGCTCTTTCAGGACTCAAAATACTAAACCCTAAAGGAAAAAGAGACTTTCCAGAGTTTAAGAGAAGATCTGAACATCTTCTCACAAAGCAAGGTAGGGACATAACTCTCAGAAAGGTTAAAGTCACAAATGAGCTGTGAAAGTTTTACCCCAGGGCGGAAGCACCTTTTGTACCCCCTATAAGGAGGGCCAATGGGTGTGTTGAACAGAGGAGCCGTGCAGCTTGGTCTCACTGGGGCAAGTAGAGAGCAGCAATGGCCTTGTTTCCCAGTTGGGAAGAACGGTCATTTATCTGGCTGTGCTTTGGGCACAAATCCAAATGTTCTAGGTGGGAAAATGCCCAACCTTTCCACTACACCAGTGTCACCTTCACTCCCTTGGTTTTCAAAGCCTGTCTTATTTTCATGGTGGTCTGTTCACACTGTCTATCCCAACCTATGGCTCTGGTTACACTTGGGCTTTCCTCCAGGCTGAGGCTGCCCAAATCATCCCCTCCCACACTCCACAGGTCTCTGTCCAGCCAGATCAAGTCCCTGCTCCTCCTCGCTGCGTGGCCTCATGGACGTTAGATCTGGCGAAGAGAGGGGGTGGCAGACAGGGGTGGTCTCTGGGCTGCAGGGCTGGTTTCTGCCACGGCCTGAGAGAAGAGGAACAGCACCAGGTTTGTCGCTGGGAGCCGAGTGGTAGAGGACATGTCAGGGATGCCCAACAGCTGTGTCCAGTGCCTGGCCACCAAGGGCAGGGACACCTCCCTGGGCCTCCTGGGCACAGGGACTGCCTCAGGGCCAGAACCCCAAAGGCCTTCCTGCGAAGGAGGCTGGAGGGGGCGGTGGTGGTGGGGGCTGCACATGGGGGGCTGTGCCACCCCTACGTCACAGGACCAGCATCTGGCAATGCAGCAGTCACAGTGCCCCAGGACAGTATAGAAGGGGCAGTCTCCTGTGTTCCACTGCCAGAGCTGGCCCAGGGGTCAGTCAGAAGACATCCGAGAGGAAGTTCTTGAGGAGACTCTGGTGCAATTACTTGGAGGGGTCTGATGGAAGAACACTGAAGGCTGGATGAGGCTGCTGGAGGGGAGAAGGGCTCCCAACACGTGGAAGAGCCCAAGGCTATCAGGCTTTTTCAGCTGGATCACTGTAGGCAGACCAAGGGAATAATGCCTTCTAGAGGAGCACTGCAGATCTCACCATCCTCATCCCCTGCCTCTGAGGCAGGGGCAGCAACTGTGAGAAAGGAGATGCAGAGATGCTGCAAGGGGTGCCAGCACTTTGGAGCACCCACTGGTGTCCTTTGAGGCATGGGAAGGATTCTTGCCCCCAGGGTTGATCAGGCCGGGGGCATTTGCCACTTTTGGAATCTTCCGAGATGGCTCCAGGTTAGAGGGAGGCAAGGGCTTGGGCATTTTGTGGGAGGCATGACCAGCCAGTGGGATGAGGAGGCAGGTCTTGCTGACATGCGCAGGGAATAGCTGAGATTGCCAGCGCTGGGGTCAGTAAGGAATTTTCACCCAGGGCACATTGGCACTGGTCCCAGGAGTTTTTTGCCTTCCTCTGCAGCATTGAACAAGACCATTTGTGAGGGCCCCTCTGGTCCCTTTTAGCTGGGTGACTGCCTGCTGCTCATGCACTATGAAGATGGCCTCTCATGCCATGCAGCTAGCTGGGGCAGGAAGGCTTTTTTTTCCCCAAGGTGTACCAGCAAGTGTCTCCGGGTTTTTTTTGCCTTCCTCTGCAGCACTGAGCACGGCCCCTTGCCAGGGCTCCTTTGGGCCGTTTCAGCTAGGTGCCCACTGCTCGTGCTCCACGAAGGTGGCCCTCGTGCCCCGCATGCCGGAGGAGGAAGCTGTCTAGACTCCCAGGTGTTGTGGTGTAGGCCCCGCTTCCCCCTACTAGCAAGCCGCATTACAATGTCAGATCATTCATCAACATATAAGAACAAAGAGCTGGGATAATTGGGCACTCTACGACCTTGCCTGTTGGTGCAGTGAGCCAAGATACGAAGCAATACGGTACCTCTCTGTCCCGGGATGAGCACAGCGAGTTGGGACA
>VZSC01014436.1:3895-38903 GCA_013398225.1 Steatornis caripensis
GCTGGGGGCACCTGCTTTAGCGGGGGGGTCTGGGGGGTCTCCAGAGGGCCCTGCCAGCCCCCGCCGTGCTGGGGTTCTGGGATTCTGTGACCTCGCTGGCACTGTGTTCAGTGAGTTACTGAAAGCTTTCCTAGTTCTCTTAAGAAAATAATTTCTCAGCCTAATTCCCGCTCCCTAAACTTCACCTTCTGGCTCTTGATCAGGTTTGGACTGTGACATTGACATCCCCAAAACTATCCAGATGGTACGCAGGCAGCGCTCGGGCATGGTGCAGACAGAGGCGCAGTACAAGTTTGTTTACATGGCTGTTCAGCAGTACATCGAGGCTGAGCAGAAGAGGTTGGAAGAAGAACAGGTGAGTCCCGTTCGGCTTGGTTGGAAAAGCAAAGGCAGAACGTGGCCCACGCCGAACGCCGCTTCCACTCCCACCTTCTCCCTGAAGCCCAACCCTGAACACATGGAGATGAACCCCCACCCACTGCGCTCCCCTGCTGGCACGTGGGCTCTTGTAAGGCTTTCTTCTGTGTCTGCTTTGAGTGGGGTTTTATTGTCTTTGCTTTCTCTTTCAGCGGAGTAAAAGGAAAGAGCGAGACTACTTGAATATCGGCTACTCTCCCATGGAAAAAGGCAGAGCCAAAGGGCAACCCCCTTCACCGCGGGCCCAGTCCGTGTAAGCCGAATGTCTCTCTGCTCGGGCTAAGAACTTCTGCAGCACTAGAGAGAACAGGTTGAGCGGTTATTTATCCTTTGCCAGCCCGCCTCTCCCATACCTGAAACCTGACTGGTTCCTGGCTGTCGTATGGGAATGGCCGAAAATAAACGGGCGATCCCGCCACGCTGTCGGCGGCGGTGGTGGTGGCAGCCCACCTCGCTTGTGTGCTGCGCTCTTGCAGCTGCTTTGGAAGGGAGAGGAGGCAGTAGATCCCAGCCTTTAGCGGGTAGTGCCTCATGCCCTTGGCTCTGGAGAATCTCTGCTAGAGAGTGAAACTCTGCTACTGCCACTGAGGGACTTTTACGGCAAAATCTGAAGGAAGACGAGAAGAGAGCAGAGGGAGGTGGATTCGCACCCATGTGCAGAGGGAGCGTGTGCTAAGTAGCATGAGGTCCTTACGTAAGCAGAGATAAAATACTCCAAATTATGTTTTTCCCTCTTGCCCCAAGTAATGGGATACCAGTGAGTGGTGAGAGGGGATTATAAGTTGAAGGTGAGTGGGTAGGGACATATGTCAGTTATATAATATCGGAGCTTTTGTGCGCCTCGAATTGTTGGATCAGGTTTGGGAGAAGACATGGCTAGGCAGGAGCAGAGGAGTAGGTGTTAAAGTGGAGGCAGAAATGCTGTCGCTGGGCTCATGCAGAAGGAAAAATCCAGCTGAACAGGGCAAGAGGACATGTCGCACATTCTTCTCCAGGAGTTTGGCCGCTGCCGGAACGCTGGCGGCTCCTGTGCCCAGCAGCATGCCGTACCCAGAGCTGCCTCTGTGGGAAGAGCCAGAGCTGAGCCCGGCAGCCGGGGTGCTCTGGGCCCGGGCTCAGGCAGGTGCCGCCCTGGAAGCCAGGAGAGGGGAGCAGGAGGCAGGGAAGGGTGCTGTTTGGGCCCTGCGGCGCTCCACAGGCAGGTGTTGGCAGAGCCGCGCTGGCCCTGCGGTGCATTAGTGACTGCGAAGGCCTCGCTTTCCTGCAGGGCTGAAGCTAAATCTGGATCCTTCGCCGGCATCGTGAACCTTCCAACTCCTGCTGGATCTGGCCAGTTGGGAGCTTCCCTGCTGGCCTCTAGAAATGTTTGTGTCCTGTTTAAAATGCCCAGCTCTGAAACTGCAGCGCTGAATAAATGAGGGCGGGGAGGACTGAGTGGGGCTGAGCCGTGCGAGGCGAGCTCTACGTGGGTGGTGGTGTCGGCTCCAGAGAGCTCCCGTGAGTCCAGCTTTGGGTGTCAAACCTGCTTTAGAGGATCTGGCCTTTGGAGCCGCCCTCTCCTTCCGTTAGATTTTGGAAAATCCGGAGAAATTGGATACGTAAATAGGACTAGGAAATACCGGGAACCGTAGCCGCTGATCCTGCAGAAACTTTGCGTCCGTGAAAGGCTGACGTGTGGAGGAAGGTTCAAGGCTCCATCCCCAAGCTGTATTTGAACTTAGGAAGGGCGGCGCCGCCGGAGGGAGAGAAAACGGGCATTGAGAACAACGGGCAACCCGATGGCATCGTATCTACAAGGCTGGGGAGGGGAAAAGGGAGCTTGGCTGGGCCATTACCTCCTTCCCACAGGCTACCTGCCTCGGGAAGAGATTCAGAGCAGCGAGGCTGTTAATAACAAGGCTTTGTTTCGTGACAGGGTTGATGATGAGTCAGCTTCCGTCTACGAGAACCTTAACATCAAAAGCCCAAAGGTTTCGGGGATGAGTAATACAGGGCGATAAAGGAGCCGGAGGTGAGCTGTATGGAGGCTATACAGGTAGGAATGCTTCCCTTGGTTAACTGAGAGTGTCACCGCGCTCTTGTTTACACTGCATCTCACCCAGCTCCTCTTGAGCTCGGCTTATGCAGATCTCTGGCTCTGCCTGCACTGGGGAGGACGGTTGCGCTCTGCCGAAATTTGTCAGAGCCTAAAGATGTGGCTGCGGGCAGCTGCTTATGGCAGAACAGGGGAAACACACAGGGAAACACACTCCCAGCGCTGTCGGTGGTGGGGTGGGGAGGAGAGCTGTGTTTTGGACTGTTATGTCAGGCAGCTGTCAGACTCAGGGAACGAGACTGCACTGCGGATGCAAGCAAGCAGGGGAGACTTCAGCTCTGTAACCTTATCAAAGCACTTTTCTCCCGGTTATAAACCATGCCATCCTTCCTTCTTGTTGTGGAATGCAGGTTTTGCAGTGTTTACGTCCACCCTTTCCGACTTCTGCGGTCGCGGACAATTTTTTTTTTGCCCGTCTTGCCTTCCCCAAGCACCTTGGATTCAGCGAGGGAGGAAGAAGCAAGCAGAGTCTGCGCCTTAAGAACACGCCTTGACACCTAACTTATTCACGAGAAGGAGCTTCTCCCATTCTCCCCTGTATCAGTAGGTTGATATTTATGTGGAAGTGCCTCTGGACATTCATTAGGGCATCAAGGCTCAGTTTTAATTTTTTTCTGTTTTTCTTAATTTAAGATTCTTATTTTTTACACACAAATTGTTAAAAGGAGTGGAAACGACGATTTGCTTAGGAGCTTCCCCAGGGCCGCCCACTTAGGGCGTTAGTAAAATGTTAGTACACTTTAATGTTTTCATTAGGTCAATCATTTCTAAGCTAGAAGTGTTTTTAGACTAAATGCTGGAGTAACCCTGCTGCCTAGGAGGGGGAGAAATAGAGCGCGCTGCCCAGGCCCAGGTATTGGCGCCTCTCTCGATGCTTCTTCTCACGCCTCCTTTTGGCTGTGCGAGTTCTGGATTTCTATGCAACCCCGCCAAAGCGCGCCGAGCAATCCCCGCCGCTGCAGTACAGCAGATGCGCGCTCGTGCGTGTGTGTGTGTGTGTGTGTGCCTGAGAGTCTGCTGGCTGCTCTGCACGTGGGTTTCATAGCAGAATTGAGACAGATGTGAGCATCTCCGTCTTTGTGTGGGTCTGAACGCTGACCTAAGTGAAATCCCACCCAGCCCATGGGCGCTGAGGGGTAGGGAAGCAGCTTGGGCTGTGCGCTGTGCTTTTAGCCGTGCCTAGCGAGCAACAGCCTAGCAGACTAATCTGAGCTGAACTTCTTGAGCTGGGCCCCTCAAAGCCTGACGCAGCTCTGCCGTTCCCGTGCTGCATGACCTCGTTTTGTTGGGTTTTTTCCCCCCTGCAACTATACGACAAGGCAAGTGTTGTGTCTGCTGAGTAGGGGTGTTCGTTGTAGGAGTGTTTGTGACTTGACCAGTGCCATGAAGATGAGTGTGTCACTGAGTATTGCAGCTCCGTTGGTAAGGCTTGACTTGTGACTGCCAGCGCTTCCTGCCGTTCCAGCCCTAAGGCCTGCAAATAGTCCTGCCAAAGAACCCCTTCCTGCAGGAATCATCAGTGTGTGACGGTGCGCTCTGTGGGGAGCCTTGGGCCCCAGTGCCAGTGCCTGAACCTCCAGAGCGTGCGTGCGGCTGATGTTGAAGTCCTCCTAGGTCTCAGGAACTGGATGGACTTGCTGCGTGGTTGGGGGATCAGTGCCTGCAGCGCCGGCTCCAAGTGTTGAGCAGAAGGGGTTGAACAAAAGCACAATGACGTACCGTGGCTGTATTTCCTGGCTGGTCTTTCTGATCCCTTGTCGCAGGGACAGGAAAACCGTTTATTTTTATTGCACTTTTAATAAATGTTGAATATTCTCAAGGCTCTTTTTTTTTTTTTTTTTTTCCTCCTTTCGTTTTAAGTAATTTGCTTTTTGGGAAAGTGATGACGGTGTGGACAATGGGGCACCCTGAATGTCTGCCATTGCCAAATGCTACTGTTCAGGGCCCTGTTTTCACTTGCTTGGAATCTCCCTTTTGACTCTGCGTGAGCGAGAGGCTCAGCTGCGCGTTAGCTAAACCTTCAGCCTTTGTTTCCAAGTACGTGGTGAGAAGGGGACGTGCAGAGGCACGGCCCCTGCAAGGATGCTCTGACAGACTACTAGGAACAGTTGGAACTGTGAGAACATCTCTGTGGCCCGTTTGCCACCGCAGTGATAGATTTTACGAGGCTGAAGATGGCGTTTCCCTGTCCCCTGCCCTTAACAAAGGTGTAAGGACAAAGCACTTCGTCTCTCCTGGTGTCTGTTTGCTGGGCTTAGTCCCAAATGTACCTTGGGTAAAATGGAAGCGCCTTCTCTGCCGTAAGTCTTGGGGACTCCCTTTGTTCCAAGAACACACTGAAATTGGTGCTGTGAAGATGGCAAGCACAGTCGGGGGGGGGGAGAGAGGACAGAATGAAACAAGTGGGAATCCCTGTCAAGCCCAATGACTTTGGCAGAAGTTGCTACAGCATCTGAAGCGGGTTCTGCAGACATGTGGCTGGCACAGATAATACCAGCCTGCAGCAGAACAACAAAGGTGTTGCAGATACAGCACGCGCAGCAGCTGCTTTCCACAGGAGTTTTGCATAGCAACCGACTTGAGTTACTTCTGCCGTTGCTTCAGCCTTTTCTATTCCAGCTTAGATTTTCTGGAAAGGGAGACTGGAAGCGTCTTTCGTTCAGCTGGGAAGAAGCAAAAGAGGAGCAGTCTTTGCAGCTTCTCATTTCTCAGGTCAAATCAGGTAAGCGCAGAGGGAAGGCACACCGGGGACGACACCGCCTAGATGGTGGTAAGTGTGAATTTACGGGAGAAAGCTGTCCGCGTGTGCGGGATTGTACAACACTGGGACAGCTGACGTGCCACCGGCGGTGTAGCTACCGTGATCTGGGAACGCAGCTGGACTCAGGACTGCGAAGTGAGCACCTCCAACTGCAAGTCAGAAGGGAAACGTGGAGTAATTGCCACAAATTGACACCTTGCATTGTAGAAAACATAATTTAATACATACACGTATGGTACTCGCATACAATACTGTCTTACATCCGTGTGTTTGAATAGAAAACATTTATTTGTAAGCCGCCTTCATCATGAAGACTTTCATTAATCACTGTCAGAACATCACTGCATTGAATACAAATATAGCGTGAGCAACTGGCCTGTGTCTTAATACTGACACATTTTAAGATTAGGAGGGTAAAGCTGTCAAAAGATGGAACTTCTTTCGGTTTGGCAACAGTTTGCCCGTGAGAAGTATGAATGAAGTTGGCTGATGAAGCAAGTTGAGGGCAGGGTTGTGCTGCTGTGTCGGCGTGCCGAACGGAGCTCACGCCCTGCCTTCAGAATCGCTTTCCAGGTAGGGGTGAGTGATTTTGGGGGTTTTTTAAGTACCTTCTTAGGAAAAACGAGTAGAATGGCTACTCTGTTCTGTTCAGAGGCTCGTGGGGATGGTAACGCAAGCTGGACGGTGGGTAGCAGTGATAGAGCCGTGTTTTGTCAGCAGGAGGCAGCATTTACACCTCCAACGTTGAGTAACGCCACGGAGCTGTTTCAAGCGTGTGCAGTAGGGTTACGTTTCATCTGCTTATATGACTTTGATGTGTCTTTACCCTCCCCACCGCAGCTCCTCTTAGGAATAATCATGTAGATCCTTCAGTTTGCAAAAATAGCCCTTTATTCCCGAAGGGAGTTACGAGGAACTACACCCGCTGTCACCTGCTACCCAGCCAGGACGGCACACGGCCGCGCGCCGCTCGAGGCAAGCACTGCTAGAAACCTGGCCGTTGCTTTCAAGGCTCCGGTTTCTATGGAGAGTTTGGTGAGGCAGCTCCTTGGAGCATCCCTGGGCTGGAGGCAGCTTGGCAAAGTATTTCAGCAGAACTGCTGGAGGTGGGGGCGTGTGTTCAAGTGCAGGCACAGACCGAGCGTGGGGAGCGGGCCACGGCATCCGCCAGCAAACCAAGGAACGCCGTCAAGGCAGCAGGGCCCTGCTCCTGCCTCCCCGACGTGCGGCAAGGAGGGAGCCGACAGCGCCGCTCGACGGGTGCGAGGGGCTGCCTCGCTGCTACTGGAAGGGGAGTTGTGTCGCGGGTGTTGCCGCTGTGGTGTGTTTGGAGGGGAGATACTCTGGCCTGCTCATCGCAACAGTCCTTGTGAAGCAGCGGAGGTTCCCCGTCTTCAGGGCACACTGGACTGGCCACAGAATGATGCAGAACAGGATGATGATCAATGCAGAGAGGAGGACTATGCGTTTCCAGTCATCGCACATGTCGCAGCGGGACAGCCTCCCAGCTAACCCTGCCGGGGGGGCTTCCGGACTTTCTGGCTTGCTCATGGCGACGTCAATGGAAATACACGAGTCTGGATTCTCAGGGTCGTCAGACGACTGGCGGCAGCAGAGCTTGGTCCCTTCCATCCAGAGCACCTTCTCCTGCTGCAGTTCAGGGGGCAGCGTGGCGAGGAGCTCCTTGCTGGTCTCGAGTGCTGGGGCACCTTCCAGAGGGATGCTGGTCAGCTGCCTGCAGAAGGGGCACGGGAGCTGGTCCTCTGGTTGGTTTGGGGGCAGCCCCGTGCTCAGGCGGGCCACGCACTCCAGGCAGAAAACATGGGAGCACCGGAGCAGCTTGGGTGTCTTGAAGGTGTTGTCATAGGTGTTGAAGCAAATGGAACACTCGACAGGGGAGGCTGGCTTCGGAGACGTTGGGTTCGGAGAGCCTGGCTTGTCGGTTGGGGACCTCGCCTTTCTCTTGCCATCTCCTGGGGAGGTGACAACGATGGGGCTGATGGGGATGGGGACTTCGCTTGGAGACGCGGGGACTGGGCTGGTGGGAGAGTCTGGTGTGCTAGAGTGCCACAGCTGCGTGAAACACGACATGACGGAGCCCGGGGAAATAAACAGAGCCCTGGGAGACTCTAGAAGAGAAGAAAACCACAGCCTTCATTTTAAACAATGTGAAGACACCCATCACCAGACCTGCATTTAACCCCTTGAAAGGAACAAAGAGCGAGTTTACGGCTTCCGCTGCATCCTGAGCCTGGAACAGATCCCTGCTAGAGCTGAGGATGATACAGTTAGTCTGTTCAAAGCTGCATGCCGAAGGTGGAGTTAAACATCCTGCAAAGAAGCAAGCAACCAGCAGAGATCCACCATCCAGCCAAAGCCTTTTTTCACCAGAACCACCATGGCGTTACAGATGGGTGCAGGCTCTCCCCGTACAGGCCTCCCTCTGGGCAGAAAAAAACACAACGAAAACCTACCCCGGCTGGTGCTCCCCGACACCCGAGCAGGGAGGAGAGCAGAAGACTCCATGAGGTCAAGCAGGGACCTCGCTATGGCAGTCTATTAGTCTGGGAGGCACTCAGATATTATGGTGGCAGCATGAGCAAGGCCTAAGAGACAGATAACACTATTCAGTCGTGGAAGTAGCAGGGGAGTGAATCTCGTCGTGTGCTCAGACAGAGCTTTGTGCCTTGAACCGTGCTTCTGCGCGCTGCCTAGCAGGCAACTGAGGCACCACCCAATGATGCTGCCTGGTTTTGTCTGTCCGGAGTGGGACCCGAACACCCCCATGTCACAGGAGAAGCCAGGGGAGGTGAGGAAACACTGTTATCTTGCAAAGTTTGTTCCGTCCTCTGCCCCCAAGCAGCACAAGAAGCATCTCTGTCTTGTCACCATGACACAGCAAGAAAAGCAACGTTGGAGGAAATGGCCTTGGTGCAAGGGGAATTCTCCGCTGTTTCCTTGTTGCTCTCGTTTCCCTAGGGAAACGCGCTCTTCCCTGTCCTCAGCCCTCAAGGAGTGCCAGCACGGCCCAAGCCTTGCTGTGTGCTGCCACGTGCTTTCTGCTTTGTTGTGGTGTGCAAGCAGGAGCGTAGGGTTGAACGGCTAATACGCCACTTCCAGCAAATTGGTTTACGACTTCCTCCAGCCTTTTCAGCGACCTAAGTATTACTTTTAATTCCAGTTATCCTACGCTAGACGTGCAGCTTCGCATACGTTGATATTCAGATATATAACCTCTCAGCTATTGAGCACTCTTCCCTGAAAGCAAGGGTTTACCTGGAGGGAGTTCCCAGCGACGGCCCTGATGCTGTGCGCCCGGGGAACGCTTTTTTTAGGATGTGTCACTGAACTAGCTAGGCTTGATTCTTTGCATTGGGAGATTTACCAATGACAAGCCAGAAATGTTCAGGTTGCTGCCGTAATTATAGGTCTCCAGTCAATCCAGCAGTGGCTCACCAGCATGGGGTAGAGACTGGTGTCTCAGCGTAAAAGGCTGATTTAAGGTATCAGAAAGACTGCGTATCCCTCACACCACACAAAACCCTCTCCATTATTTAAGAATGAGGTATTCTCCCCTCGCCCATCGCAGCTAGCATTGCCAGAGCTGACACCGACTTTAAGAACCTTCCTCCTTTTTCTTCTCTTACTCTAAGCGAAGACATTTTTGTGGAGCCTCTCCTCGAGTTAAATTTTCAGTCACAGACTGGCCGCGCTTTTCAACGAGTTTTAATGTGGGGGTTTTTTTTTAATGTATGTTTTTCTGCCCACAGACCACCACGCGTGCTTTAGCACCGTCTGGCAGATGCTGATGAATTACAAATCCAAGCCGAAGTTGGCACGGAGGCTAGGGAAACTCCTGCTTTGTTTTTTACTAAATCTCCTGTTTTGCAGAACTCCATCCCCTACACTCAGGTCTTTGCAGTTGCTCAGCTTGGAGTGTTTGTCAGCCACGGCGAGCAGCAAAACCGGTGGCAGAAGGTAACCTCAGAAAGAGAGAGCCTTTGCTTACGCAAACTGTGATTTCATAACCTATGTGAAAAAGCTGTTCTGCTGGGGGTTTTGCCTGTTCGGTGATACGACAGCTATAGCAACAGCAGTGTCTTGATAGTAAACTTGAGGAAGTTTACTCACAGCACTTGCTTTAAAATGAAGATACAAAGCTTTTGTCCACACTTGCTCTTTGCTAAAGATGATCGTGACGCTCTAGATGCTCGCAAGTTTTAATAGATTTAGAGTCTACTTATTTTTATCAGCGTCTTGGTGTTACAGGGCACCCTGGTCAGACACGGCACAGGTAGCTGGCTTAAACTGGGAAGATACGAAGAATAGGGCACAGAGCAGAGGCATGGGACGGACAGCTTTAATTCATACTCTGCCATTCTGGACAGGTCAGCCGCTGCCGCCGCCCTGGGTGTTTTGGTGTGTTGCCGTAGAGCTGGTGCTCTGAAAGTTAAATCGGGTTTGGGCAGCAGCTAACACAGGGACCACAGTTTCTCCGGGGCACTACTGCTCTACTGCTAAACGCGAGCCAGTCATTAAAGCCGGAGAGTCCAACGAAGAGATGCAGCGTGGAATCTCAGTAGAATTAGTTAGGGTTTGGAATTTTTGTTTGTTTTTCTGTTTGGTTTTGTTTTTTTTTTTTTTTGCACTGCACGATCACGTGATTTCTTTTTAAAATACAATTCAATGTCTTCAATTGTTCAGACCTCCACGGCCACACTGCATTTCCTCAGACTCTGCAGCTATTTACTTGGCTTTCCCAGCTATTTACCTGGGCTTTCCAGAAACTTTGGGAGCATCAGTTCATAACTAAACCATGCAGGAGAGGCACATAAACTCAGATTTAAAACTGAAGTAGTGAAGTACTTTTTACTGCCCAACGAGTTCTAGGAAACTCCTTTCCACGCCATAAAACCAGACAGAAGAGAACACGCAGTTAAGACAGTGGCCAACGCTGCTAACTCAGAGCAACTGAATACACGGCAAGTTCAGAGGCGTACAGCAGATAAAAGTCTATAAATACCTGTTCAGAGTGCTGTTTAGAAGGCGAAAAGCATGTTCTGGGCTCTTGATTTCTATCCGCGAAGAGCCTTCTCTCCAGAGGATAGCCTTAGGCTTAGGGTCTGTTGTATTTATAAGCCGCCTTCTGGTATTCGAGCTCCCCGGTAGCTTCCTGAGTTGGTCTGGCAAGACAAGTAACCTCTAACAGCTGCCTGTGTACAAATGGCCCTGCTGCTGTAATTCCAGTATCTTTTATACCTTCCTGTCTCGAGGTGACTTACCTGCTCCACCTGCCTTTCCCCATCACCACTGAATCACTCTGTTGGCTGCGAGCACGCTCCCGCTCCGGCCGGTTCCTATGACAAACAGGGCAGGTTGGAATGCTCCTGATAAGGGGCAGCACTGCCGGGACACCCGCCCGGGTCTGCCCTAGGGAAGCGATGTGAGAAATGTTTATTCCTTCACCTGCCCTGGGCTGCAGCAGGCCTTCCCTCTGGGGGTCCCTTCCAACCCCTACCGTTCTGTGATTCTGCTTTCCCATAAATTCTCGCAGTTCTTCGACTAGCTTTAAGGCGGTTGTGTTTTTTTTTTTATTTACTCTTCATAATCTGGTCTAGTTTGTGCAGACATACCGGCCGCGTTCTCGCAGGGCAGCGAATCTTCTGAAGGAAAACTTCAGGGCACCTAAAACCGGTAGTTACTGTTCTCTTGTTTCTTCACAAAGGCCAAATAATTTGAACGTGCCTTAGACTAATAGCAGAAACAAGGTTCTGGCAGTCAAATGTATTGTGACGGGTTCAGCAAAAAATTGTTGCAATAGAAAAATCCAGTGTAGTTTTGGAAGCCTGAAAGCTGTTGATAAATTAATTGAACCACCCCATACAGTCATATGTCTGCAGAAGCTCCTGCAGAATTGTTCAATTGTATGGATTGTCACAGAGAAGGAATTCCATTTTTTGCAGGTTTTGGTAGTAACCGATGGAGAGAAATATCATTCGACCTGCAAACCTTTTGTGGTTCAAAGGACATCAGTCCGTGAGCCAGAAAAAAGAACGGACAAATTTACACTCGCATGTAGATAAGCAAACAAGGGGCGGGGGGGGCGGGAGAGTAACAGGCAAACGTTCAAAATCGAGTTCTTATTTGTTGCAAACACTACTTTCCTTCGTTCAGTTTCTCAAGAAAACAATGCGAGATGGTCTGTGGAATCTTTCAGGGCGGCATCAGGAAGTCCCTTCTCAAAAAATGGTGGAGAAACTTCACTCTAAAAACTTATGGAACGGCATTCATCGCTTGGGACAGGGAAGGGTCTAAATGCCCCAGGCTTTCTTGGCAATCAGCTACACCTCGCTTTCGCTTCCACGTTCCTCTCTTTCGGGTCACGTTGTTCAGTTCTAGCGAGCTGAAAGCCAAAAGGACGCTTTTAAGAATAGGAGAAGCGTGGTGAAATTACCAAAGTTTAAAATCAGTTTCGGGATTAGAACTAAGGTTACCCGATCCTTCCACAGCTCGAAGGATCAGGACTAGAGCGTTGTTCCCCAAGCGGATTCACCACGAGCTCCGGGGGTAACTCGAGAAGACAAACACCGCAATGGAGAATTTTAAGACTAAACTTTCCCAGCTCTGCACCTCAGTGGTGCGGCTGCCTCGTATACCATAACAACCCATACGCTAGACTGAGCGCACAGTACCAGCACAGTACTCCCCCGTCTATTTATGTTGCTGTTCAGGGCTGAGCGAGGCTGGGAGCAAACGCTGTCTACGCTGACAAAGCAGGATGCTTGATGAATGGATGCAAATCAGATTTTTAAAAGTCTTGCTCACTTAGTCACTTGCATAAGCACTTTGGGAAACCGGGCTCAAAATCAACGACGTTTCAGTAACGTGCTGGGGTATGTTACACTCGGTAACGCACTGAGGAACGAAAGCCCTTGTTTCGGGTCTGGCTGAGACCCGCTGCCGTGGTAGAGGAGCAACACTGATTCACACTTTGATCATGCTCTAAAGAAAGACGCGGGCGTATTTTAAGCCCTTTATCCACTGACGAGACCAGGATCGCTGAACCGAGCAGGCTACTGCTGTTTCAGAGTTTCAGTGTTTCTGACGCTGGTTTCCCGTCAGCCTCCACGTGACTGCTGCGTGGAACGGGTTGAGTCGAACCCAGAAGCTGAGAGCCTGGGGCAAACTGGGCCGCCCCACACATGCCCCCACGCTCCTCCCTCCGCGAGGATACGCTGGGTACGCAAGGCACGGAGCACGCGGAGACCTAGCGCTGTGCTGGGATGGCGATCGGGGCTTGGCTTCTGAAAGTGAGTGGGAGGCTTGCTGTTATTTTTATCTTCTGAGGAATAAACTGAGCATGTCAGGAGCTGCAGCTGGTCTTGGGTGGATCCCAGAGGACCGTGAGCAATCAGATGTGGGAGCGCACACTGTCACGGTTGCACTTAAAGAAACATCAGTACCAACAGTTACTTTATTAACGCTGATTTCCTTGAACTTGCATCACACATGCACACCTCGGGGGCTTCTCAACGGTGTTGTGTGTGTACAGGTGTGGGGGTACGCAAGCAGCCGTCTGGAATTACTTGTCCTGGATTGGCTTTTGCTGAGGCAGGCGGGAATGAAGTTGATGCGAAGTGGAACACTGGGATGAGGCGCAGGAGATGCATGCCTCTGGTGTAAGCACTGTGACCTTGAGGAACCGCACTGAATTTCCATGGACTCGTGCGGCTCATTTCCTAAATAAATAAGTAAATAGATAAATAAGAAAATGAAATATAAGGCTTCCTTTTTGGTCATAGTCTTTGGATTGTGTATTTAGATGGGAACCTGGGAGCGATGGGGGTTGCCTGCTATGTAGGGCTGGTCACAGTGGCTCCAGCCGGAGACCGAGTGGAGGATCCCACCGGCAGCAAATAACTGTGAGTGAAACATGAAGCTTTCAATTGCCGCGCCCTGCCCGCCGTCGCCTCTCCTCGTCACCAGCATCGGTAGCCATTGCCGTCTTGTCCAGGACTGCGGGCGAACCGGTGAGCTCTTCTAAAGGGTATGTGTTCTTTTCAGGGGGATTTAGGAAGGTTTGCAATGAAAAAGATTGTTTCTAACAGCAGCTACTAACTGGTCGAGGACGTGGCCATTCGAAAGCTTGCAAGCCAGGCTCCTTAGTGTGAAGGGAAGCAAGGATACTGCAGAGTGACAAAACCAGACTGCTGATTACAGCTTTAGGCTGTTTCCTTGGCTTGTCTTTACCTCCACCACTGCCCAAGTGTAACTCTTTCCATTCTCTGTGTAGTTCATCACAGTGGATGAACTTAAAGCTCACAAATCAAGATGGGTAGGAGAACAAAAAAACCCCAAAACTGAAAACCATCAAGCCATGAGCAACAAGCTTCCTCTGATCTCTCCCTCCTTTCATCCAGGACTAGCTAGGTGTTCGCTGTTATGTACCACTTGGCACATCTGGGCGCGCTGCCTTTTTGTTCATGTTTTGGTATGGTTTACAGCTCTGGTTTGTTGGGCTACGTCCTAAGGCCATGTATACAGCATGGAAGGGATTTAGGAGGCCTTTTGGGCTGCGAGAAACCCAGGGGAGCAGTTGCTACAGGAGCACAAAAGTATGAAGAGCCAAACTGCCTTGGACTCAGCCTTTGCAGGANCAGCCTGGAAGGGATTTAGGAGGCCTTTTGGGCTGCGAAAAACCCAGGGGAGCAGTTGCTACAGGAGCACAAAAGTATGAAGAGCCAAACTGCCTTGGACTCAGCCTTTGCAGGACAAAACTCCAACACACGTAGTGTTATTCCTGCCTACAAAAGATCTGTCTACCAGGTTCGTGGAGCTGCACCTTACTTTCAAGGGAAAGAGTAAGGATATGGCTTAGGACAGATGTGTTGGTTTTAACTGAGAACAAGCGTGTCTAAATCAAACACCCTTGTGCGACACGGAATAGAAGTCTCTGTGGGGTTAAACGCTTACAGCAGGCGGGTACTACTTAGACCGTGTTTTCTATTAGCTCACACATTCGTGTGCTTGCTCCCAAGCTGCTGAAAGCCAGTGAAAACACACCCCCCCCCCTCCCCACGTGCGCCCCTCAGCTTCTGGGACTTCTGGCACAGGTCCAGCTCAGTAGCTGAGCTCTCCGCCTTGTTATCATCTGTTAATGAGATGCCGAAGAAGCGGCGAGACCCAGTTCTGACAGTACTGAGTTTGCCTGGCAAACAATTTCTTTGGCCTCGAGCTAGTATCACTTCTTGATCCTACAGGGTTCCCCGGAGTCAGACGGCCTGGTGCTCTGTGCAATTAATGCTCCAGGGCGGTAAACAGCACCATTAAGTGTTGTTTCCCATGCTAAGTCATTGGAGCTTTTTTATCTGTCTGGCTTCACGTGCAGCTAGCTGCCTAACCAGGTGTTCGCTGTAAAGTCTTATCATCCTTGTAGTAGTTTGCACCTACGGCTAGACTGGGCTATTTAAATGCCAAAGTATAGATTGGGTACTGCCGGGAAGGAGCCTCGGGGAGTCATCAGCTCAGCTAGACGGGAACTCACCGTGGGATACTTCTACTATAATTATATTTTATCCTTCTCCAACTGTTTCTATCGGACAATCTCAAGACACTTTGCAGCCTCAGTGGGCTGAGCCTTCCAGTAACTCTGTCAGTGGAGGACGTTATCTCGTTTTACAGCTGAGGAAGTTTTGTGGCGCACGGGAAGCCCAGACAACATTGAGAAATGCTGCTGTGACCTCTGTGCAAGCAGCAATGCCTGGACAAGCTGTGCCCCTTAGCGTGGCAGAGTGACTTGCCAGAGCAGGGGGAGAAGACTTCAAACAGGTGGTGGAGTGGGAAACACCATCAGCGTTGTGCATAAATGTCCACTGAGGTCGCTTCATACAGATTTAGAGAAAAACTGCGCCTGTTAGAGCCACGGACTGTGCCCCTTGGGTGACTCCTGTCCTCTAAGAGATGCCCATCTTTACCGACTAGGCTAAGCGCAAGTTCTGGAACCGTGTGCCCCTGTAGTTCAATCTCATTCAGACACCGGATCCACCTGGCACCTAATTTTGCACTGTTCTCCATTTCCTGTAGTCACCAAGAAAGCACCATGATTAGATAATCATTACAAAGTACAGATGCAACATAGCAATTTTCCTGATACTCTATAGCTCATGTGACTATTACCCTTCAGCAGCTTGAGGCTGTATGATTCAGCCTCTCGCGGCTAGATTCTCAAATAGCAGGAATAGCATCCATTCCCTGGACATAAGGTCAGGTCTTTTCTTGTAGCCCATTGTTTCTGAAGGAGCAAGTGACTTGGACCAATGGCTAAGCTGTGGTCTTAAATCATTGGTGATCGATGATACCATGCCTAGGGAACTGTTGGCTTTCCAAATGTCTATGCTGCTTCTGTAGTGGCTTGCAAGGAAAGTTTGGTATCAACAATCCTAAACAGTGGCTCAAAGGAAGAGTAAACCACACCAGAATTAAGGTCCTTGGAAGTATTCAGTGAGTGTGGCAGTTCTTTCAGTTAAGATGATACCCATAATGCGGCCCGTGAGAGGAGTGGGCCTAGGGGAAGGGTCGCTAGATGTTCCCAAGAACCGCAGCGCCAGCTCCGTTTGATGCTGTGAGTGGCTCAGGCGCAGCTCGAGTTGAGATGTAGTGCACGTGAAGTGCACGGAGACCTAAGTAATTACGCTCCTGAAACACAAACGGGATGCTCTTCCCAGGGACCCGTAAGGTAGGTGTTGTTGCCAGCCCTAGAATAAGTTATCCAGAGGCAGCTGCAGTCATAGCATGTTGCTGATGAGGGAGGCTATCAGCAGGACTAGAGGAGATGCCAATGGAAGCGAGGTGAAGGGCAATGTTAAGACAAGCTCTCACCAACACATCGTTAATTGCTCTCATGATCGTCCCACAGAGGCCATGTTCCGTCAGCGTTACTCACTTCCCGGCGTGGTGACACGATGAACTTGGGAAATGGCTTCTGATGTCAGAGCTGAGGAGTGAATGTCTGCAGGGACACCTTGCTTCTGCTCGCCGGTGACTTTTCCTTATGTAACAAGCCACCTGCTGGCTAAATTCTCCCCTTCCGCGCCTCAACAGTGCTCGGCTCCTCTCGCATTCACACAGCCGTACAGGTGCCTCACCCCACAGCGAGGGTTGCTTGCACTCATCAGAGCACACCCGGCCAGGAACAGGGTGTTGGGATGCTAAAGCGCCCAGCCAGGGACATCTTCTGGTACACGAGACCCGAAATCCAGCGCGTGGCTGCCCATCAGATCACTACAAAAAGGATCTGATGCTGGCGGTGATGGGGCACAGGGTTCTCCGTGGTGTCCGTGGTAAGGGCTCACACCGGAGAGCTCTCCACTAATACTGATCTTTTCAGATTACCAAGAGCACATTCCGAGTTGATCCCTTTTGCTTTCTTCACCCTGCAGGAATCCACCAGCTTGAGAAGGATCAGGTGATTGACACAACTTCTCAGCAATCTCCAAGGACAAGCGTGCCCCTAAGCTCCCTGTTCCTGTGCGAAGGGTGGACATGGCAACCTCTGTGACTTCCAGCTGGGCGATGGACACCACCACACCTTGGTCTCAGTGGCGCTGTATTCCTCCTGCACTGAGCAAGCACAGGACTCTGCCTACTGTCTCCTTCCCTGTTAATTATCCCTGAGCCATATCATCATCCTAAAACTTTGCAGTAGGGAAGTGCTTCTTAACTTTTTGGTTTTCTTTCTTTTTTTTTTTTTAATTCCTTTAAAGCCTCAGAGATAAATTGTTGCTTCTTTGCCCTCTACCTACCCAACACAGAAATGACGGAGTGATTAATAGACTTAGGACATGCCATCGTAGCTGTCCTTTTTAAACTCTGATCCTTTTCTACCCCTATCTTACAGATGTGTCTGTATTTGCTTTGCATTCCTCGAGTTTCCGAAGTATTGATAGAGTTGATCTTCTCCAGACGGTGGCTGAATGCTTTTTCAAGTGCGACACTTCAGCTGCGGCCAATCCATAACAGGTTTAGTTATGGCAATTATGTCTGCAGTTGGCTATTCATTTGTGTTGTACATATACGGTTAATCATTCAGCTGCTTAAGGGAGGATAGGATAAGGGAGGCGGGCTAGGAGTACAGTAAGAAAAATATCTTAGTGAGTTGTCCGTGCTGAAGAGAGTAACTTATACTTCAATCCTAAAGAATGTGGTGGGACAAGAATGCAAAACATATCCTCATATGAATTTGTAAATACATTAGCAGATGCGGCGATGTAAACTGAGTTCCAGTAAGATAAGGCAAAGTGAAAAGCAGTCAGTGTTGGCACAAGGGTAAAACGTCCTTCCAGTCATCAGATAATTTATCGCCATTATATGGAGATATAAAAAGAACATAAGGATGTTCTTTGTGCCTTCATAAAAGTTTAATTTGTGCCTCCATTCCTGAGCGTGGCTCTGTCCCCAAACACTTTCTGACATATGGATCTGAGCTGGAGAGGCACTGTCATGCTCGGCGTTCCAGCAGGAGACGTCATTTCAGTTAATGATTCAAAGGGAAAGAGCAATCATGAGTGATGCCCTTTTAATGTATTTCTACTATTTTCCACATACATATTTATTATACTGTTTTAGCAAAGTAGGACACCAGAGCCCTTTGCAGCTCTCGCCTCAGGCTCCAAGTCGCTTGGTGTTCACTCGAGGGACTGGCAGTGTCACAAAAGCTGGTGTTTCGTAAGCGTGTGACTGGAGAGAGCAAAACCAGGGGATAACGCACCAGATCCTCAGCGGATAGGAGTGGGTTTTACACTGGGCCGCTCTGGAGTTCCCGGCGCGCTCGCAGTCGCTGAGGATCCAGGGTTCAGAGGAACACGCAGACTGGTGCTTGAGCAGCCTTGGTGCCTCCTGGGGAGCTCTCTTGCCTTCCGTGCGCGTACACGTGCACGCATGTGGTTGCACAGATAAATGCTGCTCTCATTCTGCTTACCTCATCCCACCACGATCTTTGCACACTGCATGCTCTAAATTATATGCCCTGCATCCTTTGCTCAGCACTTCGCACAGCACAGAGCACTGGCGCCTTTCAGTGCTAGCGTAACAACGATATTCCAGTGTAATTACCGGACAGGAACTCTGTCCAGACACGGGCTGTCTGTCTCAGCGTAGTGGAAATAAGAACTCGGAAGAGGGTTGTGGGGTTTGGCCCTCTACAAATAACGGAAAGGCAGAATCCCTTATGCATGTGATAAAACATAGAGGAACACTACAGTATTTGTATTCACAGTGCAAACCATTTTCCATCTGTTAATACAGATACTAACTCTAGTTTACATATAAAGTGCAAATGTTTGTGGTTTTTTTTACACTCGCTTCCTTCAAGCCTAATCCTATGCTAAACAACAACTACTTACAGTGAGTTCAGTGGAAAATGAGGATGCTCAGCAGCTTCCAGGACCGCACCTTTGGCTCTCAGACAAATTCAGCATCGTGCCCTGCCACTCGTTCTGAGCAAAAAATTACACTCAACAGAAGAATGAAATCTTGTGAAGTTGAAATGTAATTGCTGCATATTCTCTGCAGAAATCCTCCATCCGGTTAGCAGGACGAAAGATCAAGTTCTCGATTGTGGATCTGGGGTAGCAAACCCTTGACTCGGAATTCCGCTTTCACGGATGTCGTGTCGATGTTCACGCCTCAAGACACTGCATGAGCTGCGTGCCTTGGAGATTCCTCCTGCCACTACTCCGTCTCCGTGAAACACATCAGTGAAGATACCTAAGCTCTCTTGCTCAGCTGTAGACCTTTTGTGAAAGGGAAATATCACAACTGATAATGGCGATTGCACTTGTGCCAGGGCAGGACCGGCCTCCAACCTTCCCACAGTTTGGGTTTGTGTTGCAGGCTTTCCATCCCGTTGGCTGGACCTTCTCCCAGGTATAGAATTACCCAGGCAGCATCCCTCGGGAAGGTCAACACCTGGATTTAGTTAGTCCTCAAGTAAATAGTTCTCGCTGATCAGAACACGAAGTAAGAGAAGAGCTCCTCTGGAGGGACTTTGATGTATTTTTAATGTACCTAATGCAGACAGTGAGTGTTTTAGCGATGGACAGGATATTAACAGCTAAACTAACTGCGTGCCTATTTGCTCTTCCTAAGTGCAATCTTAAATGTTTGTACAATCAACAAGGAAAAAATAATGAAGTTTCTCTTGTCCTTGCCATTCTTGCTCATGATCAATATTTGATAGAAATTTCTTTAATGAAGGGCGTCAAGCTTCCCTGAGTGCCTTTCTTTTTCACATCTTGTGCTTCCTGGCCTGTGAACAGCCTCAGTTAGGCTTAACGCAGTTTCCACTAAGGAAACAAACGTTGGCTATGATGCAGGTGTCAGGAGGGGACGGGTCCCTGTGTTATAAAAGGGCCTTTGATCAAAACTGACATCAGGGAGACAGAGATGAGGAAAAAACCTAGGAAGGTCTCCGTGAACTGTGACAACGGCGGCAAAAAACAGACAAGAAAACAAATAAAGCGTATGTCTACTGCTTTGCAGGTGTGTGAGATGCACCACAAATGCATCGGTTCTGTATTTCTTCAGATCTGTGGGATAGTGACTGTGTCTCAGCTCTCCGTGCCATGTGTACGGCAGTTGTTGAACGTTTGGCTCCAGTACTGGTCCAGTAACGGACACGCTGGCCAGGCTAAATGACTGCTCAGTCACTGTTCAGTCCATTGTGCACCTCTTCACGTAGATAAGGAGACATAAAAAATTAAAAAAGCTCTAGAGCCAGTTGCTGTTCTTTTTCTTCCTTGACCTGAAAATTACTGGGATAATATTCAGTGGCAACTTGTTGAGTTGTAATTTAGATTAAAGCTAATGTTTCAAATGAGTGTCCAAATGCAAGCTGATACATCAATGACTGTTCCAATTAACTTCATTGCACTCGCTTTACAGAAGGAGGGTTAAATACTGACAGGTCTGGCGTCTCTGAAGGGAGGTGAGGACCTTGGGGCTTCAGTTTCTCAAACATAAGGAAGATTTCTCTCTCCATTTCTTGGGGTTTTTTTGCTATTTTCTATAGTCGAGAATGCCACAACAAAATGTATTGTAACAATTTTTTGCTGTATACTTTTTATTTTGTGCATAATTCATATTTATTTAAAATGTTCTTGAGATAGTTCAGATTACATACAGCTGCCTTCCTCACCCAACGATACCTCCTCCTTCCGTGCTTCCTTCCGACGTAGTGCAATCACAGTGCTGCGTTGATGGGAGAATTATAGTCGTGGAAACAGGCTGCGATGTCATAAAAAATAAGATCTTGTTGCCTGGTCGGTGGGATAGACGGTGCTGCACCACTTACTTAGAAACGGAGTCACTTTAGAAAAGGTAGATGAAGCATTTGCAGGAGAGACAGGTCATCTCCATGATTTTGCTTTAAACTATGGAACATCCTACTTAGTAACAGAGAGACACTGCGGTGGCTTTTATTTTTGTATCTGCGGCGCTCACAGGTGGTGAGCTACAAGACCCGCAGAAAGTTATCTTGTCCCTGTGGTATTTACCGTGAAAGAGAAAGGAAAATAAAAGCTGTTCAACGCGTAAGCTGAGAGCTCAAACACGACGAGCTCCAAGCATCTTTTGTTTAGGAAATTCCTTTCTGCGCGGAGCGCTTTGGTTCGGAGATTTTGATCCCACGCTCGCCTCCCCAAAGCACCCACCCCCGGGAAACAAAAATACAACTCACTTCATTATGCTTTTTTGTTATTATTTGTAACAAGATGTGGCCACTTGTAAGGGAGCTCTTTAAACCCACGCTGCTGACTGCGTGCCAAGGCAGCTGAAGCTACTACTGCCCTGAAGATGTCATTCGGAGCGCGGTAGCCTCCAGCAAGCAGGAGATCACAAGTGCTGTGTTCTAGTATGGATTTTACAGCCATGAGTGGGTGTCTGGAAAATTGCTGGTTCTGCTGCTGACTTCCCGTGTCCGCACGGATGCACGCTGCCGGCTGGCCTTCCAGCGCTGAATAAACACCCATTGCCCCCAGGTGACGGGGTAGGGAAGGAGGAGCAGCTGCTTTAGGGATCTGGGTTCCCAGCGCTCACAACATGTTGGTGTGTTGGTGCACCGCGTAGGATGGGAGCAAGCAGCTGGTAGAAACTCTGCAAGGCGCCGGTGCCCGCCAGACCCCTGCGAAGGCCCCGTGGAGCTACGGCCTTGGGCGCAGAAGAGCTTGTCAGAGCCGTGACTGGAGCATGCCTTCCCCATCACTCATCCCGTCCTCAGTTCTTGAGACAATAATGCTAAAAATTACACTACGGCGAGCGTTAGGTTTCATTCTCTGAAGGGTTAAACACCTGTTTTCATAAACCGGCAGATAAATTCCTTAGGTTTTTTATTGATGATTTGCCATATATCCTGTTTATGCTTTTCGCAGGGTCTAGTTATTTACTTTTCCTTGTAGAATCTTTTATCAACACTTGGATATTAACAGAATTTTTTTGGAAGTTTTTTACTTTTTTTTCTTTTATTTACCGTGAACAAAGTAGTATTTGCGTACTGCTGCATGTGGAGATGATGTTGCTTCAGGAGCCAGAATGTACTGAATGAGAGATTTAAAAGCTGTTAAATAAAAGAGAAGGGGGAAAAAAGGGAGAGAACGCTGTATCTTTTCCTTAATATAAGGCAAGCACGGGGTTAAAAACATTCCAAATCAGAGATCTGATGAGCAAGCTCCTGCGGCTGTGCCCATGGAGACGGTCTTCATTTGGGAGGACTGGAGTATAAATAGGAAAGCCCAAGGCTGGGAAGGATTTTTTCTTCTTTTCTGTCTTTTCCTGTCATGAACGGAAGACAGGACGGTGCTAATCACGTGCTGGGAGATTAACTTGAAGAAAGTGAGTTGTAATTATAATTTTGATGTCCGTTAATGTCTTATCTGACAGGCTGTGACCTGCAGGATGGAAGCCGGTGGTGAATTCTATTTCGTGGGAGCTACGTCGCTCAGCAAAGTCTCATGGAAGACAGCACAAGGTTGCCACGACTGACTCTTCAAAGAGAATTTCCCTTCCAGTATGTGCGTTGGATGGCTAAACCTAGTGAACAGGCTGTTTTCTACAAGCCTCTCTTGCCATAAGCCGAACTAATTTAAACCAAAATATAAGTTTTAAAGCTAGCAACAGATTTCTCCTGTTATTCAAGACAACAGCTTAATGCTGAGTTTGTGGGAGAGTCCGGGAATGCAGAAGTGAGGTTTTGTAGGAAGAGCTAATAGCTTTTTCTAGACAAATTCTGGTAAGCTTTCAGCTGTGAGAATAGCTGAAAGCAAATTGCCCTGAGCTTTACTGGGGAGATCCAGAGATACACATCTGAGGCCGGGCGCCGTGTGCTGCCGCTCCCAAAAACTACGGGAATTGCTTTCATAAAAGCAATAAAAAGAGGTGCCAGACTCCTTCCTCTTTCTGCAGCTACACGCATGCCTTTTGAAGTATGTCGTGAATTTCCTGGATATGAGAAAGATATTTACAAAGCGTCCCCGGCTTGCTCAGGAAGCGAAAATGCAAGCCCTCGGGGGCAGCTTAATAAACGGCAGAAACCTCATGCTCCGTACCCGTGTGAGTAGGAGAGCCGTCAAATTACCCGGTTTCAGTGGCTGCGACAGAAGCCTCCTGGCAGGAAATCCTGTTGCGCAGATCTGTTTCCTTGTTGATTCCCGTGCTGTAAGTTTTTTTCGGAAACAATCCATCGCTTGAGTGCTGTGAAGGACGGAGGGCACCGAGTTGTTGCTGTGTCTTGGTTTATTCTTTGCTTGCCTTTTCTCTCGGCTCCTTTTGAGAACTCCTAAACGCCAAGCTTGTGCTCTCCAAGACGCTCTAGTGCTCTTTCTGCTCACTCTGGAAAATTTAGAAGTATTGAATTGCGAGCTGATTTTTCCGTGACTCAGCGACGGCGTCGTCCGTGAGCAGAGCACAGACGTGAAAGAGGCGCTGCTAAAGGAGGAGTGCATTGCATTGCGACAATGCAAGAGGCAGTGAGGAAAACGCGGGAGTCCGCGGCACTGGTCGTGTCTAATGGTGCTCCTGGCTGCTTTAGATTCAAAGGCAAGCGTTGCCGTGTTGCGAACGCCCTGTAGGATGTCGCGGGGCTGCAGAGGCTGCGAAATAAAAGCAGATGCCTGGTTTATCCTGTTGTGTAGGAAGCGGTACAAAGGAGCTTTCCTAGCCAGGGTGGTTGTCGTCTGTTCTGAGACAGAGCTGTAGTAACAGCTGGGAGAGGGGGAGGCTGGAAGGTGGCTGGACCACATGGAGAGAGAGAGAAATAAATGCAGTGTTCCCCTAACGGACTCAAACTAGTGAAGGAGAGCCCCTCAGAGCGCAGAGCTGCTTTTCTCGTGGAAATTTTCTTGCACGGCTAGGCTTCTAAATCCGCTAAGGCCTTTAGGAACGACCATGAAAAGAGAGTAATCTCCCTCGCTTTCTACAGCCTCTGCGCCAAAGGCCCGTCTGTAACCTTGCGTTTGTAACGGCTACTGAAACTGTACACGTAGGTCTTGCAGCTTAAGACCAAAGCTTGTCTTTTAAAAAAGTACTACTCCAAAAAGCAGTTCTCCAGTAAAGTAATCAGTCACCAAGGAAAAAAAAAAACCAAACAAAAAACGCAAAAACCTCCAGGGGCAGCAGAAATTATGACACGATGTTTTTAAAATGCAGTAGCAATCTTCTGATCTCTCGAGAATATTATGCTCTTGCTCCTGCCCTCGACTTAGTAAGACCCACTGCTGTTTGTTTGCATGATGCATGCCAGCACGTATTACATTCTGGAGTATCTGTGCAATACACTGGTCTCTTCAGACTGCTAAGATGTACTTTCGCTGACATTGATTTTTGTGCTTATCAAGCCAAATGAAAAATCCTGCCAAAGCAGAATGCAATTTACTTTTTAATAAAACTTCAATGGAAGTCAATCTATCACTGAAAATCTCTTTTCAATGTGATAGTAATTAAAGCTATATATTACTGGAAGCATTAAAGCTTTAATACACTTTCACGTATATTTATATAGCTTATATTTAATTCTTGTACTCGCAGCAAGAGCCGCAGTAGTGATTCCTCACTCCCCTTTTCTCCCTCCCTCGCCTTCTCGCTGTGTGAGAGGTATAGATAATGTTGGCAAAGCCATGGAAATTGAACGAGATTTAAAGCTTATTAGCTGTAATTCATCTAATTATCATAGTTGATAAATTTACCTTCAACTAAACGTGCAGACATGTTTCATTAAGAGTGATGAATATTTATGGTTTTCCGCCTCCTACCTTTGCGTGCTCCGCAAGTATTTCCGTGTGAAGGCACCGGTTTGTTTTGTAATGAAGAAAGAACACCTAAGGAGAGAAAAAACCCAAATCTATACTATCGGTTGCACAATTTGCACAGAACAACTTCTAGTACTAGAAGAGTTTAGCTGACAGACATCATAAATCACCACGAATCTCTTGCATGTCCATGCGGAAGTAGTTTAAGTGGAAAGCTAGATTCTCCTCGTGTTACAAAATCAGCACATAGTTGAGAGGGGGAATGTCTTTAAACGCGGTGGGATCTACAGGCTTCTCGATCAGCGTTGCATTCACCTATACGAATTGCTTAGTTCTACAGACTATTTCTGCACCTGGGTAATTCTTTTCAGTAGTTTTTTCCAGGCGAACGTTGTCTTTAATATTTAGGATGGGACAATCTGCTTTGGAGGTTATGGTCCTTTGGTTCCACATAGGTGTTTAGATTGATTAAACTACATAATAGTTATGGTCTTAAATTTCTCAGCAGAAATTATGGTTTCTTACCAAAGAAAATAGGAAAGTGCTTCCCTGTCACGTATTGACCTTCAACTATTAGGGGGGGTTTATGCATTTAAAAGCTGCGTTTTACAGCTGTCGTTTATACGGTATCTGCATTTCGATATTGTATTTCAGCATTTGTCCGGTCAAAACCCACACGGGACCATTGTATCGCAATACGGGAGAAAGCTTTTTATAAAATTACTAGAAATGTGTGCGAACATCTAAGGTTCCGTCATAAACCCAGACAAAGCTAACAAATAACATGTTGTTTCAGGAATGACTGGTCCGAGTCATGATGTGTGATGATATTCAGGTTCCTCCCAGCCTGGTTCTTGTTGCCAAGGTCGTACACTGAGCAGTGCTTTACAGCGTGATAGCTGCGTTCAGAGTGGGGACAAAGTATGGAATAGCCGTCACAAATGCCTCGGGGCGAGCCAGCAGCTCCTGGGTCTTGCCAGCATCCTGCAGGTATAGGGCAAAGGCAAGGTAAAGGTGGTGAGCGATTCCCAGCATGTCTAACTTGCAGAGGCAGCCTGAAAGGGTTTTGATTTGCATGCCACAACTCTGTTGTCAACCTGCAACTGTTCCCTCACGGCAAAACATCTGATGCAAATTAGTTGACTTCAAAATGCCCAATTTAAAGATATATGAGTGCTCCAAAGTGGTAGGGCAGCTCTAGAACTGGGGAGGTTGCTAGTCCTCCTGTACATGCAAAATAGCAACAGGTTAAAGGGAAAAAACCCAAACCACGCGAAAAAGCAAGCCATAATAACGACAGCTCCTTGCAGGGTAAACTTGCTGTGCCTATGCTACCTAATCTGTGGTTTGCAGATATCTGAGAACGTGTAGATTACTTCTAAGGGGTTTACATATCAGTGTTTAGCTGAGAAAAACAAAGGTATTTTATCCTGTGCAGGAGTTCTTCATAAAGGACGCTACACCTGCATTCGAGAAAGAACTAGAAAATCAGAAACGGTTGAAAAGCACTGTACGAGACGTAACTTTTCAAGCTTCTATTCTTTACTTGTATACTACGATAAGAGTAGGTTAATGCCATAGGTAAAGTAATTCAGCTATCTGATAAGCGGTACGCTTACAATAACACCTAGCTTTCCACCAGGGTCAATAAAACCACAAGCACAGCAGTGCATTGCCGGTGAGAGTGTGGCAATACTTTTTACAGTAAATGTAGTTACAGAGCATTGGTTTCCATGTTTTGAACAGAAAGAAGGTTTACCAGCAACAAGGACAATATCGTGTGCTTCTGGCCTTACCGTTTTGAGGATTTTTTGTTTCTTTCAAACAGGAACAGTTTTGGTTTCGATGCAATATTCTTATTAATACTTGATCAAATTTTCTCGAACTGCTTTTTGTTTCTCACATGCTTTTATCCTCAGTTCTTTCTAGCTGTATTTCTCCGGATGAAATTTGAATTTCAGCTGGTATATCTTAAACACAGACTCACAAAATATTTCAGATGGAAAGCCTGAAATTAACAGGGAGGAAGGTAATATAGGGTGGTTCTAGCTTGGGGAAAAAAAGGACTCGAATTCTTCTGCCATAAATTATAGCAACCTTGGGCATAAGAACAATTTCTTGTTGTTTTTAAATGCCTTTTGTTCATTATCAGACTGCATGTAAACTGTGAACTCCTTATCTCATACCCTACCGTAACCCAGCCAGCTATCGTGCCCATCTGTTGTTTTCTTTTGAACTCTGGAAACATCTCCTGCATTCATCAAGTCTGTGACTGCTTTTCATCCGTCTTCTGGTTTTAAAACTTTCAGCGTTTACCATAAAAAGCAGTTGTGATCTCATTTTCCTTTCTGGAGGGCAAAAAATTATTAATGGAAACTTGTAAATAAAATATGGCTGGTAAGTCAAGTGATGTGCATGTTCGACCTGGTAGTATTAAAAATCCCAGCTTGGCAGTAATAGTAGAGCAAGTTACTTTGATGGTACTATATTAGTTTCAGACTGTCCATGAAAATTGGTCTGGAATAGCCCTCTCCCTGCCTTCCGCTCCCGGCAAAAAGTTAGCAAGTGAAAGAAGTAAAGGGTGTATCGGGAGCAGAAAATCTTGAGCAAAGGACTTCTGCTTGATAGGAGCATCATACATGGCAGGAGATAGACCCGTGCGTTCGAGTTCAAATGGCCAACGTCTGAAACATCCTTTGGCTTGACTGAAAGGCGTTTCTCAAGGAGGTCTTTAATTCCCATATATCATACAATGGGAAGTCAGGGAATCGCCTTCATATTTCTCAATTAACAGTTAAGTAATCCTGGAACGACAACTGTTACACTGCCTCGATCTATCCCATTACGCTGGTAATACAGTATGTGTCAGGAATATATCAAGGTGTTTCCCCAGTTAACAGAAATACTGCCAGTGGATTAGCAGACCGTAAAATTATGTCAATGCTAGCAGTCGTTCTCTTGACAAGGCAACTAATGCTTTTACTTCTGTTATGTAGGTCATATCCGCTCAAGAGCAATAACCTTCTGCTTGACTGCCTAGCTATGTGTCACCCAAGCACTCTTCCAGGAAAAGTGCGGGATAGGCAAATGTAGTTGTGAAAGGGAGTATCGTTTACCACCCGGTATGCATTGTTTGAGTCCTATTACAGATTTTACAAAAAACCCTTGTACGTTCTTTTTAAAAACAGAAAGCTTTTGAGCTTTTCCTTAATATTAATGAAAATCTACCGGTAGACTTTTATCATTTAAAGCTGATTTGAAAGAGAAAAGGCTTAAACCTTCCCATTCCTGCTTTGATCAAAAGCAGACCTTTGGAACTGCCAGTATGAAATCAGCTGTGCTTGCTTAGTGAAGAGAAACCCTGGGTGTTTGAGATTATGTCATTTAGAGGCAGCGTCAGGGCAAGCAGCCTAATAGACAGAATGCCAGAGTAGAAGGTTAAGGATCACCACTAGTTTGGGGCAGTTGGAGTAGGAGCGAGTACGTATAAGAACCGATGCCTTAATTTACCAGAAGTACAGTGGGTCAGACCTGGGAAAACTTGTCAGCTCGACATGAGTCAATATTCCAAGCTTTTTCCTTAAGGATATGGTTTCACTGAAAAATGTCATTGGGCGAAGAAACGAGGAGCTGAGTACGCTCAGAGGCATCCAGCTTTCTACAGTAACCTGTCGTCTCATCCCCGTTCCCCGAATCTATGGAAGCATCCTTTCCGACGGCAATCTCGGCAAGCAGTTGGTCGTTGTCTCTGTGCCTCGGATGAAAGGAATCAGGATACAGGTGAGCGTGCCTTTAGCAACCGTAGAGAAAATCTTTGTGGGCGTCTTTCTGTAACAGCAGCTGTTGCATAGAACAGAAATCTCTCCGAAGGAAACCATCGCCTGAATAACGGCGCGCTGTATTTTCTGCTTTGCCTCAGAGCCGCTGCGTGACATGCAAAGTGAGAGTGTTTTCACTCTGTGTCTTGGGGAAATCTTGATAACTGCCCCCACCAATAGTTAAAAGCCACAGATCAGGAAGTGGAAATGACAGAACCCTTTAGTGGCAGTGGTGTGCAGGAGGAGACAAGTCAGGAAGCTGAGCACAGAAATCTCATTAACATAACCACTGCAGAAGCAGGGCTAGACTTAAACTTGCAGGATGCTGAAGTACCTCTTAAACGTAGCAGAAACGGTGCGGTTTCTTCCCAGCTATACAAACTTCTGGAGGTGCCTACGTATTGCACAGATATACTGGAAATACCCTACAGACAAAGTGGATAATATGATCTAAAAGAGTGCTTTGTTTTCCTTTCTCACAGCCTGACAACAGCGTTGATAGATTAGATCTTTCCGTTAAGTAACATGCAATAACAGTTGTTTTGTTTATTTTGAGGCAATTTGTAATTCTGTGTCTACTAAAGGAAGGTTAATTTTGACACCTTTTCTGCCAAGCACTGAAAACAATATGCAACAGTTAAAACCGCTGCAAAGTTCTGTCTGCCAACATCACTTTGACGAGAAGTCTGGACACGTTGTGTGAGAAAACCTTAATAACAAGAGCTGAATGGAATAATTCAATACAGTAAGAATTATTTTAAAAGCACTACTGAGGCACATTTTGAAAAGATTTTATTAATCACGTATCTGGTTGTAGTCAATTGTCACAGTAGCTTGCACTTTTTCGCACAGTGAAACTTTCATAATGTCCCTCTTGGCCCCCACCCTCAGATTGGAAAGGTCACTGCAGAAAGCTGTTTGAACTGTACGTGCCGTTCACTTACTCACTCTTTTGTTCCAGTAAAATACGTGCTCGTGAGCAGCAACCTAGTTTTGGAGGACTGCACGTTAGTTTTAGCGCTGCAGCGACAACAGCTATGGGACCAGTCAGAAAGACAGAAATTTTGTGTATTCGTTTTTTTACCAGCATCTACAATTCTTTTCCAGCAATTTTATTTCACAGCAATGCTGCCCTCTGAATTATGAAAGAAAAAAAAATAAATCTGGCTATGCCTGTCCATGCGCAGAACTTTTTTGTGCCCCGTATGTTAAGATGTTTGTTGACCCTAAACTCAAAGCTCACAATTTCTGCCTTTCCGTCCTCCATCTATAAACGTGAAGGTACGATATCTTGTCCTGCACAGGCATGTCAGAGAAAGATACTGAGTTTTATAGCGTAACTGGTTATGGAGAAATGTAGTAAGTTTAGGTGTCAACTACTAAACTATTCACAGCATTTAAATCACAGCCTCTTACATGCATTGAACTTGCTAGGCAAGAAAAATTCCAACTCCAGTCACACTGTCACACTGCGTATTCAGCCAAGTGTTCTGTTTTGTGAAATGCTGATAGAAGGCTAGGGTGGGAAGGGAACACAAAAAGCTCACGAAGCTGCAGAACAAATTTCAGGTGACACATTTACGGAGCAATGCAAACCACAATACACAGCGAAGAAGAGAAGGCAGGAAATGTTTTTCCTGGCAATGAAGTAATTGTAAGTTTTATAGCTAGTGAACACAATAAATGGCAGAAGGCTTAATCTTTGAAGAGATAAGGATGAATGTGATGTTGAGATGAAGTAGTGCTTTTAAGTCAAAATACTTTGTCATAGTATAATTTTATGTGGTTTTGCATGCAGTAACTCACTGAACACAAAGGTGTTTGAGAATCGTCTTAACTGTTCTGTTAACGTGCGAATTATGCATCTCCGAAAGTTCCATGTAACCGCAAATGAAACCAAAGATAACAATTTGCTTGCAGTTTCAGAACTTTACGTACTCTGTGTATTTATCAGAAGCTGAATTCTGCGTGTCATTGGGTGCTGCGCACAACAAGCAGAATGCAAACAAGTCTGTCCACCCACTTTCATCTCTCTTTAGCAGAGTATACTGGATTATGCCATACAGCCACACTTTGTGGGAGAAACTCTAGAACTGCTGTATCAAATGTTCAGTGAAAGATTTTCCTTCTGGCTTCTTCAGTCTTGAAGTCTAAAGCAGGTGCCCCCAGCGCAGGGGGCACAGGGACGCNTCATACATGGCAGGAGATAGACCCGTGCGTTCGAGTTCAAATGGCCAACGTCTGAAACATCCTTTGGCTTGACTGAAAGGCGTTTCTCAAGGAGGTCTTTAATTCCCATATATCATACAATGGGAAGTCAGGGAATCGCCTTCATATTTCTCAATTAACAGTTAAGTAATCCTGGAACGACAACTGTTACACTGCCTCGATCTATCCCATTACGCTGGTAATACAGTATGTGTCAGGAATATATCAAGGTGTTTCCCCAGTTAACAGAAATACTGCCAGTGGATTAGCAGACCGTAAAATTATGTCAATGCTAGCAGTCGTTCTCTTGACAAGGCAACTAATGCTTTTACTTCTGTTATGTAGGTCATATCCGCTCAAGAGCAATAACCTTCTGCTTGACTGCCTAGCTATGTGTCACCCAAGCACTCTTCCAGGAAAAGTGCGGGATAGGCAAATGTAGTTGTGAAAGGGAGTATCGTTTACCACCCGGTATGCATTGTTTGAGTCCTATTACAGATTTTACAAAAAACCCTTGTACGTTCTTTTTAAAAACAGAAAGCTTTTGAGCTTTTCCTTAATATTAATGAAAATCTACCGGTAGACTTTTATCATTTAAAGCTGATTTGAAAGAGAAAAGGCTTAAACCTTCCCATTCCTGCTTTGATCAAAAGCAGACCTTTGGAACTGCCAGTATGAAATCAGCTGTGCTTGCTTAGTGAAGAGAAACCCTGGGTGTTTGAGATTATGTCATTTAGAGGCAGCGTCAGGGCAAGCAGCCTAATAGACAGAATGCCAGAGTAGAAGGTTAAGGATCACCACTAGTTTGGGGCAGTTGGAGTAGGAGCGAGTACGTATAAGAACCGATGCCTTAATTTACCAGAAGTACAGTGGGTCAGACCTGGGAAAACTTGTCAGCTCGACATGAGTCAATATTCCAAGCTTTTTCCTTAAGGATATGGTTTCACTGAAAAATGTCATTGGGCGAAGAAACGAGGAGCTGAGTACGCTCAGAGGCATCCAGCTTTCTACAGTAACCTGTCGTCTCATCCCCGTTCCCCGAATCTATGGAAGCATCCTTTCCGACGGCAATCTCGGCAAGCAGTTGGTCGTTGTCTCTGTGCCTCGGATGAAAGGAATCAGGATACAGGTGAGCGTGCCTTTAGCAACCGTAGAGAAAATCTTTGTGGGCGTCTTTCTGTAACAGCAGCTGTTGCATAGAACAGAAATCTCTCCGAAGGAAACCATCGCCTGAATAACGGCGCGCTGTATTTTCTGCTTTGCCTCAGAGCCGCTGCGTGACATGCAAAGTGAGAGTGTTTTCACTCTGTGTCTTGGGGAAATCTTGATAACTGCCCCCACCAATAGTTAAAAGCCACAGATCAGGAAGTGGAAATGACAGAACCCTTTAGTGGCAGTGGTGTGCAGGAGGAGACAAGTCAGGAAGCTGAGCACAGAAATCTCATTAACATAACCACTGCAGAAGCAGGGCTAGACTTAAACTTGCAGGATGCTGAAGTACCTCTTAAACGTAGCAGAAACGGTGCGGTTTCTTCCCAGCTATACAAACTTCTGGAGGTGCCTACGTATTGCACAGATATACTGGAAATACCCTACAGACAAAGTGGATAATATGATCTAAAAGAGTGCTTTGTTTTCCTTTCTCACAGCCTGACAACAGCGTTGATAGATTAGATCTTTCCGTTAAGTAACATGCAATAACAGTTGTTTTGTTTATTTTGAGGCAATTTGTAATTCTGTGTCTACTAAAGGAAGGTTAATTTTGACACCTTTTCTGCCAAGCACTGAAAACAATATGCAACAGTTAAAACCGCTGCAAAGTTCTGTCTGCCAACATCACTTTGACGAGAAGTCTGGACACGTTGTGTGAGAAAACCTTAATAACCAGAGCTGAATGGAATAATTCAATACAGTAAGAATTATTTTAAAAGCACTACTGAGGCACATTTTGAAAAGATTTTATTAATCACGTATCTGGTTGTAGTCAATTGTCACAGTAGCTTGCACTTTTTCGCACAGTGAAACTTTCATAATGTCCCTCTTGGCCCCCACCCTCAGATTGGAAAGGTCACTGCAGAAAGCTGTTTGAACTGTACGTGCCGTTCACTTACTCACTCTTTTGTTCCAGTAAAATACGTGCTCGTGAGCAGCAACCTAGTTTTGGAGGACTGCACGTTAGTTTTAGCGCTGCAGCGACAACAGCTATGGGACCAGTCAGAAAGACAGAAATTTTGTGTATTCGTTTTTTTACCAGCATCTACAATTCTTTTCCAGCAATTTTATTTCACAGCAATGCTGCCCTCTGAATTATGAAAGAAAAAAAAATAAATCTGGCTATGCCTGTCCATGCGCAGAACTTTTTTGTGCCCCGTATGTTAAGATGTTTGTTGACCCTAAACTCAAAGCTCACAATTTCTGCCTTTCCGTCCTCCATCTATAAACGTGAAGGTACGATATCTTGTCCTGCACAGGCATGTCGGAGAAAGATACTGAGTTTTATAGCGTAACTGGTTATGGAGAAATGTAGTAAGTTTAGGTGTCAACTACTAAACTATTCACAGCATTTAAATCACAGCCTCTTACATGCATTGAACTTGCTAGGCAAGAAAAATTCCAACTCCAGTCACACTGTCACACTGCGTATTCAGCCAAGTGTTCTGTTTTGTGAAATGCTGATAGAAGGCTAGGGTGGGAAGGGAACACAAAAAGCTCACGAAGCTGCAGAACAAATTTCAGGTGACACATTTACGGAGCAATGCAAACCACAATACACAGCGAAGAAGAGAAGGCAGGAAATGTTTTTCCTGGCAATGAAGTAATTGTAAGTTTTATAGCTAGTGAACACAATAAATGGCAGAAGGCTTAATCTTTGAAGAGATAAGGATGAATGTGATGTTGAGATGAAGTAGTGCTTTTAAGTCAAAATACTTTGTCATAGTATAATTTTATGTGGTTTTGCATGCAGTAACTCACTGAACACAAAGGTGTTTGAGAATCGTCTTAACTGTTCTGTTAACGTGCGAATTATGCATCTCCGAAAGTTCCATGTAACCGCAAATGAAACCAATGATAACAATTTACTTGCAGTTTCAGAACTTTACGTACTCTGTGTATTTATCAGAAGCTGAATTCTGCGTGTCATTGGGTGCTGCGCACAACAAGCAGAATGCAAACAAGTCTGTCCACCCACTTTCATCTCTCTTTAGCAGAGTATACTGGATTATGCCATACAGCCACACTTTGTGGGAGAAACTCTAGAACTGCTGTATCAAATGTTCAGTGAAAGATTTTCCTTCTGGCTTCTTCAGTCTTGAAGTCTAAAGCAGGTGCCCCCAGCGCAGGGGGCACAGGGACGCATCCAGGTGGGGTTGAATCTCTCCAGAGCAGGAGACTCCACTCCCCTCATCATCCTCATTGCCCTCCACTGGGCTCTCTCCAGTGGTTCCCTATGTCTCTTGAACTGGGATGATCAAGATGATGAGGGGAGTGGAGCATCTATTCTGTGAAGAGAGGCTGAGAGCCCTGGGGCTGTTCAGCCTGGGGAGGAGAAGGCTGGCAGGGGATCTCCGCAGTGCTCATCGATATCCAAAGGGCGGGTGTGCAGGGGACGGGGCCAGGATCTTTCCAGCGGTGCCCAGCGACAGGACGAGGGGCACCGGGCACACACTGGAGCCCGGGCAGTTCCCCCTGAACGTGAGGAAGAACTTCTTTGGCGTGAGGGTGCCCAGCCCTGGCCCAGGCTGCCCAGGGAGGCTGTGGGGTCTCCTCCTCTGGAGAGATTCAGCCCCGCCAGAGGGCCCTGCCAGCCCCGCCACGCTGGGGTTCTGTGGCCTTTGCAGCCCTTCGTGTCGTCCTGTTGGACGTGAGCACTGCCCCGCGTTTCTCAAGGCTTCCTTTCCTTCCCATCCTGACGGTTCCTTAATGAGATAGTTAATCCCTTCACCGCGATATCCCCCGCTCGGCAGAAGGCTCGCGGGACGGGCGAAGGGGCCTTGGCCTCCCGCCTTCCTTCTCCCTCCCGGGCGTCTGCGTCGCCAAGCAACGCCCAAAATGGCCGCTCCCGCGCGAGGCACACCGGGAGTCGCAGTGCCGGGGCCCGCCCGCGCCTCGGCCGGTGCCCGGACGCGGGACTCCCTTTCCCGAGAGGCACCGCGCGCCGGAGAGCGGCGCTGGGGGAGACGCTGCGGGAAGGGGCTGAGGGAGGGGATTTACCTGCGGGGAGGAGGGCACAGGTAGGGCGCGGCGCGGAGGCTGCTGGGACTTGTAGTTCCGAGCCGACGCCCCATTCGGGGAACCTGAGCGTCGGCCGGTAAGGGGGGGGAACTACAACTCCCAGGGCGCCGCGGGAAGGATCGGGCAGGGCGCCGCCTGAGGGCGGGGGGTACGAAAGGGAACCTGCCGCCGGTGCTGCCGG